>JABTTQ020000358.1:0-600000 GCA_016081115.2 Rehmannia glutinosa
GTTACGTATTGCTGACCCTGCAAGGATGGTACAGCCGTCATTTCTTCTTGACCTCATTTCCCTGACTCCATCCTCAAAGGTCCACTCTATCAAGTTATAAGCAATTGGATAACATTATAAGCTTTGAGAAAAATAGGGAATATATACGTATATAACCATAGGTTCATAAATGCATGTAAATATAAGAAAAGTAACAGCAAAGTTTGGTCATCTCATGTGTTACATACACCACCAGCTAAGTCCCAGCAACCTCTTTCACAAAAATATGTGTTAGTTCCAATTACAGTATCTATGCCAACACCTGCAATTGTCTGTTTTACTGTTGTACAAATGGGGACTTGACAATGGGAAAAGCATCCAGAAAAACTCAGCATCCCCATCACAAATGCTACACTTACTATCCCTGAAAACCATCAAAAAGAAGGATTTACCATAAACTAGAACAATACACTACAATGTCGTAGTATAAGATCAAGTGAACAAACATATAACAATTTCATTTCAGTACATTCGTGGTTGCATAGTCCCTTTACACACAAAGCTAAATCGACATCCATCTGAAAACAAAGAAACATAATATAGAACCCAAAAAAAAAAAACAAAAAATTACTATATAGATTATATACGGCTCCTTTCTGTGAATCTCCTCTGCCTTTTCAACACAGAAATGGGAATACAAGAAACACCTAGTATACCGTACATTAGACTCCTACATCTTCTTGCTTTTTATTTTATTTTATTTGTGGTAAAGGGGAGTGTGGGTCGTCCCTATTACAAAGAACACCAGGGCCCAATGAGTCAAGCCAACAGGCCCATTCCATTGGTTAGAGCCCATTTCACAAGCGCCTGAGGCAGCTCATTAGCTGTAGATATATTTCCTGTGTTACTTTTTGTCACTTAATCCATATCTTCCTACTTCCTAGCTTCTACCATATTAACTCTAGCTCAACAAGGACCAGAATTCTTGTTCAGAATTATATGTAAAGCCAGTGAAGGATCACTTGAAAAGAACAACAATTCTAATACAAAAGAACACACAAGCAAGCAGCAAAAATATTTGTGTCATGAGACACATCCTTTCAAAAAACTTAGGGATAATTACAAAAACACCCCTGAGGTTCAGGCTAATTACAAAAAAAACTCCGAGATTTTTGGAAATTACAAAAAAACCTTTAGGTTGATCCGTCTTACATTTTCCCCATTCACGTGCAAAAAACATTTCAAAAGCTCCTTAACGTTTATCAAAATATTACATCTATCCCCTTAAATTTAGAGACAATTAAACCTCATGGGATTTTTGTAATTTCAAAACCCTCTTGGTTTTTTTGTAATTAGCCCAAACATTAAGGGCCTTTTTGAAATTATCCCAAAAATTATATACTCGCCACTACAAGCATGAGAATACATTTTTGAACTGTCCACTTTATTGCATACTTATTTCCTTTCTATTGATGTTTAGGATTTGTGGAGGTGGTTATGCTTGATGAAGGAATACGTACTTAATCAACTGAATGAGAGGTCAATTCACATACCAGACCTACGGTAAAATATCACAGGCAAGCCCATAAAGTTGCAAAATATATGAGCGACAAGTGGAGCAGTTAGATGCCCTGCGATTAGAACATGTTATGATGTTTTGATACAGGCAAATAAAATCAAAAGAAAGGAAGGAAATGTCCAGCAGACCATGTGATCTTATTACTGGAAGGGATTACCCACCAGTACGAACAAAAAGAAACGATGCATACGCCCCAAAGATGACAGTGTATCCCAGCTGGAGACCTGGAGAACAAATGAAATATGCATGGACATATTATAACACTAATATCCATCTTTATTCATCTTGAGGATTGAGGAATGAAAACTCAAACTCCAAATAGCACTATCCCAATTATATCCCAAATGTGATACATCTCCCTCTGCTGAGAAACAATCCACGTATTGACTGAAGCAACGGTATCACTCCATTTAACCATTTAAATATATCCAGAAGCCAACGTAAATCTCTCCCCATGATTTCTTACACCACATCATCAAAGGAAAGAGGAGGCAAATATACCTACAACTTGAAGCTTTGAGCAAGCTGCATTTTTGTTGGATATATAACTCCAGTAAGTGGTTCAAATGAGCTGCAACCAAACAAATGGAGTGGTTTTATCCGATTAAGCTTGAAGAAATGAAAAGCAGTATCTGAAGCCTAGCAGTGTTTATAACAAAGGCTGGAGACAGATAATTGGGGGAAGGCGAGGGAGTGATAGGTAGGAAAAGAGTAAGAGCCTGAAATTCCAACAGGGTAAATGGGAATACAAAATTCAAGCTAATATCTCCAAACATATGGGTTCGCACAACACCTCTACTTACCTAAACTGAAAAATATTGGACAAAAAAATATGACGGTATAGGTATTGAATCCTCCACATAGTAGCAAAGGAATCATACAAGCTCTGAATACCACTTCTTCCGTAAGTGGCGCCTGTTGAGAAACGAGAAACTCAATCAGATAATGAGAAATCTTACCTTAGCATACAACCAGAATTGAGAAGAACTCGGGAAAGATCATCAATGGCCTAAAACATGAAAGCTCAGAGAAATATGCAACAGGCTTCAGTTACGTATGTTCGATTGATACCTAAGTTTTAACATATTTAAAATGAGTTATATGTCTGCTTCGTTCTCTTGGTTTTACTGAAGAACATAAACTAAATAAAATGCATAAGGAAGGTGATGCGAAATTAAACCACCAAACTCAGGGTTATGACAAGATGGAGAATCGTATATGGGCTTTTATGTGGAAGAAGCAAGTTATTTGCGACTTGTAAGTAATATCTGTCATGAGGACATAAACTGCCACCAATCTGTATCAAATTTTATCCAAGATTAAGTATTGAGCATGGTCAACCGCCTTCAATTTAACCTAATAGAATACAATGACTCAATATATTCAAGAGACATATGAAAGTATATCACCAGACACATAACCCACAGAGGATAATGGTTGCAGAAAGAGAAGATAGGAAAAACCAATAGTATCTCGAATAGGGAAGAGAAGAACACTAACCACAAAATAGTTACGCCAGGATGACACACAGGAAGTTTTGAAACTACCCAATCAATGATCCTCAGGAAAATGTTCTTAATACATACAACTGAAAGATTTTCATCACTATTCAAATGTTCATTGCTTGCTTGGAGCATCGACAAAAGCTTCACCGCAAAGGATCCAGAGTACATGAAGGAAGACAGTGAAAGAGGAAAGACCAAAGCTTGCCACTGTTAATACAGAAAATTGCATTGAGCAATCAGTCACCCTTTTCAATCTGCAAACCATAAAAGAAAATAAAATAGACAATAACACATCCGGATACATTGGCCTGTCTTAATATCAATACTGTTTCATATAGAGTACTCACAATGTGATCCAGTCTGATGCCATAAACACCAAACAGATTTGATGCATCCCACCCTCTTATCTAGTACAAAAATAAATAAAAAATGTAATAAGACAAACAATTCAAGAAAATCTGCCATGGTTAGCTATGACCAATTCAATAACAACCAATAAATGGGTGGTTTATAAGTTGGATTCTGCTTGACTGCCATTATGGCACCATTAGTTACTTTGTGTCAGTTGTCAAATAATCATACTGCCATTGATTATCAAATCGACAATGTTAAATGGAAGTTTAACCATTGCTAGAAATAGAGTAATGATTAACAGGGTTATGTGCCAGAGAAGTTTTGAAATCTCAAAACAGCAAAGAAGAAGAAACACAACATGTGTATGTTGCATCAAGTGTAGAGTAGAAAAGATAATTTCTTCAGAATGAAAATCTTGATGAGGATTCTTATGGCAATAAGTAAATATAACATATGCCAGTAAGAGCTTAGGATCATCTATGAATTCTTCTTCATAACTTAAGCTAACACACACCGGAATATTTTTTTTATAATACAATTTATCAGAAAGGGAACGAAATACAGCATACATTTTCATGGTAATAAAACATAGTAACATAAGTATCACAGGATGATTCGAACTTTGAGGGTATTGAAGGCTAAAATATCTACTGCTGCTTCGTCTTCAATACAGCATTGGAGATTATTATTTAAATGGCAATAGCCACTTTATTAAATCGTCATTCACTTAGTTTTAGTTTTGGACTGTTCAAGTCAGATTCAACACAATCATAAATACCAACCACATGGCAGAAATATTAACTAATCAAAAGAAACAAAATTCAAGTCAAGAGAAGAAATACTGATCTTGCGGTTTGCATTCATGGCACCACTTCTCTTACAAAGAATATTTTCATCCTTCAACCAATATCCTTTTTCCAAAATCTATTTGGCATTGATGATTAAAAACAAACACATTACACTTCCTGCAAAAATGTCAAAGAACTCAATTGCAGATTGAGGTTCTGCGTTCAGGGATTTATGTTATTGTATTTGGGGACTAAATACTCAAAGGATTTATCCTCAACCAATACTTTCTAAAAATCTTCTTGGACCTTGATGATTAAAAATCTCATTATATTTCCTCCATAGATTGTCAACGAAATCAATTGCCAATTGAGGTTATGAGTTCAGGGATTTGTGTTATCGTATTTGGGCTAGACACTTCCTGTATGTTCTTATGCGACTTGAGCAACCATATAATTTACTTTGACAAACTATATCTCTGAGGTAAGAGCTTATATCATGTGTTGGTGGCGTCCTACATGTTTGGCATCAATTTTAATTGTAAGCAACTGGAACTCTGAGTTCCAGATAGATAACCTATTAATGCAAGTTTAAAGTCAAATTGGAGCTAGATAACCTATTAGTGCAAATTTAAAGTAAAATTGGAGCTACTTCTGATAAAATCATGCTGGCAACCGTCAATTTACTCTAGTTCAAAACTTCAGGAATCAATTTAACTACCTCTTGAAGCATACAGCAATAAATGAAATTGTGAGATTTGTATTCTTCATTTTATAGATTCCATTCAGTTCCGCTTGCCACACAGATGGACAGCCAAAAATAAGCAATTGTGTAGGTTTACAGAAAAATGTCTAACTCAAAGGCACACATCAGAATGCAGAACTTTTAAAGAAAATCGAAATTATATGAATACTCTGGGGAAAATGAACTTACGGGGAGGATGAGGAAGCAGACGACGAGGGAGACGAGGGAGGATATAGCGGCGCATACGAAGCGTCGTATCATAAAGGATTTAAAGGAATTCGGCGGGGGTAATCGAAGAATCAGCGTGGGAGAATATAGGATTGCAACATAAAACACTGCCATGGCGGTGCAAGCCGCCACCGCCGCAGGCTTCGTAACACCACCGCCGCCTTCTAGCTGTTCCATTGGCGTCGGAATAACTATACTCAATTGGTAACGTTCAACTGTATCTATAGGTACATTCGTCGCAACTCGCACGCTACCAATGCGTGTTGACTTGCAGAGAGCGACTTGGTATCAGTTATTGGGCCTGGCTCCTCATTCAGTTATTAGGCCTGGCTCCTCATATTTATTATTGTATTTGGTCAGTATGATCATATTTCCTTATTGGTAATTAGGCCAGGCCCAATATTTCTGTAATATTGATCCACCCGGCCTGATTTATGAGGTTTTTTCATTAAATCATGAAAACAGGCCACATTTTTCAAGAACCCAAAAGTTTTATCAACACTCCCCTTTATTGGGTCATCAGTCAGCTGTTAAGTTTAATGTAAGGTTTAATTCATATACATGAAGTTCTAGCGGGACTGGAAATGTAGTAATGTAATTGAGGATTTCAAATTTATAATAAATTCATTGAGCTTATTTAAATATAAAGAACTTTAATGCCACGAGCTCCTACTTTGAGCTCTTTTTTTTTTTTACGAGTCATTGCGGTGGATTTCAAATTCGTAGTTATTTGAAATGGTTCCTCAATCTATTCCTCAAATCCAAATTCTCTTATTCATGCAACCTTATATAATAATTTATTGTTTATTTTTCACCATTTTAAAATACATATTTTATTTTGGCATTATCATCATTATATTTTTTTATCTTTTTTAGTATCAAAATGAATTTATTCATCATAAAAAAAACTTACAACATCAATAGCAAAAAATTGCAAAACATATGGATCAAAAACCTATACACATCCAAACATAAACACGTTTAACTGCTCCGTAGATTTAGAAAATCGCAATGAATGCGTTAAACAAAACATGTACTAATGAAATTGATATTGCTTCTATTACGAATCATCGCAGGGTGCCTCTCATCCTGGATTTAACAAAAGGCTCATATATATGGGGGACAAACTTATGTAACTAAAAACAAAAGTCACATATTGGGAATAAACAAAAGTCACTCATAGAGACAAACTTATTCATAAAAGAGGCTAAAAGCATTAATGAAAATCACTTTGCTCATTCTCCATAGAGGATGATGGAAAATGAGAAGACATGCAAAGATTTGGTTTTGGGGTACTGGAACATTCCCCCTTATTCCCCTCCTAATTTATTTATTGGATTTGGGACAAATATTTTAGCCAAACAATATACTTGCTATATGATTAAATTAGATTTGGCCGAACGATCATAAAGAAGTTTCTCATAAAGTATATACAATTAGTTCGGTTTTAGATATGTTTGCCACCTATTATGACTTCCATAATTGTTAATTCTATAATCCCTGCCATAATAAGTTGAGGTAGTTAGGGCTAACTACGGTTGACTTGTGCTTCCCAACAGCAGCAAACTTTTCAAAATATAATTTACAGTTTGCCACAATTTCCTCTACGGTTGAACCATATATCAACCGTCAGATATGAGAGAACACCATAAAAATAAGCTAACTTTGTGTACGGACACAACACATTTGTAATCAACATGTAATTATAGATTTCTGTTTTGGGAGGACACAAGTATTGAGATGGTAATTAATATTTGATCACCGTGGCCCCAAAAAAATGACCTCTGATATTCTAAAAAAAGTGATTTGCATCTTTTAGATAGAAAAGATAATTATTTTTCGCGTCTAGAAACTGATAATTAACCACTTTGTTTTTTTAGAGTTTGCAAACACTCCCTATAATTACAACAAGCTTCATAATGATTAGGGGTGGAAATCGGTCAGGTCGGGCTAGGCTCTTCGTCGGAAGGTCTGGGCCTGTTTTATGGTATTCGGCCTAAGCCTGCCCTATTATACATAGTAGGCTTTTTTTTTTTCCAGCCCAAGCCTGACCTATTTAACATATAGGTCTGGCCTGAGCCTATTAAACGTCTGTTAAAGGCCTATAAAACCATATATATATTTTATTTTACTATATATTTTATTTATAACAATATTTAAATAATTATATAAAAATAGTAATATTAATAAAATATATAATATATTGTCTTATTTATATTTGTAGGTGTTAAATAGGCCTGTCTATTAGGCTTTAAAGACTTTTTTAAAAGCTCAAGTCTAGTATATTTATTTAAGTAGTCTTGGTAAAGGCCTATGTCTGGCCTATTTAATAAATAGGCTAGGCCAGGCCGGGCCCAAAGTCGGCCAGATCATAGGTCCCAATTGGATAGTCTAGCCTATTTCCAACCCTACTAATGATGGAAATCAATGCCACAAGCCATACTATGAACTAGATAAATCAATGTTGCATCAGTATAGCAAGAAAGATCTCAAGCCTCAAGGTAATTAACAATTAAATTACACATAAGTCAACATTGGGCAAGATTAGTTAGGGAAAGCTGCCAAAAAACTTGAAAATATTGGATTAAAGAATCAAGCTTCCCATATCCAATTAGATAGTTGTAGCTACTAGCAAGATTTGTTGAAGAATCTCCCAACTTAATTTCCACCTTCCACATCATCACCTCTTATAAATACTATCATCTAAACAAACCCATAAACACCACACAAACAATGCACATTGTCTAGATAACAATTGATCCCAAAAATCAAGAGTTTGATTTTGCATAATGGAGCCTAGTGAACAAAAACTTGAATTTGCACCACATGTTACGATCGAACTAGCGGAAGAGGAAGAGGAAGAGGAAGACGATGGAGATCTTTTCGAGATAAATCTTGAAATAGTTAATAAGATCCCTCCTCCATTTTATTGGGAGAGCTATTTTACTGCCACAAGCAACACACTTCTTGCAAACTGCTTGCTACCAATTGCCGACGTTTCTAGCGCCGTTCCGATGGTGATGAGGGCTTGCGATGCCTTATTGCCGGCGACCGGAGAGGATCAAACTGCCTCTGTTCGGGGTGCCTTAATGTTGCAGTACAAGGAAATTAAAGTTTGATTACGTTGTTATTTATAAATTTATTCTTGATTACTAAGAATGAATGGTTTTCGTGTTGATAATTTCTTTGGTCCAAGGAGGAAATTTTCGTAATATTATACATCAATTATATACGTACTGAAATGTTGTCCTGTCTTCAGATAATTGAACTTCCACCATGTTCTATACTTGTCTTTCCAAAGCATTCTTTTCTAAGTTTAATCACCTTGATTCTCACACTATTTTCCGTTGAATTTCAGCAAAGAAATATAAAAGTTTGATGAATAAAGATATACCAATCCAGTTACCCCCTTCTACCTTTCTCTTTTTGTTGTTTCACCACCTTCAATTTTCATTATTAATAATCAAGTTAGTTGATCATCATTTTGCCCAGGGGCGGAGCTACACCTTTGACACTGGGGAGATAATTATTTTTTTTGGGGGGAGGGGGCTAAACCAATAAAAATTGAATGTTTTAATTCCAGATATTAGTATTTAAATATAAAATGTACATAGATAATAGAGTTTTTGAAAAGAATTGGGGGGGCTAAAACCCCCCTATCCTTCCATAAGGGGACGCCCCTGATTTTGCCAGTATTAAAGTGGTCCGTGAGCCATTAAATTTAATGTAAATCACTAATAGAGTATTTAATTACATAATTATATTGTAACGACTGGTGACTATCCCAAACGGGTTTTCTTTCCTGGCTTTTCCTTTGGTCTTTCCATCTACGTCGCCACTCATGGACTTTCTACGTATCCTGGAAGTGCGTTTCATGTCTTTCCCCACACTCGAACCAGGACCTCCAGCCTAAAGTCTCAAGTTCTAAGAATGTGAGTACCACCAGTTTTGAGCTATGATAAATTTATAGATAAATATTAATCAGAATTACATTAATATTGTTTAGACTTTTCAAAAACAAACGCTATGATAAATTTATACATAAAGTAGATGCTGCTAATTGCAATTTGCAACAACATATTGTTCAAAACAGTTTTATTCACCATAATTTTGGGATTCTGCTATTCTATAAAATCAAATAATACGGTTCTATTTTCTGTTCAACCTATACTCTCATCTCAATTGTATATTTCATTATAAAAAAGCTGATATCCAGAGACATAATTAGGAAAGCAAAGTTGGCAAGGGATGAGCGTACTTGGAATTAAGTCAATAATGTGATTATGTAGAAGACTGAGTCTAAGCTCAAGACCCAAGATTTAGCTAAAGAATTCAGAATCTAGACCTAATTCATACTGAATCTGAAACCATTATCCTATGCCAATTTACTGATATTTCTATTTCTAGCTGCTTACTTTTGACTCCTTCACAGGGGGCCGGGAGAAGTAAATTAACTTGTATCTACAACTCATGAGTCATGACTGTACCTTTATTTAGGGGGGCAAATAGTCGGCATCGTGTTGTATTCATGTTGCACTATCGTATTTTCATGTTATCTATCTTATTTGATCTTAAATATAATAATTGTAATTTTAACTTATTTTTTATAATTTCATGTCGTGTCGTGCTTTATCGTGTAATTTTTGTCTCTATAACAATATTTGTAATCGTGTCATGTTCATATTGTGTTATCATGTCCAGTGGCGGATCCAAGAATCGATGATGGGGTGGACTATAGAAAGTAAGGAAATTTCAGTACATTAAAGTTTATGCATAATAAATTTTTCAGTATTTATTGAAGTTGTGCTCGACGAGATTTCAAAGCATGAATTTCATCAATAACAGAATCTGCATCAATTTCAGTGTAGCTAGAGTATCAAACAATAAGCATTTTTTTTTAATCTTCCATCTTGTTACAAAGTGCCAACTTCACATGTTTTATTGTTGAAAATGCTCGTTCAGTACAGGGCAAATGTAGTTGATTTTATTCTACAGTAGGGAAAATATTGTTGAAGTCTTGAAGAAACTGGAGCTAGGAATTAGTACGGGGCAAGAATTAAATCACAATCCAAAATTACTTGATTAATCTCTGTCTAATTGCCATGAAATTATTGTTTGATTTTCAAAGAAAAACAGGGATTGAAATTTGAAAAAGCCGAGAAATCGATACAACTGACTGGTGGATTGTGAAAAATATATTCAAGCATTTATCTTTTATTGTGGATAGTTTAGGTGTGTTCCCTTTTTTTTTTTAAGATAAAGATTAAAATATTGAGATGAGCTAATGAGAAGAAAACCAGTAAATAACCTAGAAAAATAGCACTAATAATGGGTAGTCAAAAATTTGCACTGGGCTCCAGCCCAGTGGAGCCCATACATAGATCCGCCTATGATCATGTCATATCACTCATCGTCAGTCCTACATTTATTCCAAAAAACTCTGCACTTTTCCTCAACTAAAATCAATACACATGCATATATGTATATATAGATATTATATACTAATTTATTATTGATCAACTTTTCGTGATTATTAACAAGAATTGAAATTTTTATGGAATTTTTGAGATAATCACGTCTAATTTCAATATTTGATATGTATAGAGTATATCATAATTTGTATAATTAAAAAAAAAAAAAAAGCGATGGCAATAAAGTTCGGCCAAAAAATATGCAAATGGATTATTTATGAATTCGCTGACGTACAAATAAAAGGAGGAATATAAGAGAATTGTTTAAAAATGAGAATACAATTTATTTAGGCACTATTTCGATAAGTGTTTCTATTAATACTATTTTTTTCATAATTTATTGCATTGTAAGACCTAAAGAAAGAAATCTAAGCGCATGGGCGAATTAATTGCAAATTTCGTCCAAGCTATAACTAATTACAAAAACAGATGAGAGTATAGGTTGAACAGAAAAATAGAACCCTATGGTATTTGCCCACTATTTAACTAAATGTAAATTGCTAATATAACTAATTGTAAATTCAATTCCTCACTGTATTTACAATTCCTCACTTTTTTTCCCCTCAGTGTCATCCTTCCGATGGTATTTGCCCACTATATATATAGGAATTGGATCAAATGAAATTACATTCCATAGGTAAGACAATGTGGACTAATTATATCATCATATTTAAAATCTTAGATGGTTGTGATGTGGCTGATATAGTGGCTTTTTTATTTTATTTTAAATTAAATAAGGATAGGTTGGTCATTTTCTTATTAGTAGTTTTCACCTCCGATTGGTAACTCCCCCCAAATCAGTTCATCTCCCCCACAAATCGCTCACCATTTTTTTTTTTTTTTTTTTTTAATTTTCACAGCTTCGTGGATTCCAACACATACGACATTGAAGTGAAGCTCTATTTGCATACTAGATTGAGGTTTTGGTTCGTAAAACCGACGAGAGTGAGGCCGTAGATTGACTGTGATTTGAGAATTCCGTTGAGATCGAACGACACATCGTCTTCTTCAGCGAAGTGAAAGACGGTAATATTTTTTCCCAACTATTTTCGAATTTAATTGTGAAAGTCTAGGGTTTATTTTATTTTATTTTTTATTGTGATTTTGTTGTGTTTTGGGGAGAATGCAATTTCGAGTTGAAATTGTTAATTAGGGTTTTGTATGTTTCATGTACTTTTTTTCCGATGATGGTGAGTTAAGCTTTTGCTAATGGCGGTTATATGTTTTTTTTGTTGAAGAAGATGGTTCATGATTTTTGAAAAAATTAGGAGATTTTGTTGAATATTTATATGTGTTTTTATGCTTATTTAGTTAATTTTCCGTATGTTTTTTTATATATTACGCACTAACACTTTATTTTTTGGTTTTAGTGCCAGAAATGGTGTTTTGTAAATCATGGCTAAAAGAGGTAGAAAAAGTGAACAGCGCGTCGAGGGCGACTGTATACATAGTCTGATTTTATTGTATAGTTAGACATAGTTTACTGTATAGATAGTCGATTTATTTTATAGTTAGACATATATAGTTTCTTTGTATAGATATAGTCCGGTTTTATTGTATAGTTAGTAGAGATATCAATAAGGGTCGGCCCATCCCGGCCCTACCCTAGCCCTAAGAGGCCCTAACCCTTTAGAAAGGGCTAGACAGGCTAAAAAGTCCTAGACTTATAAGGGCTTGAAAAATCTAAGCCGACCAAAGCCCTATAGTAGTGTTTGATACATGTTTTTATCTTAATTTTGATGATTTTATTTTATCACCAAAACAATGTTTTTAAAGGTTGTCCAAATACTCCTAAATGATTTAAAATGTTTTTAATATTTTAGGAGTATTTTCTCAAAGTTTATTTTCGTCTATATTGACAACGCTTTTAATGTTTTTACGTTATTGGGTTTTCACTCTCAAACGATGTTTCTAAATGTTGTCCTAATACTTCCGATCGGTTTAAAATGTTTTTACTAAATTTTGAGTATTTCTTGAGTTTTATTTTCGACAAAAAATTGGACAATATTTACGTCTCGTGGTCGACCGGCCGCCCTATAGGGCAACCCATACCGAAGATGTTTTTAGAAACATAAAAATGAGACGGAAGGAAAAAGAAGTCGGTCGGCCGTGCGCCAGCGTCGATCGGTCGGTCGGCCGGCCGCCAGTGCGGCCGGTACTGCAAGTGTGTTTCAAAGCGTAAGCGTTTTATCCTTGCAAAATCCATGAGGGGGACGGTTGGGGTGATGGTCGACCGGTCGAGGTAGACGCGTCGGCCCGCCTGTGTTATTTTTTTGTGTATTCTTTTCAACGTCTATTTCGTGCGACGGTCGCCCATGTTTTGACAAATTTCTCGACCGTTTGACAACAGACAACTTTCCTTAAATTGTGGGATTGATTTCTAACGACTATATTCTTGATTTTAATTGTATTTTTCGTAGATTTTCAATCCCCAAGAGAGCCTATGCTTGATCAATCATCTCCTATAAATAGAGGAAGTTTTGGAGCAACCAACACAACAATTGAGATACAACACAACAAGATACACTTCAAGCAAACACTTGGTCTTTCATAGTCATTATTCTTGTTGTAAAATTGCCTAGCTTATCACTTTCACATCTTTGAGGTCTAGGCTACTCTTGATTACACTTAGCACTCAAATTGTATTATTCATTATTGAGTTGTAATCTTGATTTTTGGTTATCATTCAAACACAAGATATCCTTGTGAGTGTTCTTGTGGTAAAGCACACTTGGATGATCTAGGTGATAGGTGCAAGAAGATTGTGGTAATCTTCTTATTGAGGTGTTGAAGAATTTGGTATTCTTCAAGGTTGAAGATTGTGGTAATCTTCACAAGGTGCGTTGAAGGAAGATTGTGGTAATCTTCAAAGGGAGATTGTGGTAATCTCCAAAGGTGGTGTTGAAGAAGAGTGTGGTGCTCTTCAAGGTGTTGTAAGTTGAATTTGTATTAATTTTGGTAATTAATAAAATTCTTTTTCTTTTCAAATCCATCCAGGATATCTTTGGGGTGGTAGAGGATTAGGCCCTAGGTGGGTTGAACCTCTTTAAATCGGCGTGTGTTGCTTACATTCCGCACCTTTATTATTTTGTTTGAGCATTCGATTGTTAAAAGAGGGCGAAATCGAAAAGATGGAGATAATCTATTCACCCCCTCTCTAGATTATCGTAGCCGCTTGGACTTACAAGTGGTATCAAAGCCAAACTCTTTGGCAAGCTCGTTTCACATCGCGAGTGAAGAGAAACGATCGTCGGCTCTTTAACGAAGCTCACCTTTCCTAAGCACCTCCACCACCAAGCCACTCCTCGGTTTGATTCCAAAAATTTTATATTTTGGAAAGAAAGAATGGAATGCTACTTACAAGGTTGCGGGTTCGACATTTGGAACACCGTCATTAATGGAGAATCCATTCCAACGAAAGATATACCATACACCTCAAAAGGCTTCAAAGAGCTCAATGATGAAGAGAAGAAAATCATCTCCTTAAACGGTAAGGCTTTAAATATTTTATATTGTTCATTTACTAATTTAGAATATGAACATATTGTAGGAATAAAGTCGGCACATGGAGTATGGCAAAAATTAGAAGCCATCTATGGAGTATTTGCAAATAAAAGGAGTCAAACAAAAGCATCTACTTCTCAAGATCATACAAGCTCAAATCTAAGGAATAAGCCTCCTACAACTTCCAATTATGAAGAAGTTGAATATTGTTTTATGGGCATCAATGAAGAAAATGAGGTATGTCTTAAGCCCTCTACTTCTTATGATATTGTTATTCAAAATGATTATAGTGATTTGCAAAATGATTTTGATGATCTTCAAGATGAATTCCAAAGCTTGCTTGTTAAGTATAAAAATTTGAAAAAGGAATTCAATAGTTTGAAAAATGATAAGGATAGTTTATTTACTTCCTATGAATCACTATCATGTGCTCACACCACCACACTTGACAAGGTTAGAAACCTTGAAAAAGAAAATAGTACTCTTGTTGAGAATATTGAAGGCATGAAAAAGGATTTAGCTAAATCCAACTTGAGTACCAATGATATGACCGATATTGTTGATTATTATGATAATTCGAAACTAGAACTTGATCATAAGTTTAATGTTGTCAATCATATGAAAAAGGATCAAGTCACTATGCACATTGGTCATTATGCCCCTAGAATTACTACTTGTTTTTATTGTGGCAAAAAGGGTCATACGGCTAATTTTGTCGGGCTAGAAATAGCTCTAAATATTGTTGGAGACCTAAAAGTCTCAAAGCTAATCTTAAAGGACCCAAACACATGAGGGTACCACAAAACAATGTGCTATTAGGTACCCGCAAAGCAAAAATCGGAGAAAATTCATGCCACCAAGAAAACATCAAATGAACGTTTCATTTGATCAAAGAAGGAACTACTCTCAACAAAGCCAATTTCAAGAAGAACGTATAATCAAAAAT
This sequence comes from Rehmannia glutinosa, assembly GCA_016081115.2. Taxonomy (NCBI): domain Eukaryota; kingdom Viridiplantae; phylum Streptophyta; class Magnoliopsida; order Lamiales; family Orobanchaceae; genus Rehmannia; species Rehmannia glutinosa. Next base: position 15,097 of record JABTTQ020000358.1, read on the forward strand.
GGGAAGAACACAATCCTTGAAATGGCAAAGACATCATCAACAAGATGATTTTCAAAGAAGAAACCATCAACCATGGGAAGGTAACAAACCTTGGAAATGGAGTAATCAAGGAAGTCATCATCAACCAAGTGACTTCCAAATGGGAAGATATCATCATCAACAATGGGAAAGACACAACCATGGAAACGGCGTGAAATTGGTAAACCGTATCTCCCCATTTATATATGCATTTTATTTCTTTTAATTATATGCATGTTTTTAATTGTGTCTTTATTGCAAAATGATCTTTCAAGTATTTTTTTTTTTTTTTTTTTAAATAGGTCTCTTATATATTTATGAGTTTCAATATTTTTAAAAGAGACCTTGCATGTTTTTCTATAAACTTTTAAGCTTTTCATTAGACTTATGTGGCTTATTATCTCTTATGAAATCTTATAGCATAAGCTCTTTTTGTTATCTCATATTTTTGCCTACACTTGAATTTTCTATGCATATGTTGTCTAAGAATTGTGTAGGATACACACTTCATACTCATTGGCTATTACGTCATCAAGTTTCTTAAAACCATCGAGGTATGTCTACTCGTATTTTTTCTTTAAACTCGATATTATGCACATATCTTTCAAGATATTTCATTTTAATCCCTTAAGTGCCCCAAATTGAACTTGCAAATATTTTCTTTTAAAAGGCACTACGTGTTTAGTCTCGATTTTATCATTTATATGTTTTCCTAAAACCCATATTTGTTGGATATAGTCCAAACTTATATTTTTGCAAAGTTTTAAAACTTTTGGGGTGAAAAATCGAATTTTGGAAAACTCGGGAGAAAGAAAAATCACAGGGACGGTCCACAGCAGGGCGACGGCCGCATCGCACCTCGACCGGTCGACCCCTACATGACCGGCCGCCAGGCCAATTTTTCAGGTTTTAAACTCTGTCCTCGTTTCAAAACAGACGCAACATTTTTTCTCAAACCCTATAGAATGGCGATTGTTTTCCCTTTCTTCAAAATCTTCAATTCTTCATCATTTTTCACGATTCTTGTTGCTAATCTTCTTATTTTCTCAAGAATCTTACATATATGGCACCTCCAAGAAATTCCATCAACGAAATCCTCAAAAAGGAGAAGGAGGCAAAGGGGTGAATCTTCTTCCAATCCCCAACAAGATGATATTCTACAAAGAGACCATCAAAATCGGCTACGAAAGAGGAGATTGTCGAATTAAGAGCCGGGGTTTCAAAATCGAGCATTCATTGGGACTCTAGTAAGTTATCACTCCTCTACGAGCCTCCCTCTAGAGCTAATAGATTTCGATTTTTAAATAAACTTGCGGAGGAACATTATGAGAATATTGGATTGAATGATAAGAAAATTGCGTGCACTCGTATGGTTCGTTTTCAAGCATTTCATGATGAATTTAGGATATTAGAGCTTACTTTGAAATTCAAGGATGGGTTTCACTTTGGGATAATCCGTGTTTGCACTATGATGACGAGCTAATAAAACTTTTCTATGCAAATATGTGGATTGTTGATGCTACGATAGATAATCCTTTGGAACTTCACACATTTGTTAATGGTAGGCATTTTTCATGGACATTGGCCGATATTTGTGATCACTTTAATGTGCCAAATGATGGAGTAGTCAATGTGAATTGCACCCATTGGGATGATAACATTTTCGGTGTCTCACTAGATGATGTGAAAACCTTTTTAGGAGTATATCCCGAAGTGACATACTCGGCAATGCCGCCAAATTATCGGATTATATCTATCATTTGCTCCTATTGTGTTTGTGGAAAGGAAGTAAAACTTCCAAGTAATCTCGAACTCTTTCTCACCTATAAGATTGTTCGAGGAGAAAGAGTAAATTATGGGGCAATTTTTGTATATTGCTTGTTAGAATCTAGAAAGCTTACCAAGAAGAAATATACCTTGGGAAATTTGATTTGCCGACTCTTATACTTATCGGGATACCCGGAAAATGAAATGAATACCGAAATTGCGTCACAATGATTTTGATAATGCCAACATTCTACAAATGGTAAGAATGCAACGACATTTGCCACGGGTTCCTACCAAAGCCGCTAGGGGACGTGCCCGACATCAACAACAACCTCGGGATGATTTCTTTAATGACAATGAGGTTGAAAATATTGGAAGAGGTGAGTTTGACGAACAAGGAGATGATGTGGGGGATGAAGAGGAAAATGAAGAAGTAAATGTGGGAAATGAACAAGATATTAGGGAAGAAGAAAATGAGGAAGGAGATGAAGACGAGTTGGATGTTGAAGATCTAAATATCAAAGAGAGAATGGCCAAAGTGGAAAGAGAAACATTTAGAGATGTGGCTTCTCTTAGAAAAGAGCTCCGGTCGTGAAAAAGGAAAATTCTAGTTTGAAGAAGTCAATTGGCAAATTGAAGAAATTCATAAAGGACCTCATACAGGAACTTGCTTCTCCCGGATGAGGAATGATGTTATCCCACCCTCTTTACTTTCTAAAGCATTTTCATTAATGATGTTTTGTATTTTAATGATCTTTTGTAAAACTCATTTGTACTAATGATATTTGCTTGTTTTTCTTAAAAGGGTTAATATTGCAAGTTGATAATGACTTGTGGATGATCATGATTTTTGATGGAGTATTTGATGGTAAAAATACTCTAAAGCATTGTTTGATAATTGGTATGAAGTACTTGATGGTAAAAGTGCTTCTTTTATTGCTTTGTTATGCTTAGTTGAATATGTTGAGACATTTGATACATGTATTGTTGAAAGCATGACTTATTACTTGATGGTTGCTCTAATTTTTGGCATTTGTAATGCCTTGATCATTCTTAGCTTATCTCAATTGGGTTGAACCCTTGAGAATCTACTTTGAGCTTCTTATTTGATGAACAATTTATTGCATATGGTGCATATGATTGAGCTTTGAAATGAGGTTGAATGATGATATGAAAAATTTTTGGCTTGAGCCATTTACAAAGGTTATATACAACCTCTTCTATTTTTCACGCACACAAGGTGCTTGTTAAAATGTCGCTATGAAAATTTCAACTTCTACATGATTCTCTCGCTTCCACAAGTCTTCTATACTCATTGAGATCATGTTTTGGGAATTAAAACGAGCATATGAACTCTTCATGATACATTTTTCCCATTTTCCTTGGTTTTTAAGCCTAAATTGTTCAATGGTTGATAAACCATTTCTTTGGCGCACTTTGATATACTTCTATGATGTTTCTATCATCCTAACATTCTTTTTGATGATTCCAAAGGGGGAGAAACAGGAAATTGGCTCGTTAGCTCAAAGAAGCTAATAAAAGCTTGTCATAAAAGCTATAAGCTATGGCTCATAAAAGCCATAAGTTGTGATTTATTTTTTAGTCCAATTGTTGCTTGATGGACTTATATTATTGTTTAATGTTGTTTTGTGACAGGGGGAGCTTATAAGCTCTTGAACAAATTGTAAAAGCTAAAGCTTTTAGCTTATGGATTATTGCTCTTACATTATTCTTGATGTGCTTGTGGATAGGGGGAGCTTGTGCTTATTATTGAAAATATTTACTCCCTACTTGGTTGCTTTAATATTTTTGGAAAATTTTGGTTGCTTCCAAACGGTCAAATGTTTTTACCGGAAAATCATTTCTAAAATTGCTCTCTTAGTTTGTGTAAAAATTGTTTTGGTTTGTAATCATCAAAAAGGGGGAGATTGTTTGATACATGTTTTTATCTTAATTTTGATGATTTTATTTTATCACCAAAACAATGTTTTTAAAGGTTGTCCAAATACTCCTAAATGATTTAAAATGTTTTTAATATTTTCCGGAGTATTTTCTCAAAGTTTATTTTCGTCTATATTGGACAACGCTTTTAATGTTTTTACGTTATTGGGTTTTCACTCTCAAACGATGTTTCTAAATGTTGTCCTAATACTTCCGATCGGTTTAAAATGTTTTTACTAAATTTTGAGTATTTCGAGTTTTATTTTCGACAAAAATTGGACAATATTTGCCTCGTGATCGGTGACCGGCCGCCTCATAGGGCAACCCATACCTGAAGATGTTTTTAGAAACATAAAAATGAGACGGAAGGAAAAAGAGCGGTCGACCGGCCGCTCAAGGCGTCGGCCGCGTCGGTCGGCCCGCCAGTGCGGCAGACGTGCACTGCAAAGTGTGTTCAGCGAACGTTTTATCCTTGCAAAATCCATGAGGGGGACCGGTTGGGGTGATGGTCGACCGGTCGAGGTAGACGTCGACCGGTCGCCCTGTGTTATTTTTTGTGTATTCTTTTCAACGTCTATTTTCGTGCGAACGGCCGTCCTCTATGTTTTGACAAATTTCGACCGTTTGACAACTGGACAACTTTCCTTAAATTGTGGGATTGATTTCTAACAGCTATATTCTTGATTTTAATTGTATTTTTCTGTAGATTTTCAATCCCCAAGAGGAGCCTATGCTTGATCAATCATCTCCTATAAATAGAGGAAGTTTTGGAGCAACCAACACAACAATTGAGATACAACACAACAAGATACACTTCAAGCAAACACTTGGTCTTTCATAGTCATTATTCTTGTTGTAAAATTGCCTAGCTTATCACTTTCACATCTTTGAGGTCTAGGCTACTCTTGATTACACTTAGCACTCAAATTGTATTATTCATTATTGAGTTGTAATCTTGATTTTTGGTTATCATTCAAACACAAGATATCCTTGTGAGTGTTCTTGTGGTAAGAGCACACTTGGATGATCTAGGTGATAGGTGCAAGAAGATTGTGGTAATCTTCTTATTGAGGTGTTGAAGAATTTGGTATTCTTCAAGGTTGAAGATTGTGGTAATCTTCACAAGGTGCCGTTGAAGGAAGATTGTGGTAATCTTCAAAGGGAGATTGTGGTAATCTCCAAAGGTGGTGTTGAAGAAGAGTGTGGTGCTCTTCAAGGTGTTGTAAGTTGAATTTGTATTAATTTTGGTAATTAATAAAATTCTTTTTCTTTTCGAAATCCATCCCGGATATACTGGGGTGGTAGAGGATTAGGCCCTAGGTGGGTTGAACCTCTTTAAATCGACGTGTGTTGCTTACATTCCGCACCTTTATTATTTTGTTTGAGCATTCGATTGTTAAAAGAGGGCGAAATCGAAAAGATGGAGATAATCTATTCACCCCCCCTCTAGATTATCGTAGCCGCTTGGACTTACATATAGGGCTAGGGTCGGGCCAGGGCCATCCCTAAGACCTTTGTGTTTTATATTTTTATGAAGTTATTCCGTCTAAATTAAAACATTGTATCATGATGGAAAATTTAACTTGCGAATAACTTATTTTATAAAATAACGTCATGTAATTCTTAGATTCCATTTGGATTAAAACATTCAAAATTTGTCATTTTTATTTTAGTAATCACATAGTCTATACCAAATATATTTTAGTTCTCTATAGACTATAATTATTAACGTACTAAATAAGAATTACCAATTCCGTACAACTTTAATTTTGTATTTACTAAGTTATTTAGTAAAACTAAATTATAAATGAGATCAAAGATCAAATTTGATAATTTGTTAAGATAAATGGTAATTGATAAATGATATCAAATAATAGATTAATTGTATTACAAGCATACATTGTGAATAGAAATATATTAAATATAAAACATTTATCACAAAAAAGCCCTAAGGGCCAGCCCTACCCTAGCCCTAGACGGTCCTAGCGCTAATAGGGTCGGGCTCAAAAGCCCTCATGTTATAAGGGCCTATGAAATATAGGCCAAACCCTAGATTTTTAGGGTCGGGCTAGGGTCAACCCTCAGGGCCCGACCCTTATTGACATCTCTAATAGTTAGACATAGTTTACTGTATACATAGCTTGATTTTATTGTATAGTTAGACATAATTTACTGTATAATAATTTAGTTAACTGATTTGTGTCTATTAGTTGATGATTATTTAATTATTGTTATTTGGTATACCGTAATAAATCGTAATTATTGGTCTGCTCAAAATAATCTTGTTAACTAATTCCTTAATTTACAATCCCCACATGTTTTTGTTTGACAATTTTAATATGCAGTACATATATGTTAAACATTCAGTATAATAGTGTCAAAATATACAGTAAATATATGTTAAATATACAGTATAATAATGAGCGTGATTCTCTCTCTCTCTCTCTCTCTCTCTCTCTAACTGATTTACTTAATTCACAGTCCCTATATGTTAATGAGTGTGATTCTCTCTCTTTCTATACTGATTCCTTAATTCACGGTCCCTATATATTGTTTGACAATTGTAATGCAGTAAATTTGTGTTAAACATACGGTATAATAGTGTTAAATATACAGTAAATATATGTTAAATATATAGTACTGCATTGCAGAGCACGTGCATGATTGTCTCTCTCCCCAGCGTGATTCTCTCTCTCCACCTAACTGATTCCATAGTTGGACGGTCCCCACATGTTTGTTTGACAATTTTACCCTTTTTAGGATTTAATTAAATGGTTAATGTATTATTATCCCAAATTATTCCTAGCCTTTGATGTAAATAGGGAGGGTTGAGATTAGTTCACGCTGTCTACCCATAAAATGTGGTCTCATTGGAGTATATATATATATATATATATATATATATATATATATAGGGATTGGATCAAATGAGACCACATAATTAGAGTGAGACAGTGTGGACTAATCCTGTCCACAAACCTATAATTTTAGATGGTTGAGATTTACCCAATTTAATAAATATTTTTTATTTATTTTAAATCTGAAAAGGGCAACATTGTAATTTTGTAATTATACATTCTCTCTCTAACCCAAAGTCATCCCACACCCCAAAACCTGTAAATATCTACACGGTGCCTCCTCCTCAGCAGGTATATTATATGTTCAACAATAAACGCAGCGAGGCTAAGGTTTTACTCGCATCACAGATAGCTTGCTCCGAAGGAATAAATTTAGTCGGAGCTTCGAGAGTGGTGTTGCTTGACGTGGTTTGGAACCCGTCGGTCGAACGGCAAGCCATTTGTCGAGCCTACAGGCTTGGACAAACGAAGCTGGTTTATATTTATCATTTGGTGATTTTCTGCCAAATACGCCATAGGAAATGGCAATACCAATGAAGAGAAGGTGAATAATTTCCCAAAACTCCGTGAAAATGGTTTGGGGAGCAGAGTATTGGTGGTATGATTGAGAGGATTGTTCACCAGCCCAAGGAATCTCATTTCATCAACAATTTTGGCTTTGTGGATCTTACTTGACTTGTCAACTGTCTCAGCATTTTTTTGTTAATGGAGGTTAAAATAATGGAGGTTCTAGGTTTTTTTCTAGGTGAAGAAGACAAATTTATATGTTTGATGTATACTTACATGTTAGTAGGTTATTGTACATTTATATGTTTTTCGATGTATATTTAGATGTGTTTTGCTGTATAAGTAGTTAATTTTTATGTATGTATTTATGTTGTTGTATACTTTTTTTTTGTTGTATACTTATATGTGTTTTTATGTATACTTATATGTGTTTTGTTGTATACTTATATTTTTTGTTTGACCATTTTAATATGCAGTAAAAATATGTTAAATATACAACATAATAGTGTTAAGTATACATCAAATATATGCTAAATATACAACACAATAATGAGCATGATTTTCTCTCTCTATAATTGATTTAATTAATCCACGGTCCCCACATATTAATGAGTGTGATTCTCTCTCTCTTTATATAACTGATTCCTTAATTAATGGTCCCCACATATTTTTGTTTTGACCATTTTAATATTGATAAAATTATGTTAAACATACAACAAAATAGTGTTAAGTATACAACAAATCATTGATAAGTGTACAACATCTTGCGCATTTACGAATATATGCGCGATTTTCTCTCTCCAGCGCGATTTTCTCGTGATTTTCTCTCTCCCCACGTGATTTTCTCTCTCCTATTAGCTTATTCCATATTTAGATGGTCCCCCACTTGATTAATTTGACAATTATACCCTTATTTTGTATTAATTAAATGTTTAATGTAGTTTTAACCCCTATTTATCTTAGCCATTGATATAGATAAGGGAGGATTGAGATGAGTCCACATTGTCTCACTATAATATGTGGTCTCATTATAACCTCCTATATATATATATATATATATATATATATATATATATATATATATATATATATATGGCCAGAATTATTAAATTATATGGTTATTAACTATGTATAATGTACCTTCGATTAAGTGATTCATTAGTCATTACCCAAAAATTGAACACATGTATGATTGTGTTTTCAAAATATATTTTCTATTTTCCAACTATTCCGGAAAATGACTTTATTTTTTTAGGAAAGTACGTTCTAAGTCGAAATGAAGTCATTCTTTTTTTATGGAAATATTCTTTTAGAAAAACAACCAAACATATTTTTACCATAATCACGCAAATTTATGTAAAAAATACTTCAAAAATTATAACCAAATAAAATTTCACTACAATCATGCAAATCTATACTTAATTCAAAAACTATAATCAAGTATATTTTTGTTTCCAAATGTATATTATAATAGAAATTTAGACAATTAAAAATCAATAAATTTGAAAAATCATTTTGCAACACTTAAAAGTGGAACTTGGACTTGAAAATTGGGTTTGAACCCAATTTCAATTTAGTCCACAGAAATGGTCTTTATAAAAAGGCAAATTGTTACCTTCCTAGGATCAAATGTTCCAAGATAGCAACAGTCACAATTTTGTAAAAGGTCCATGTCTACAAAGTTAATGATTTGAGTTATAGATTCTTGTTTCTTTTCGTTTTTTTTTTTTAATTAAATAACTTCTCTTTTCAAAATTAACCCTAAACCCTAAAATAGATAGAACAATGATATAATACAACAAAACATAAACACAAAGGATCAGTTTTGGATATATTGTAAGCTATAGGGTTTGTGCCACTTTTTTATAATATTATTAGAAAGTCTCAGGCCATGAGACGGACTCAATTCACTTTACTAATCAAATCAAGTTATAATCAAATTTAAATGAGCTAGCTAATATGTATTATTTCAAGATCCATCTCACGAAATTAATTAAATTAGCGAGACCTCTCATACTTTTATCATTTTTATTGTTGCAAAGATTGATAGAATGAAGTTAACATAGTGAATTAGTGATCAGTAACTATGCTTACGACAAAAAAAAAAAAAAAAAATTGCCGTTTTGGAACATCAAGGAGCCACAACACAAATAGTGAAAGCAAAAAAGGCCAATTTTCAGGAAATATCAACCAATGATATTTTTGGGTAAAGATATCGTCATGATAGTCATATTTGACAACACCCTGACTATCTGTCGAGACAGACAGGCCAAGTTACATAGACTAAATCTCAAAGAAGAAACTAAGCAACACCACATTCATTGTCTTTTAGTGGAAAAAAAAAATTACAGATAAGTTCAGATAGCTAGATAAAGAGTTCTCCAAATTTCTTCATACAACAATTATTATTATTATTATTTTAATTTCCAAATGTTGTGTTATTTGCCGGATGAGCCATTTAGCGCCTTCTGGCGGCGGTTTCACGCTGTGCATTGAAGAATACGGCGGCGACGGGGAGGCCGAGCTCATTATCGGCGGCGAAACGGCGGGTGTTGAAGTGGTCCCTGGAGGTAGGCAGGCTCTTAAGTACTGTTTGTCTGCCTTTTTGCTTGAACAGAACGAACACAAACCTATGGATTCCTATATTGGGCCTTGGAATCTCATAGCTTACCACCTCTTTTCCTGTCCAGAAAAATTAAAAAAAAAAAAAAAAACTATTTATAACTCGGCCCAATATTATTCTTTTTCACAGTGGTTTTAATTTGGGTGTGTACAGTGTGACCATATGTTCTTACCAAATGTGGCATCTGTTGTGCCTGGAATGTCGGTCACTAACCTGCAGTAACATATATAGGTTTTTTTGCAAAAGAAAAATATTAGTGACAAAAGCACGAATTAATTGATTCATAGCCTATATTTTATACTAGTACAAGTTTTTCTTCTTAAAAATGGCTTAACATTATCTATTCAGTAAAAATGAAACCCATTTTCGATTTTACCTTTTACTCTTTATGTCTCAAATATATAATTCGCTTTTTATATTTAACAGTACTGTTTCAATTTTTTACTGTTATAACCTAATTTAATATGTGTTTTGTTTGTAATTACACTAAATGGCAAAACAAGTAAATAATTTGTATATTTGTAATTTTCATTATTTTTCTTAATCTGTGTGAAAAGTTAAACTAAATTGTATGATTGGGAGTAGTAGTATTTTCTGGATGATCATAAACTCGTTTTCATTTGCCTTTTGATAATTAATGAATATATTTACCCTAGTGGGTTTTGGCCATATATGGTATTTCCATACATGTCATGTTTAGTAATTAGTACTTCATTGCAATGATAAGACTCCAAAAGTTCTTTTTTCAACTTTTTTGAAAGAAAAAAAAAAAAAAACTATTAAGAGTTAAATATTGATGTAAATAAATATACCACTGGAGGTGTTCCCTGAGATATGGATCACTAGGGCCTGGGACATCAGGGTCAGTCATAACCTGCAATATATATATTTCATTAAAAAAAAACAAGGACAATAATTAATCCAGCACATTAAGTATATATAGCAAACTAAATGGAAAAAAAGAATTAATTACCAAAGTATAAAAAGTCCTCATGTCACCTCCTTGAACCTCAACCCTTGGTTTGATAGCAACTGCAGAAGGATAAAACTCATGACCATTAAAGACCTGTTTGTTTCCATTATAAGTGACAAACATTTTTGTGTTTGGACTGAAACCATCCAAAACATCCCCAATCACTCTCCCAACTATGAGGGGGTCTGACATTCTTGCCATTAATTATTTATGTAGAGAGAGATAAACAAAGAGAGAGATTGGAGAGGAAAAAATTTACTGAGGAAATAATTAGTTACTTTTTGTTTGATAGGGAATTAAAAGAGAAGAGGGCCATATATATAGTGTAAAGAAGCATATTCTTAGTATGTAATAAACTCTAATAATACTGGACCTGATGAAGATATGTTTAGAGAGAGTGCAAAAGTGCAGAGAAATGGGGCATGAAAGAAGGGCAGAGAGAGCTCAGCCAAAACTGACCCCCACCTACATTGCCCCTCAACTCTTCTTCTTCCTTTTTTTTTTCTCCCTTTCTTTTGTTGTAGCTTAGGCTTTTTAGTTCTTTTCCAATAGTAGAAACAGAATAAAGCAGAATGTGTATTAAGAATTTGTCAATGCCACGATCTTGTAGTTCAAGTAGTATCGCTCACCTTTTGTAAGAGTGTTGACAAGAGTTCGAACCCTGTATTTTTCAGTTTCTTCGAAATTTTTCTCCTCCCTTCAACTACTACTCCCAACTTATTAACAAAAAAAAATGAATTTGTGATGGTTGCATGCCCCGGGCATAGCTGAGTTGGTAAGGACTGAGGTGGTGTGGGGTGCATTCCTCTGGCGATGCAGGTTCGAATCCCGTATGCAGAGCAAATTCTCACTGAAATATTGTGGGGATCTGTTTTGGGAGGCGAATTCTATTGGCTCTCTCCCTCAGGACCCTGCCGCTCGGGCACATCCCTCGATTTACATCCAGATAGGTCAAGGGATCTTTGGCACTGGCAAATCCAGGATTAGTCTGGCTTACGCCTATGTATCAGGATTATCAAAAAAACAAGAATTTGTGATTATTTAGGCTAGCTAATAACATGGACTGAGTTGGGATTCAATTTCATGTCTCACTTCCTATTCCACTTGACATGTGTAAATACATCTACAATATCAACATCACATGCTTATCATATATAAAAATGTGTCAATCATTCAACGAAGTGGAATACAAAATCTGAACTAGAGATCACTTTCTTTACGGAGGAAGTTCACAAAGGCTACTCAGCCTTGATAGGCACATTGGTTTTCTACTCCAATCGGTATATCATTTTATATTTTAAATATCATGATCACTACACGCCAAGTGTATAACGTAGATTTTGTGTATTTCTAAGATACTTGGAATATGAGGTCAAACATAATATCTTTACATATGTAGTATTATTTTCTTCAAAAACAACGGTTGGGAATTAATGTTGTAATCTATTGTTGGTTTAAAGAGAGATTATTTTGTTTTTATTTAAGAACTAATATCTTATTTTCATATATTCTGCTAGCTAGATTCATGCATGTGTCGACTTCTATGGTTAAACTGATATATACTATGTACCACGCATATTTTGTGGTAGACAGAGAGAAATAAAACATAAAACTATAAATTAACTTGCAGTCATTCGAATGTGTTAAGCGAAGTCTCTCACGTTATTAGAGGGTCCCATGCTTGGTATTGGTTTTTGATTCTTGATTGGTTGGATAGCTTGAACTAAACAGTGCAAACATGCTTTTTTCTTCTCTTGTGTCAGACATAAAATTATAGTTGTAGTGAAACTTTTGCATGTGGTCCCAACTCAAGTTGTCATACATACAGTACTAATAGAGGAATTAAAGGTAAATCTAGGGTTTCCTGTTTGAACATTTTTCCCATACTTGGTATGGAGAATATATCCATCTTTTGCACTTAGGGTAATTAAGAAGAAAAAAAATTTAAAAGATGGGCTATGTAATTATTAGGATCTTCTTTTGCATGCATTATTTAACATAGAAAAATTGGGGCTTTTGCCAATTTGAGAGATTCTGGGACTAGAAATGGGCACTAATGATAAGGGCATAAAGGAGCTCCACAACACACATGGGACAGGCAATTTGTGTTTGAGTGCTTAGAGGTCATGTTAGTGCAAATTCTTTCAGACATTCTTAATATGGTAATAAAGAATTTGGATTTCTGTAATCAGAAACCAAAGTGAGTTGCCACTTTAAGACTTCTCCCATATCCCATGTTTCAGCCTTATTGGTCTTTTTCTTGATTCTATATTCTTGGTAATAATGTACCTAGTTTTAATAATCTTAATTTTACATGGGCGCACTTGAAAGGCTGCTATATATATTCTTGGTTATTTAATTTACACTCTTCTAGATGTCGCATTGGACTTTTGAGTCATGCTTTATTGATTTGATATATAAATAGTTGTCTACATGAGCTCATTTGAGTTCAGGTGCTTCTAACTTGAAATCGATCGCAAAGTGTTAGGCTTGTTGGGATGTACCTCACCTATAAACATTCAAAACTTAAGTCAGTTCGAGTTATGTGGAAATATTAACGAAACAAATGATATGAGTTTTGACTTTAAGTGCATTTTAATTTTCAGTATTATCCATGTTACACCAGGTACAGTACACTTGGTGCATGGATGAATGACAAATGTCCCATTTTTTACATGAATAATTTACAAGTGTTTTAATTTATAAGTAGTGGGACACTTATCCGATAGATGAACACCAAATGTATGTGCACTAGATGTAGCATCTACAAGACCTTCATTTTCTAGTATATGTGAAACAGTGGAGACTATATATTTATAGTATTTGGTACAGTTGCATGCATGACACATGTGATCAAATAGCACGTGACATGAATGGTCCAGACCAGTGACGGATACAGGATTTTGAAAATCGGGGTGCACTGTTTAAATTTTATAAGAGCTGATCATGTAATCGTACATGAAAATTTAATACACATATATAAAAGAAATAATTAGAGAAATTAAGAAAACAGGAGACAACAAAATATAGTTTTGGTAAATTATTGATATCATTAGCTTTTTTTATATTTTTATTTTTGTTATTTATTCAAATTGTTAAGTCAAACTTTTGATTTTTGAAATTTTATTGGGGAATTGTATTGTTTTATTTGGATTTTTTAATTCTTTTTGTAAAAATAGGGGTACAAATTTAGTATTAATTTTTTTTTTTACTAAAATCTGTTGTTGGATATTTTCAATTTGGGGGTACAACATTGTTCCACATGGATCCGCCCCTGGTCCAGACGTTTGGAGTCGACCCGGATCCCTTCAATTAGTCGGGTCGGGATCCAAATAAAAAGGCCGCGGGTCCTGTCCTGAAGTAGTCATTTTATCATATCAAAGGGGCAAGTTTGTATAATCATAATTTTATATGTAACTTATGATATCGGCACTTAATATGCAGACATGCTTAGACAGAGACCACTTCCATGGATAGTAATGTGGGGAAGTTCCTTCTAATTACTCATGGTATATATATTTCAGTTTAGTGTTATATTTTGTAATAGTTTATGTATATCACATATAAATAATGATACATATTAATTTATATTTGAAAAAGTTTTTTTTTTTTTTTGAGAAGATATTTGAAAAAGTATTGTAAACACAGACGTACATATATTATGTAAAATAAAAGATTCAACTCAAAATTAAAACTAAATTATCAACCTTTGTCCATTAATCATTAATCAATGTGCTCTGCGTCTTGTTCTTAACTGTTATGCAACTTTTGCCAAATTAGTACTATATACATATATGTACCTTTTATTTTTTGAAAGAATATACATATATGTACTTGACAACTTAAAATGAAAAGGCAACACTGCAAAAGTTATCATCGTATTCTAATATTTAACGGACAATACGCCAATACGGTTTGGTCTCTTCATACATTTAGTGGTGGAAAAAATTGAGTTTGAGTTGACAATCTTGAAACCTTGTAACATACTATATGTACGTTTTGTGACACAGCTTGATGACAACAAATCCTATTATTAATGATATATACATATGTTGGTATCGTTCATTCTTTGTAAAGATGTTATTGCGGTTCGAACCAGATATTGTTCAGTTTCATTGAAATTTATCCCTAATCCTTCAAACAGTACTCTCAACTTATTGAAAAAAATGATCTACACATATTTTTCAGAAAAATGATCTACACATAAAACTTTTCATTCTCACTTGAATGTCATTACTCATTGGCTAAATTGCATATTTAGTCCACTAACTTGTACTTAGCTACTTGCACTTCCTTCCACTAATTTAAGAGTGTGAAAAAATAGGAACTAACTTCTAATTTGTAGTACATTGAATATGTCAGCTGTCTCACTAAAAATGGTTGAATGGATTGAAATCCCCAAAATTTGGCAGCAATTTCGGTTGATTTCTCAATTGTCGATAGAGTTTGGAATTTAATGTGCAATAAATTACAAGTTAATGTCTTATTTTGTCATACTCAAATTAGTGGACGGAAGTACAACTGGGTATAAATTAGTGGACTAATTATGCATTTTAGCCTTACTCATTAGTTATCAACAATGACAACTTAAGATAATTTTAATTAGTAGTAGTAGTAAAAATATATATACATCCATTTTTGTAATTAAAAAAGTATTTATAAAAAGATATAAAAAATAAAAAGTGGTCCTTTTTGTCTGTCATTTAATATCAATTTTATTGTATCGACAATATTTAAAAGTACTTTAATCATCAAGCAAGAATATCAGAGCGATGATAATGCATGTAAGAGAAAAAAAAGAAGAAAAACAGAAGATAAGATTGCAAAAAACTGGAGAAGCATGTGAAACTGCAATTGTTTATATATTGTACTGACGACCCAGTAAAGTATAATTGCATTCACATAATTGGCTTCAAATGTTTTATTTTATTTTTAAATTCATGACATGTATTAAATATTTTAACATAATTTACATAAATCCAAAGAGTCGATTACAAATAAAGTTTATATATATATATATATAATGTGCATGTATGATGCTGCTAGAAATTAAGCGCATATCACTCAAATTCAAAGTTTTGATGAGTTATATTAATCCAATTTTTTTTTGGAGCTGGTATATTTTTCGCACGAAAGCATGCCTATAACATCAGCAAACGTTAGGCGGGCCATAGTATTATCCAAGGGAAGCTCATCCAACGCTCAAATCAACACGCGTAGGAGAATAGTTAAATAGTAAATGACAACATAGGAAATAATAAAAAATGGGTCGAGACCATTTTTCTCTCTCTTCTTGTTTTTCTTCCCTTTCTCTCTAAAAAACCAAAACCCTAATATTTTTCTTCTTTTCCTCCCCACTATTGCCCCTCCCTCTCTCGGATCTCCCCCCTTCCCCTCCCAAACAAATTGTTTTCTTCCCATGAGAATGGAAGCCATTATGGTGACCATGTGGTTGTTCAGGCTATTGCACTGCCATGAAGGCCGGTTGGTCAAAATTTCTGGTTGTTCCGGCTAGAACTCTTTTACAATATTTCTCTTCTCTGGTTCAAGATCTGGGTTTTGGGTGTTTATTGTGGTGTGGGCCAATAGTGAGACAATGGCAGATTTGCGGAAAGCGGGGTGTCGGGATGTGGCGGTGGATTTGGGGGAGGGAGAGCCCTTTTTTTTCTTTGTTTGCTAGGTTGTTGTTTTGTCTCTTTGTTTTTATTTTGTTGCTAGGTTGTAGTTCTCTTATTTTGTTTGTGTTTTTTCTTTTTCCGGTTGATTTGTGAAACTCGTAGGCGGATCAGTTTTAACTGTTCTATAGTATGAAGTGGTTGTCGTGCCCGATTTTTGGTTTTTTAGTGTTTTACAGTCTCCATTATATAAGGAGTGTTGAGGTCTCCCAGCATGGGAGTATTCTTAGTTTTTGGTTGGAGGTTTTTATTTGTGAAGTAGATCTGAATTGGTCTTGTCAATTTTCCGCTTGGTTTTTCTTTAATCAAGTCGGCTCATAGCCAGTTGGCTACGTTTGTAGTTGTAATTTCAATTTTTGAGTTGTTCTAATTAAAAAATTATCGTTCGAAAAAAAAAAGACAACATTAAGAGTAACTTACTCATAATACTTACAAATAACAAGGAGGACCTTTTTATACCTAGGTTGTTAGGCCGTATGGCCGGGCTTGGTGTGATAACGTGGGTTGGCGAACCAAATAATTGTTGGAAAAAACAGGTTGGTGTATACCGAATGACTGAAAATAGTTGAGCAGAGTAACGGTAAAAATCGAGACGTCGAGGCAAGAGTTGGACTCTTTCTTTAAGACGAGATTGACCCGCTCACGGTGCTTACGGAATACGGCAATCATCTCCCAAGATACAACCACGAACTACTTGCGATAGTTGCACTACAAATCGCAAGTACGGCGAACACTAAGATGTTTTTGAACTCTCTTGACAAAGTTATGCAGAAAAAATGAAGCAGAATTCGAAATTGATGTGTTGAAATGAATTCTGTGGTCTGGTTTATATAGACTTCTGGTGCCTCTTCAGACTGGGTGCAACCCCTGGTCCGGATCAGTCTTGACCGTCAGATCGCGCCCTGTGGTTAACAGCTGCGATCTGATGGTTCTGATCGCATCTGTCTGAAGGAACACACCCTTTTGGCATATACCTCTGCACACTGGATAGACGCGTCCAGTCATGGTGCCCCGTCAGCGAACAGACGCATCCAATCAGCGCCACGTGTACGATCCTGCCAAGTCACTGCCACCCGAGCTGCCCTGCCACGTCACCGAGCCACTGGACTGAACCCTGGTTTGATTTTCCAAAACTTTAAGGCTCCTCAAAGCTCCTCACGACGATGCGTACGTGTGAAGTGCAAAGTGCGCCTCGAAAGCGCCCAATGCAACTATGTGCCTTTTGAGCTAGCCAAAGGCTAGTCAAAATTGACTTGGTCCACTAGGGTGTACCATAAGGAGTTCCACTTGATTGCTCCTTATTAGTGGTGAAGTTCTTTATTAACTAGTTAAAAATTTAATATGTTTCCTATGTGGGATATGGCTTTCCATATTCCCACCCCTTTTATATTTCATATATAAAAGCATTTTAAGTGGCCAACTTTATGCATTTATTTCTCATTCACCCGATATTGGTTTTGAGAAATTCAAAATGCTAAACTCATCTATCCGTGGCGTAGATGACGTTTATCTCATTTATTTCATACTTAGAATAAATGACCTTACTTAAATAATTGGTCAAAATCGGGTCAAAACCCAATATATCAAACCAATTCCAATAATAATTTTATTTGTGATCCGATAATAGTTAGATAATATTAGGAAATTAATTAAATAATATGGAGTTAAATAATGTATAAAATAATCATAATTGGAAAGTCGAGTTTGTCCTGACAATATCAAAAAACCTGAACCACATTGGCCACATCACAGGGTCGTCCCTTTTTTTTTTTTTTCAAGCAACATAGGATCGAACATTTGTGAAATCAAAACAACAACAACATGCACACAATAATTGTTCAGCTGTTTATGTTCAGCTGTTTATGTAAACCAAAACAACAACATGCACACAATATCTTTCCTAACACCATTTGGTTCTCACGGTTGTGTCTATTTTGGCCCTGGACAACATCTTGGATTCATAAGTGTTTCGTTGAAGTGGCCCGTCTTCACACTTATATAGGTGATCTACTATTAGGAGTATCCTGCCATACTCCACTTCTTTAAAGTATAGGAATCATTAAAAGTTTATAACTTAACCTCACCACATTTAGCAGATTTCTCCACTTGGACAGGAATGAGCTGTAATATGCTCCAAGTGTTTATCTGAATATTCATAACTTAGTTGTCCCATTGAACCAAGGTCTTGGGATCTCCAATTCACAAGATTGGGTTACCCCTATGAACATTCTTATTTTGTGGATTTTAAGCCCATTCCTTCGATAAGCAGTATACTTGATCTCTATTCAAACCTTTAGTTAACGGATCCGCTAGGTTTTCTTTTGATTTCACGTAATCGATTGTAATAACCCCATTAGAGATCAACTGCCTAACGGTGTTATGTCTTCGACGTATATGTCGAGACTTATCGTTGTATATACTATATTGAGCCCTTCCTATAGCCGACTGACTATCACAATGTATCATGATTGCAGCCACCGGCTTAGGCCAACAAGGAATATCCTCTAAAAAGTTGTGAAGCTATTCCGCTTCTTCACCAGCTTTATCTAACGCTATAAATTCTGATTCCATCGTCGATCGAGCTATACACATTTGTTTAGAGGATTTCCATGACACGGCTCCACCACCAATGGTAAAAATATAACCACTTGTGGACTTGGAATCTTTTGAGTCAGATATCCAATTAGCATCATTGTATCCTTCTAATATAGCTGGATATCTCGAGTAATGTAATCCATAATTCAAGGTGAGTCTTAGATACCTAAGAACTCTTATCAATGCCTTCCAATGGTCATTTCCAGGATTACTCGTAAATCTACTCAGTTTATTAACTGCGTAGGCAATATCCGGATGTGTGCAGTTTGTTACATACATAAGACTGCCAATAATCCGAGAATATTCTAGTTGAGATCTGAGTTTGCCTTGATTTTTAGCTAAGTGTAAGCTTAAATCAACAGCGTTTTAGCCTGGATTTGTCATACGCATTGAACTTTCAAGATTGTCTTAATATAATGAGATTGTGATAAAACAAGTCCATTAGATGTTTTAGAGATCTTAATTCCCGAATAACATCGCTATACCCATATCTTTCATATCAAAATATTTGATTAACATTTTCTTATCATTCATGATTATATCATGATTACTACCCATAATTAACATGTCAACATAAAGACAGACAATTACATAATCATTAGGTGTGTCTTTAATGTAAACACATTTATCACACTCGTTAATTTTGAAACCATTTTCGACAAAGATAGTTCGCCAAATTTTTCGCAATACCATTGTTTCGGAGCTTGCTTAAGGCCATACAATGACTTAACGAGTTTGCACACCTTCTTCTCTCGGGAGCAACAAACCCTTCGGGTTGTTCCATGTAGATTTCCTCTTCTAATTCACCATTTAGAAAAGCCGTTTTCACATCCATTTGGTGTATCTCAAGGTTATGCAATCCGCAATAGCAATGAGAACTCTAATAGATGTGATTCTCGTCACAGGTGAATACATATCAAAGAAATCAAAGCCTTCTCTTTGTTTAAATCCCTTAGCTACTAACCTGGCCTTGTACTTATCAATGGTTCCATCAGCTTTATATTTCCTTTTAAGGATCCACTTGCATCCTAAAGGCTTATTTCCTGGTGGGAGATCTAGCAACTCCCAAGTATGATTTTGCATAATGGAATCTATCTCACTGTTAATAGCTTCTTTCCAGAATGGAGCTTCTAGACTGGACAATGCTTCACCAATTGTCCTTGGTTCATTTTCTAACACATAGGTTAGAAAATCTGGACCAAAAGACTGAGTAGTTTTGGCCCTTTTACTGCGTCTTGGTTCTTCATCACTTTAATGATCACCATCGGCAGTATCACGTGTTCTTTTGCTAGAACTAGCTTCTTTCCTTTCTTGACAAGGAAACACGTCTTCGAAAAATACAGCATTCCTTGACTCAACAATTGTACCTTCTTGTACATCTGGAATCGCTGATTTGTGCACTAAAAACCGATATGCACTACTGTTATATGCATATCCAATGAAAATGCAATCGATTGTTTTAGGCCCTATTTTGCCAAACACCCCGACACTTTTAGGTATTTGTAGGAAAGTTTTCGACCTTTCCATAACTCATGCGGAGTTTTATCTTTATTTTTGTGTGGTATTTTGTTAAGAATGTGGTTAGCCGAGAGAATTGCTTCCCCCACAAATTCTCGAGGTAAACCAGAATTTATCAACAAAGCATTCATCATCTCTTTTAGAGTTCGGTTTTTGCGTTCAAAGAATACCATTTGATTGTGGTTAATAAGGAGTCGTCGTTTGATGAATAATACCGTAACCGAGCAAAATTCATCAAAAGGAGCTCCATATTCTCCACCTCTATCACTTCGAATTATCTTAATTCGTTTGTTAAGTTGATTTTCAACCTCATTCTTATAGCTTTTAAAAGCTTCTAAGGCATCATCTTTACTTCTTAAAAGATATACATAACAGTATTTTGTGCAATCATCGATAAAAGTAATAAAATACTTTTTCCCACCTCTAGTTTGCACAAACTTTAAATCACATATATCACTGTGAATTAATTCTAGAGGTTCTGTTTCTCTTTCCACCGAGTGGAATGGTGTTTTAGTCATTTTTGCCTCAACACAGATTTCACATTTGTGATGTGAATTTATTTTAAAGTTAGGTAGTAATTCCAAGTTTACTAACTTTTTCAAAGTGTTAAAATTCACATGTCCTAATCTAACATGCCATAAATTTGAACACTCAAGCAAATAAGAAGAAACATTAATTTTATTGCTTTCAAATTTTCGGAGTACATTCATTACATTCATCTTGAACAGTCCATTATCTAAGTACCCCTTCCCTATGATCTGTCCATTTTTCATAAGTACAAACTTTTGAGCCTCAAATACTAATCTAAACCCTGTCTTAACCAACAATGATCCTGACACTAAATTCTTCCGAATGTCTGGAACATGAAGGACATCAACGAGGGTCAGCTCCTTGCCCGAGGTCATCTTTAGCACCACTTTGCCGAGATCGACAATTTCAGACGTTGCATGATTCCCCATGTATAGCTTCCTTCCATTGATAGGAGTATACGTTGAGAACATGTCTTTGTCGGAGCATATGTGGCGTGTAGCACTTTGTGTCCACCCACCATTCTCTCGGGCTCTCCACCATGTAGCACTTGTTGCCTTCATACACAACAACCAAGAGATCAAGCTCGGACATATCAATTGGTGCGATTTGTCTCGGTCACATGAACCTGGTTCCGATTGGCCTTTTAGGAAGATGACAATCTTTAGCCTTGTGATTCGGCTTTCCACGTTGAAGCAGTTCCTTTGAACTTTTTAGCCTTCCCTGTTTCGATTATTCCCGGGTGCTTTCTCTTCTTGCAAGCATTGGGCTCCACCAAGTTTGCCTTTGCCTCCATAGGAAGCTTGCCAGACTTAATCTCAGATTTGCGATTGTCTTCTTCAATTTGCAATCTGACAATTAAGTCTTCAAGCCCCATCTCCTTCCGCTTATGCTTCAGGTAATTTTTAAAATCCTTCCACAGAGGCGGTAACTTCTCGATTATAGCAGCTACTTGAAAGGATTCACTCACCACCATACCTTCGGCAATTATATCATGCAGAATTAACTGGATCTCTTGAACCTGGCTGATCACCGTCTTGGTGTCAACCATCTTGAACTCAAGGAATTTGCCGACAACAAATTTCTTTGTGCTAGCATCTTCCGTTTTATACTTCTTTACCGAACAATACACATTATACAATGTGTTGTCTAGTCCATTGAGAATGTAGTTCCGGCACAGGAAGTCGCTTTGACTCCAACCATCGAACGCCATCCTCTTCTTTTAATCAGTCTCCTCTTCCCCCACAGTTGGGGCATCCTCCGTAAGAAACGAGCAAGGTTCGTAGTCGTTAGATAGAACAACATTTTTGTTGCCATCTTTTGAAGTCTGAACCCCAAACTTCTCTCGGTTTCTCCCGGTCTTTGGTCTTTGAATCAAGACGTCAAGCCATTTGATATACACGAAAATCTCGTCTTAAATTGTTGGGAAAACAGGGTTGGTGTATACCGAATGGCTAAAAACAGTTGAAGCGGAAGTAACGGTAAAAATCGAGACGTCGAGGCAAAGAGTTGGACTCTTTCTCTTTAAGACGAGATTGTCCGCTCACGTGCTTACTTTAATACGGCAATCGTCTCCCAAGATACAACAACGAACTACTTGCGATAGTTGCACTACAAATCGCAAGACGCTTAACACTAAGATGTTTTTGAACTCTCTTGACAAAGTTATGTAGAAAAAATGAAGCAAAATTCGAAATTGATGTGTTGAAATGAATTCAAATTTGGTTTATATAGAGCTCCTGGTGCCTCTCTTGATTGGGTGCAACCTCCGTCCGGATCGGTCTTGACCGTCGATCGCGCCAGAATGCGCTCGAAAGACCCAACGCGACTATGTGCGGCGGCGCGGGCGGGCCCGCCGGCGGTGCTCGCGACCGTCCCTGCGTTTTTTGAGCTAGCCAAAGGCTAGTCAAAATTGACTTGGTCCACTAGGGTGTACCATAAGGAGTTCCACTTGATTACTCCTTATTAGTGGTGAAGCTCTTTATTAACTAGTCAAACATTTACTATGTTTCCTATGTGGGATATGGTTTTCCATATTCCCACCCATTTTATATTCCATATATAAAAGCATTTTAAGTGGCCAACTTTATGCATTTATTTCTCATTCACCCGATATTGGTTTTGAGAAATTCAAAATGCTAAACTCATCTACCCGTGGCGTAGATGACGTTTATCTCATTTATTTCATACTTAGAATAAATGATCTTACTTAAATAATTGGTCAAAATCGGGTCAAAACCCAATATATCAAACCAATTCCAATAATAATTTTATTTGTGATCCGATAATAGTTAGATAATATTAGGAAATTAATTAAATAATATGGAGTTAAATAATGTATAAAATAATCATAATTGGAAAGTCGAGTTTGTCCTGACAATATCAAAAAACCTGAACCACATTGGCCACATCACAGGGTCGTCCCTTTTTTTTTTTTTTAAGCAACATAGGATCGAACATTTGTGAAATCTACTCACACTGGATCCTCGGTGCACAATTTATACAAGGTGTTTTTATAAATTCTAATTAAAGCATTTCATAAATATTTTCAATAATTATAAAAAAAATAGTAAAGTTATTTACAAGAGGACATAATAAAGTCCTATAAAACAATACCAAAGTTCTTTTCTTTAATTCAAATTTAGATACAACGCATGGATCTGATCAAGAAAAAAATCCAACACATGGAGGCGAACAACTGTTTTGCTTTTCAAATTTTGATTTGATATCCAGAAGTTAGAACTCAGCCCAAACCCGTCCATCACCTTGGCCCGATTCACTTGAATTAAAAACTCACCGCGGAATATAGGATTAGTATTGCAGTGGAAAATGGACAGTGGTAGTAGAAATCGGCTCTTTGTTTGGGCCTTCGTTGAAAAGGCCCAATATTTCAAATTATGGACCATGGTTCCGCAGCCTAGTGTAAAGTGTAAACGTTGTAGATTTATTTTAAGTTATATATAGATAGGTTTAAAAAAAAAGGGGTTAAATATAAATCCTTTTTTTTTAAAGTTTTTTCATACACAATATTATGTATTTAGATATGACCTCAAATACGAATATGGACTTTGTTAGTCTATAATTACTAATCAGTAGAATTTCAAAATTAATTTTATTTGATAGTAAAAAACATATAATAAATAAAACAAATATATCTAAGAGGAAATTTGTTTTGCCCAACGAACTATTTGAGTTTTTTGACTTTGCCATCTAAACTTTTTTTGGGACATTTTAGCTACTGAAGTTCACGAGTTTTATACATAGCCTCCTGACTCCTGAGACTCGCTGCCGGCGGAATATTCCAATGGAATCTTGTCATGTGTCATGCATGTGGGGGAAAAATTGTCATTTGACTCAAACTATACTAATATTATTGCACTTTGTATTAACTTTAAGCAATCTAAACTTTGCCACCTCAATTTAAAAAAAAAAAAAATTGTGTGTGTATATATATATATATTATTTTTTTATTTCTTGATAAAAAAATTAACTAATTAATATCTATTTCAATAAAATATATTATCAATAAGATTATTTGAGCCGATAAAGTTGCCAGCCCTATGACCCACAACTCAAAATGAGTCTTGCGATGAGACACGAACATTCCCCTTGATGCGCTTCCCTCCAGTCCGTTCCCGGGTTAGATTAAGGGAATAGCCAAGTGACTGCCTTCGAGGATCCAAATGTGCTTACGCACAATAAGAATATAAGACCAATAGAGACTTTATAAGGGACCGTTTTTTCTAATCTTTTTTTTACACTTTCTTGTAGAGTTGTAAAATTATAGTTTACTTCCTTAATTTACTTTATTAGTTTATAAGCTAAAAAAATTATGAAATTAATGTTAATCTATTTTATCAAATTTACAATTAATAAATATAATAAACAATTTTTTATCCATTTTGAGGAAAATAATATAATATACATAGGCAAATACAAATTATAATATGTTAGAATGAATTTTCATTAGTAAATTAGTTCAAACTTAAGCAAAAATAAAATAGACTAAATTAGGTAGAAATGAGTTTAAACTGTATGTTAAAAATCTATGCAATATTTTAAAAATATAAATAATGCAATTCATTAAAGTTGCAATAATTTTATCTTTTTTTTTTTAAAATTTACTTGAATTTATAAAATTAATTTTTAAATACGTTATATTATTATAAAACTTATACTGGTGTATATTTATAAGCTTTTTCAATTCAAAATAAAATTGTTACTTTTCCTAATTTTGATGTGAAAAAAGAGTAATTGTATTGATAATATATTTTATTGAAGTGGATACTAGTTAAATTTATTATTTTTGACCAAGAAATTAAAAAAGAATATAAAATAAATGTACATACATATAATTTTTTTATATTTTTTTAATTGAGGTGACAAAGCGTAAATTGATTAAAATTTATATGGCAAAGTGACAATAGCATAATGTTTTCGATGGGAAAGTGCAATAACATTAGTATAATTTGAGTCAAATAACAATTTTGCCCATATGTGCATGCCACATGATAAGATTTCAGTGGAATATTTCAGCGACGGCGAGTCCCAAAAGACTATATATTAAACTCGTGAACTTTAGGAGGTAAATATCCCAAACAAAATGTATAGGTGGCAAAGTCAAAGAAATCAAATAGCTTAGAGGGAGTTTTTTTTTTCCTATTTATCTAACTGGATGACCAAGTAATCTTATTCACAACACGAGGTGAATTCTACCTGAATTACCTAATTTTCCTTATAAAAGGAGAGAGTTTTCCATGAAAGGAGTACTATATTTTGTTCTACATTATATCCGTATGAATTACTTTGAACATCGAAGAGAATGGGGCCATCCAAACGGGACGGGACAGGTATTCACTAGCAGGGTGCTGGCAGGGTGGATCAAAATTATCATCCCTAAGACTTAGCACTTGGGAGTTCTATATTTTTTAAAGTTCAGCTCTATATTCGAATCAGGATTTCGTCATTTCGAATAATATCTGCATCATTGGGCTAACTTTGTTGACTTGGCACGAGAGGTTTAATTCCGCATGTCACGACAGGGTAAATAAGACCAATAAAAAAGTCGACCAATCGCCAAGGCCCAGGCGGCCAGATCTTTAAGACATGGTTTCGTAACACTGCTTCCTAATTGCTATATTAAAATAATTTAGCATAAAATATACAGGTCACCTTCGGCTTCACGCTCCACTCTCCTCTCCACTCTCCACTCTCAATTACACTATTGATTATTTACTGTCAATTTGCATCCAGATCTTTCAGCTCTTCTAAAACAAACACACATAGCAGACCCACTCACCGTGTGTTTGTAGTCAGTTTCTCGAACAGAATAGCCAGTCGGAGAACAATGGCCGCTGGAACAACCCGGAAAATATCTGCAGCCTCTGCAAGGGCCCATACCCGTAGACCCAAGCCAAAGAATTCTTCAAAATTTTCAGGTTAATATTGCGCCTCTTTTTTTTTCTTCATCGCTCAGATTTCCTTTTTATCGAATAAAGAGTTTGGTTTTGTTATCTGAATAAATATATTCTGGCGGTTGTCGAGAACTAAAATGGTGCCTTGATTTGGAAAATTGGCTATTTGTATGTAGTGGGTTTTGTGGATTGCGATGAAATCTATGAAAGCTGGTTGAGTGAGTGTTGAGTCAGATTTCGAGATTCGGTTGAAATGTTTATGTACCTGAATGGCTGAATTGCATTGCTGATTTTTTGGGATTTGTATATACTGCGACATGATTATGATGAGAGATCATATTTGGAAATTGGAATCCAATATATAGTTTGACTATGGGTGTGAACGAATCGAGTAGAGCCGGATATAGTATTATTCAAGCTTGTTTGAATTTTTACGAGTTTCAAAAATTGTGTATGAGCTTGGCGTGATTATTAATTGAATCGAGCTTGAACGAGCTTTAGTCGAGTCGAACACGAATCGAGCTCGAGTAACTTGATGTTTTTATTTTTTCACTAACCAAGTTGAGCTCGAACCGTGCTTTATATTTTATCGAACTGAAAATTGTTTTCAAGCTTGGCTCGTTATGTTAATGAACTAAGCTCAAACGAGTTGTTAACGATCGATGTTGAGTCGAGTATCAAATAACTTGGTTCGATTTTCATTCCTAAGTTTGACATTGACACATATTATTTGTATTCTCCTGATCTGATTTGGTGCAAAGGATGATTTTATAATCCTCCAAGATATACTAATGTGGGAACTTAATATCTGTTGGACGACTTTGGTATGTTTTTAGGCGCAAAATATGGTTTTGTCATGGTAAAAGACAGGATGTTGAGATGAATGGTGAAAAAATCTTTGTTTGCATTTGCAATAAGGCCAATGTAACATATACTGCAATGACAGTACTGTTAATTGATGCATTGCTGGTTTTACAGGCTTGATATAAAAGAAACCACCTATCTAATCTGATTTAAAACTTTTCCCATTCAATTTGGACCTTGTTTTGTTGTTTTCATCAAAATTCCTTAAAATTAAAATGTTTCAGGGATATTGAAGAAAATACTGTTGGTTAGCTTTATGGGCTTTTAGCTTGGGCTTATCAGGCAACAAAGCCTCCACCTCCAAAGACGTGTGGCTCTACAGACGGGCCTCCAGTTACAGCACCGAGGATACAGCTTAAGGATGGGAGACACTTGGCTTACAAAGAGTATGGTGTCCCAAAGGATATCGCGAAGCACAAAATAGTTTTTGTCCATGGATTTGATTCTTGCAGACATGATGTTTCTGCCTTAACTGCAAACCTCTCTCCGGTAGTGTTTCTTAATGGCTTTTTGTGGATCAACGGCATTATGTGTGATATAGGGAGTGTTTGCAAAAACTTCTGCTTTTAGAAGAAATTATTTATTGGAGCAAAAGTAAAAGTAGTTCAGAATCAGAAGTGGGTAGTGTTTGCAAATAGAATCAGAAGTTGAGAGTGTTTGGTAAAAAAAATTGTACAAGTGCTTATTTGTTTGTAAAAGTCAAACAAAAACAGAATTAGAAATCTAAAGTACCCATCTCCCCGTGTTTAGATTCTAATTAAACGAAGCAGGATCAGAAACATAAGTTGGCATTTGAAATTACTAAAAGATATTTTTTTTTTCAGCCAAAAGCAGAGTTGCAAACATTCCCAGAGCACCCTCTGGACTGATTTGTTTTTCCATTTGTTACACTCATTTACAGGATATAGTTGAAAGTAAAGGTATATACATCGTTTCATTTGACAGACCTGGTTATGGAGAGAGTGATCCTCACCCTACAAGAACAGTCGAGAGCTTGGCTCTTGATATTGAGGAGCTTGCTGATAAGTTGGGATTAGGATCCAAATTTCATGTTGTTGGATTTTCCATGGGTGGACAAGTTGTCTGGAGCTGCCTCAAGTATATTCCTCACAGGTGTGTTTCATTTACATTTTTGTCCTTTAATAACTAAACTATTTTGTGTCTTCCAATATTTCTGTAGCATCACCTATCCGTTTTATGTTTTTTCATTTTTAGTTGGGGTTAATTACAAAAAAAAAAAAAACTAAGGTTTGGCCTAATTACAAAAAATTTCCAGAGATGTTTCAAACTTACAAAATACCCCCTCGTGTGGGATTCATCTTAAATTTAAGGAGGTAATCATAATATTTCTATAAATGTCAGGGGGGATTTTTGAAATTTTTTTGCTTATGAAGTGGGAGAATGTAAGACTGAATAATCAAACCTCAAGGTTTTTTTTTTTTTTTCAATTGGACCGAACCTCAAGGTCTTTTTCTTTTCGTGCTGATCCCTTTTAGTTATAAAATCACAATTTCATCCGTTTAAAGTAACATCGACTATAATGATGAACAGATTGGCAGGAGCAGCTCTGGTAGCACCGGTGGTGAATTATTGGTGGCCTTTCTCCTTCAAACATGTCGAAACATGCATATGAACAGCAGCCTACAAGAGACCAATGGGCTGTTCGTGTTGCTCACTATATGCCATGGCTTACCTACTGGTGGAACACCCAAAGATTATTCCCTGCTTCAAGTGTTATTGCTCATGACCCAACAATTTTATCCAGTCAAGACAAAGAACTATTGCCGAAGATTATTTCTATAGCAAAAGAACAGAAGGTAATGATTTTCGCACTTTTTTGTTAATAGGGAAACATACATATTAATTGTTAGTGAAAAGTTAAAAATATGGCAGGCTAATCCTATTATCTTCCTTTGGATTCAATAATGATACACTCGATTTTACAGTCATTATTTATTAACTTGCTCTCCAACTGATCCTTTTGAAAACCATTCTGTAATACGTAAATTATACGACATTGTGTTTTTTCATCTATTATCTGAAAATTATAAAGTTAGGTGTTATGAGGGGGAAAATATCTAAAAAGTAAAAAGTATGTTATCTTTCTGAGGAAAACAATTTGATACTTAGAATACATGGAGATGCCTACCAATTGTTGTTTTACTTTGACAGTTGAAATAAAAAGTAAGTATACAATCAGGGAAAAATATTTACTCGAGTCTAGCTGCATATAATATATCTTACTACACAGATTATTAATTTTACTGTTATTATTAATAAGCTCCACAAATGAGTACTCCGATTTGCCAAAGTTGATTCATTTTTGATTCACAGATGTAAAGCTTTAACATCTTGTGAAGTCTGAATTTGATCAAAATAGAATAGCAATATTGCGTGAAGTGTGAGTAGCCAATTCTGCTCTTATTTGGTCAGAAAATGTATAGTAGATAGTAGAATAATCATCGCTGTACATCTTTTTCTTTTTTTTTTTTTGTGCCGTTAATTAGTCAATCACTACTCAAGTAATTCCAATAGATCCTGGATGAGTTAACTTATAATGTTTGACTTAGTTGGAACCATTCTATGGTAAAAATAGATGAATATGTGTAGAATTTGATATATATCCTTGTTTATAAGCTTCTTATCCAATGAGACATTGGTATATGGGATATTTAAGATGAATGTTATATTTTAAATTTGTCATAAATTAATCAATGTTATCATATTTAAGATGCTAATACATATGGATTTTCAACTCCATACCCTGACCATCTTAATCTACGTGAAATGACGAATTAACTCGACTCAAAATGAAGCCTCATGTCATATTGATGAGAGGAGTATGAGATGAAGTTTCATGGTTCCTCATTTTCCTACTACTGCACTTTATCGAAGGCCATCTCTGCACAACCTAAGACGTCAAATAGATTGTTGGAGTTTTTGTGTTCCCCTTTCCCCGGAACCTAAGTTGTCAACTACTTTGTTGGATTTTTTTTTTTTGGTTCTTTTCTTGATTTAACTTCATTTATGCATGTTGGTTTTCCAATTTAGTTGTAACACGCTATTTTGACTTGATATGTCCATGTTGACTTTGCTATTCTTTCAAAACAAGAGAAGGAAAAAAATGATCTTCAGATGCATTTTCTACATTCTTTTTAGGGAGAATTACAAAAAAAAAAAAAAAAAAAAACCTGAGGTTTGGGCTAATTACTAAAAAACCCAGGGATGCTTCAAATTACAAAAACCCTGTCTTAAATTTAAGTTACCAATTTAAGGAGGTAACTTTGATATTTCTATAAATATTAGGGAGTATTTGAAATATTTTTTGCTTATGAGAGGGGGAAATGTAACACGGAATCAAATCTCAAGGGATTTTTGTGATTTTCAAAAACATCTGGATTTTTTTTGTAATTAACCCGCACGGATCGTAATTATCCCTTCTTGTTATGTTTAATACCTCTGATCAGTAATTGGCTAATATTATGTTAACATATATGATATATCACTTCAAAATTTGCTTTTCTGACAGGACCAGGCAATATCAAGACAACAAGGCGAGTTTGAGTCCCTTCACCGTGATATGGTGGTTGGTTTCGGGACGTGGGAATTTGATCCCACAGATCTGAAAAACACATTTCCAGAAGGTTCTGTTCACTTATGGCAGGGAGATGATGATCTTCTCGTCCCTGTTACATTGCAGCGTTACATTGCCGATAAGCTACCGTGGATTAAGTATCACGAGCTATCAGGTGCTGGTCATATGTTCCTATACGCTGATGGAATGGCAGACTCAGTCATACAAGCACTCATAGCTTGAAAGGAAGAAGGCCTTTTGCAGGTTTTTTTTTTTACCAGGTTTATGTATCTGAACTTGTTCTAGCTCATTATTTTTTTGTTTTGAAGTTTCTTTTTGTATAACTATATTTATGTAGTTTTGCGTCTTATTTTTTACGACATTTTTTTGTACGGGACCTGTAATTTTCTTATTGAGTACGAGTTTATTGTTTCCTTCCAGATAAACTTTGATGTCATCATACTAGGGTGTTTTGTAAAACTAGTGATGCTTAGAACTCGAAAATAATGATGTTGAATTGTGCAAATGTTCAATCAGAATTTTATAACTAGCGACTCTTCTGAGGAGATTCGTGAACAGAAAGTCACATTCCTTCAACAGAAAATACCTCTTCCGAATGTTGTCAAAAATCAATTATTCTTAGGGCAGGTCGATCCCCGATTCAAAGTGGCAAACATGTTATGAGATCGGCAAAATATTGCATCACAACTTGTAGTAAATAAATTATAAATATAATTACAAAAGTTGTCCCTGAGATTGGGTTAATTACAAAAAACCCAGAGATTTTTGAAGAAAATTACAAATACCCTTGAGATTTGATTTTGTATTAGATTTTACCTCCTTTATAAGTAAAATTATTTCAAACATTCCCCTTACATTTAACACAATCAAATCTCAATGGGTTTTTTTGGTAATTTTCAAACATCTCTAGTTTATTTTTTTAATTAACCCAAACTTTAGGGGTAGTTTTTGTAATTATCCCTTATGAAAATATCTAACAGATTGGAAGAACCCATGACATTGAATTGTTTAAGCTCTATAGATTGCATAAGGGAAATTCCAAATTAACATACATCAAGAAAGCTGTTATGGAGAATTTTCTGGATTCTCACTCCAAAGTTTGGCATTTCATGTTTTGCCTCTTAGTCCCTGTATATTGCAATGGAATTCATGAACTTCCATACTATGAAGCAACAAAAACGAGTCTAGAAAACTACTTTGTTTGTCTTTCACACATGTGATTTCTCTGAAGCTATGAAAGTTATGTCAATTGCAGCTCGAGTATCCTTGCTAACATTGCACAATTTACATCAGATCATCAAGATAATACTCGAGCACGTGCTGGAAAAAAAAATGACAATACCATTCGAAAATCCTCTAGAAATAGACGCCCTTCATTTTTAAGTTATTTTTTGTTATTTCTTTTTTCTGAAGTTTAGCATTGTTTTCCTTTTGTTACCTGATCGGCTTGTGACAAAGACCTTTTTCCGGGACTGGAAACTATATGTTAGGATTCATTTTTCAACATGCGTTATTATATCTCTCTGCTAAATTTTTGAATGGCATGAACAATGAACTGTATAAGAATGAAAATGCAACAAAGAGACAGTAAACATGAATTTCCAGTTTTCTCTTCAATTAATTCAGAAAAAACAAACTTTAAATCGATCAATTTAGCCGTTTTCTCGGCAAGAATCTCCTCCTCATCGTCGAAATCTGCCCAAGACTCAATCCAAAAGCCTTCTCCAGAAGCTCATCATTAATCCCCGAACCAAACACAACGTTCGGGATTTTCTGCATTCCCGGGTTTTGGCTGTTGAAACATCCAAAAACCGTGGCAGGCGATTTCCCAACGTTCATCTGGAAATGCACCAAACCCCTTGGAAAAACCATCACATCACCTCGCTCAATAATCTTGGCGAAAACACGATTAGTCGAATCGACAAAACCAGAGTATACTTTTCCTCGGACGACATAAACAGTTTCGGTGGCTCTGGGATGGGAATGCGGTGGGTTGACACCGCCAGGTTTGAGGTCAGCGCGTACAAACGACATGCCGAGTGTGTTGAGCCCTGGAAAAGTGGATGGATTAACTGGTATGGCTGAAAGGCCTGTATCAGAGAAGTTTCCGGGTGATTTTATGCCCGAGAACACGAAGTCTTCTGGGGTGACCAGTTTTGGGTTCTTGCATGGTAGTAAGGTTAACTTTGATGCATAAATTGTGTTTGGGATGCAAAAATCTTGAACAGGGTCTGGGTCTGAAGATAATGTCTCTGGAGTATAGAGACAGAAAAGAAGTAACCAAAATGCAAGTTTTGGATACATTTTTTTAACTTACAACTGTATTTTTGAAGCAGAGGTGGTGAATGGTTTTATAGAGGCATTCTTGCAATTAGAATTTTTTTTCTTTGTTAAGGAGAAAATGGGAAACGAGAAATGAAGGGAGTCATTTTTTTTTTTTTTGAGAAAAAATGAAGGGAGTCAATTTTTTTTTGTTTCGCTCTTTTTCACTTTTAGAGAGAATAGTGTGAAAAAATTATTTGAAAAAATGAGAATGAGTTTTGAGAGTTTGATTGGATATAAGATGAAAATGTGATAATGATAGTTGATGTGATAGTTTTTTTTTGTATAATAGTGATTAAATGTGATTGGTGATTTGAAAAATAAGAGAGAGTGAATAGTATATTTGTGATATGATTGTATAAAAATGATAGCTAATTTGATATTTTTTTGTTTAAATTATAAATGGATGTGATTGATGATTTGAAAAATGAAAAAAAGTGAATAGTGTATTTTATGAAATTTTTCACAAGCAATCACATATTCATGCAAAAATTTTGTCCAAAAAGTGGAAGGGATGAATAACCATTCACAAGCAAGCACCCCCGAAATGTCCTGGGAGTGGAGAGATGATAAATGAACTAAGCATCTCTTAGCTATTCGGATCTCGGTTCGATAACATGCCAGGTAACACGCCCTTTGGCAACACATGCATGATTGCAAATAAATCAAGCCGCTCTGAGGTATTCGGAGCTCGATTCGATAAAAGCTCGTTTGAGCTCATTTAGTGAAGCTTGTTAAAATATATAAACCAAACTCAAGTTTAACCATATTCAACTCGTTAGCTCGTTAGTAAGCTTGTGAGCTAGCTCGTATAATTTAAAATAATAGTCTAACTTTAATTTTAATTTGTATACATTTACTTATGATAATGTAGAATAAACTTATTTGTTTGAATAATATTATAAATTTTAGTAGATATATTATGCTTTTTAGATACATATAATTTTATTTTTGTAATAGATTGAAGAATAATTTATTTTTCAACTGATATTTACTAAACTCGTTTAGATGATTAAACTCAAAAAGCTCGTGAACCATTAATATATTCGACAAATTACGCTCGAGCTTGATAATAAACGAGCCAAGCTCAAACTTTCAAAAACTCGGTTCGACTCGTTCGATTGTAGCCCTAAACAGAGGCGACATTCGAATTCCTTTAGAAATTATTTTTCAAATACTTCTAAGAATGTAAATTTTCTTTCTTTTCTTTCTTTTCTTTTTTGTGGTGGGGTTTGGGACATTAGTCACACTTTAGGTGAGTGCATAGGACACACTTTATGGAAATGAGGATGTGATTGTGACAAAAGCAGGACATGAGGATTATTATAGCTTATAATTATTTTGTTTTTTGCTTTATTTGGTGCATCGGCGCAAATGCGGTTGGAAATTATGATTTTGAAGTTGTTATATTATTCTTTAAGGTAAATAATGGCAATAGGATATTAAGCGTTTGAAGTAATTGTTAATGCAACAAATTCGTGGCATAAATCAATTCGTTTAAAGAGATTTAAAGAATGCTAACATTCATTTTCCTTAAATTTTTTTCCAATCTATTGATTTATTGGTTTGTTCACCATACATGCTTTGGAATTTGATAGTAAGGGCATCTCCAATGCTTGATTTGTGGTGAGCTTTATGAGGGGAAAAACTGGTTTGTATAAACCACACTCCATTGTTGGGTAAATGGTTCATCATGACATGACATAAAATGGTTCATGTTTACAAACCGGTTTGTGGAGAAAGGAAACCACTTTTTCAATTTTTTATTCTTTTTTTTGAGGAAATTTTTTATTCTTTGTTACTGTTGCTTTTAAATTGTAAAAATGTGACTGATAATTGCACCTTCCTTTTCTTCATTTTGACCCGTGGACGTTTTAATAGTTGATTTTAATTTTTTTTTTCCAATTGCAAATTGTATATCATTTGTAATGTTTAAATTCAATATTTTGCTTATTCTTTTTGAATGAAATTTACTAATATTTTATCAAGTTATATGATAAGATAAATTACAACAAATTTAAATTTGATATTTATTAATGAAAATTAAATAAAAAATATTAATATAATAATTAAAGATATATATATATTTATACTGATATAAAATAAATAAATATAGCATTAATAATTGTGAATTGATGGTGATGCCCTTAAAAAATAGTGGCATTGATGTGGCAGTCAGTGTTTTAAATACCGTACCGGTGATCAAACCGGCCAAGTCACCGGTATGCGGTTCAACCGGTCGGACCGGTTCAACCGCCAATTTTACCGGTTTTAATAAAAAATATTTATTTGAAATTATATTATATAAAATATGAATATAATTTATTAATATAGAAGGGAAAGTTGTATATGTTTAGTTAAAACGAAAAAATGTATATATTTAGCTCAAAAATGACATAAATATATTAAATATTAAGTTTATAAATTCTATTTTTATAAAAAAGTGAAAAATTACAAAAACAAAAAAAAAAAAGCAAATTCCGGTTCAACCGGTTTTAGGCCGGTATGGCCGGTATTGTCCGGTTTGGCCGATATTGACCGGTATTGACCGGTTTAACCGTTAAAACGGTTATTAGGACCTTACGCATCGGTCCGACCACCAGATCCCGGATAACCGTTGAACCGGGTCGGACAGACGGTATTTTGAAAAGCGATGGTGGCGAGATCGTGATACATAAAAAATTGCATAAGGTTTTTATGTGGTTTAGTACTGTAGATGCCCTTATATCATAGTATGTAGTTGGAGGAAATTAATATAATGACGGAAACGAAAAATAAAACATTACTATCAACAATAATATCAAAAAAGGAAACTTCAATAATTATCAAGCTTGAAATGTTCACCCGCCAAAGCTTTAGAAGATGCTGACAAAAACAGATGGCAGATTTTCCTGATTAGGAAAAATGGAAAAGGAATTTTACTTGATGATCATATGCATCTATTTCTTTCAGGAAATTACCTGCCAATTACATCCACGCGTAGAGTGAGAGAATAACCAACTTTATTTTGAAATTTTTGGGTGTTTCAAATATTCATCATCATAAGATATGACAGTTTTTTATATCATAATTCATATATCTATTATTTTATGATCTACAGCTACATTCAAAATTTAAATTATGAAAATGAAATATATATATATATATATATATATATACCGTTGTATCAAGATATATATCATATATGTTAATAGTCAATAGAAGAAACAAATATATAATAATAAGATTAATACATATTACTCAGAGTCGAATTCAAAACATTTTGATCTTATATAGACCCAATCAGGGCCGATCATATCCTATCAGTTTTTTGGCCTGAATCGAATTTTAATATTGAACCCCCTTTTTTTACTGTACAAACTTAAAGGCAACATAAAACAAAATAAAATAAAATAAAAATAATGTGTAATATATAAAACAATTTTATTATAGTTAAAAAAAATATAACAGTCATGTTCAAAAATCAAAATAATAATTTAAATATATCTCGTCTTACAGTTTTTTGGCGGCAGAAATATTAATTAAGTCACAACAATCAAGTTGTTCAATAATATCATGCGAACTGTGACTGTGGCCGTTATATAATGACATTTTAATTTCTCGTCTTATCAATTTGAGTTATTTTATATTTAGCGCCTTAAAGAAAATGTGATAATTTAGGAAGAAAATATTGTAGGCAACAAGATTTGAACTTGGGTTACCTTTCAAAATTTCAATTGTGGCAAATATTCAACTACTAGCATTGATATACTCTTTGCGTCATATTTCATTAAGGGGGAGGTGTAAGTCCAGGCGGCTACGATAATCTAGAGGGGGGGTGAATAGATTATCTCCATCTTTTCGATTTCGCCCTCTTTTTCGAACCAAATGCTCAAGCACAATAATAAAGGTGCGGAATGTAAACAACACACGTCGATTTAAAGAGGTTCAACCCACCTAGGGCCTAATCCTCTACCACCCCAAAGATATCCAGGGATGGATTTCAAAGAAAAAGAATTTTATTAATTACCAAAATTAATACAAATTCAACTTACAACACCTTGAAGAGCACCACACTCTTCTTCAACACCACCTTTGGAGATTACCACAATCTCCATTTGAAGATTACCACAATCTTCCTTCAACGGCACCTTGTGAAGATTACCACAATCTTCAACCTTGAAGAATACCAAATTCTTCAACACCTCAATAAGAAGATCACCACAATCTTCTTGCACCTATCACCTAGATCATCCAAGTGTGCTCTTACCACAAGAACACTCACAAGGATATCTTGTGTTGAATGATAACCAAAAATCAAGATTACAACTCAATAATGAATATTACAATTTGAGTGCAAAGTGTAATCAAGAATAGCCTAGACCTCAAGGATGTGAAAGTGATGTTTAGGCAAATTTACAACAAGAATAATAACAATGAAAGACCAAGTATTTGCTTGAAGTGTATCTTGTTGTGTTGTATCTCAATTGTTGTTTTGGTTGCTCCAAAACTTCCTCTATTTATAGGAGATGATTGATCAAGCATAGGCTCCTCTTGGGGATTGAAAATCTATAGAAAAATACAATTAAAATCAAGAATATAGCTGTTAGAAATCAATCCCACAATTTAAGGAAATGTGTCATTGTCAAACGGTCATATTTTTTTTGTCACAAGGCGACGGCCGCATTTTAAATAAGAGATTTAAAGAACACTTTGAAAAAAATCAACAGGCGGACCGGTCGACATAGGCTTCGACCGGTCGACCCCTGTCTCAACCGGTCCCCCTAACGCAAAAATGCAAGGTCTGAAGTTCTGGAAGAGAGCAAGCTTCAGGTACCGGTCGACAAGGGTGTCGATCGGTCGACCCCCGGGCGGCCTGGGTCGACTGGCCCTATTTTACCTCAGGTTCATTTTGTGTTTCAAACGTACTCTTGGTCACGGGTTGCCTATATAGATACCGGTCGACCATGAGGTAAATGTTGTCCAATATTTGTCGAAAATAAAACTCAAGAAATACTCCGAAAATTTAGTAAAAATATTTTAAGCCAATCGGAAGTATTTAGACAACATTTAGGAACCTTGTTTAGAAGTAAAAACCCATTGATATAAAATCATTAAACGTGTTGTCCAATATTATCGAAAAATAAACTTGAGGAAATACTCCGAAAAATATTAAAACCATTTTAAATCATTTATGAGTATTTGGACAACCTTTAAAAACATAGTTTTTGTGACAAAGTAAAATCATCAAAATTAAGATAAAAACATGTATCAAACAGGAGGATCCAATGAGACCACATATTATTGTGAGACAATGCGAATTCATCTCAACCCTCCTTTATCTATATCAATGACTAAGATAAATAAGGGTTAAAATTACATTAAACATTTAATTAAGACAAAATAAGGGTATAATTGTCAAACAAATATGTGAGGACCGTTCAAATATATATGGAATCAGTTACTAGGATAGAGATAATCACGTTAGGAGAGAGAAAATCGCTGGAGAGAGAAAATCACGCATGTGCTCTGCCATGCAGTATGCTGTATATTTATCATATATTTGATGTATACTTAACACTTTTTAATGTATGTTTAACATAATTTTACTGCATATTAAAATGGTCAAGCAAAAACATGTGGGGACCGTGAATTAATGAATCAGTTATAGAGAGAGAGAGAGAGAGAGAGAGAGAGAGAGAGAACCGCGCTCATTAACATGTGAGAACCGTGGATTAAGTATATCAGTTATAAAGAAAGAGAAAATCATGCTCATTAATGTACTGTATATTTCACATATATTTACTGTATAATTAACACTATTATACTATATATTTAACATATTTCTACTGCATATTAAAATTGTCAAACAAAAAAATAAGTATACAACAAAACGCATATAAGTATACAACAAAAAACATAATTATACAGCAACATAAATACATATATCAAAAGTTAACTACTTATACAGCAAAACACATATAAGTATACATCGAAAAACATCTAAGTATACAGTAATCCTCATTGCCTCCTCGTTCGCCCTCGTTTTCTCCACGTCAACATCGTCTTCTTCACCAATCCTCCAATCCTGTCCTTTATTCTGAAACCCCAACAATATTTTGCACCTGGAGAACCATCATCCTTATCATCATCTTCATCATCAGAATCATCATGTTCCTCATCTTCTTATTAAAAAAAGCAAATACCCTAAATCCTCAAATCCGTCATCTTCCCTATTTACAACCCTATTTCCCCAAAACCCAAATCCAATTACCAAAACCATTTCAGCCGCCGCACCTCCCATCGCCAACCACCAACAACGGTGTCGGTGACGACCATCCGCCGTCGTCCAGTGCTCCACCGCATCTTTCAAGTTGCAGCACCACCATCTCCTTGAGCTTATACACCATTACAGTGCTCAAACCACCGCCAGCAAACCACTAGCTCATCGCCACCACCATTTCGCACCTCCTGTTCGAACCTCCACCACCAGCGCACGGACGAATTTGTGTGGGATAGATGAACGGATTTGGGGGGATTGGGGGGAGTTAACATTTGGGGGTAAAAACTGTTAATAAGAAAATGACCAACATGCCCTTATTTGATTTAAAATAAGAAAAAGACCACTAAATCAGTCAAAAATCAACCATCTAAAATTTAAAATCTGTGGACAAGATTAGTCCACACTGTCTCACTCTAATTATGTGGTCTCATTTGATCCAATCCCTTTTATTAATTATATATATATGTATACATATATAGGGGCGAGGTCTAATGAGACCACATTTTATGATGAAACATTATGGACTAATCTCAACCATTCCCTATATACATCAAAGGCTAGAATTAATATAGGACATAATACATTAACCAATTAATTAAATCTCCAATAAGGATAAAGTTGTCATACAAAATATGTGGGGACCATCCAATATGGAATCAATTATAGGAGAGAGAGAGAGAGAGAGAGAGAGAGAGAGACAATCACGCTGGGGAGAGAAAAAATCATATATGTGCTTCTGCATTAAAGATATCTTGTATATTTAATATATATTTATTGTATATTTAACACTATTATATTGTATGTTTAACACATATGTACTGCATATTAAAATTGTCAAACAAAAACATCTGAGGATCATGAATTAAGGAATCAGTTATAGAGAGAGAAAGAATCACGCTCATTATTATATTGTATATTTAACATATATTTACTGTATATTTAACATTATTATACTATATGTTTAACACATACCTACTGCATATTAAAAAATTGTCAAACAAAAGCACGCAGGGACCATGAATTAATAAATCAGTTATATGGAAATGACTAATATACCCTTATTCGAATTAAAATAAAATAAAAAGGCTTAAAAATTAATTAAATCACAACCTTTGAAAAAAATTAAATAAATGGACATGATTAGTCTACACTGTATTACCCCAGAAATGTGGTCTCATTGGATCCAATTCAAAAAATATGCCCTAAAAATTCAGAATTTTTTGGAATCCGAGTCGACCGACTCCTTCGGGAGGAGCGACCTTGGACCCAATCTTACTGTTCGTACAAGACAATCGATACACATAATCAAGAAGGAAAATTGTACATAGTGTTGCTAATAATCCTTTACAATCCAAGAGTAAATATATTCTCTGTTAATAATGCTGGGGGTGACCATTCTTGACACGACACGGAAATAAAACAAAAGTAATGGGTTAGTGTTTAGCCTTATCGTGTTGGCACAATAAGGATACGAAAATTTTGTATCGTGCTCGTGTAAACTGTAAACACGATTAAAAATAACGGATAGAATGTTAACCCACTAACGACATGTTGATCTGTTAGTGACATGATAGTGACACGATAAGGACACGATAATGACACGTTACCTGTTAGTGACATGATAACCTGTAATTTTGTATATTTGCATCGTGTATATATATAAAGAGAGACTATTCTTAGAATAATAACCCGAATATTTTCCCGCCTAAATCACATTACTAAAAAATGTATTAAAGTTATATTAAAAATAAGAAATAATACATGATTGGGATTTTATTGTTTTTATAGTCAACTTTCTTTAAATAAATTATTTTTTTAAAATTAAATAAAAAATAGTATTATGTAAAATGAATTTTACAAATATGTGTGTGTAGTGAATTAATTATTATATTTGCCATTTTTCTTAATTTTTAAAATTGAATAACTATTTTCATTTTTTAGCTGGTTTTTAAGTATAATATCTAATTAATAATATTTTTACGATCTTCAATTTGACACCATTAGTATATATATAATAAAAAAAATAAATATAACAAATAAAAAAATATAAGATATATTTATCATTAGTTTGTAATGGGCTTTTAAAATTCTGCATTCGGTCTGTTAGACATTAATTTGTATATTACTGTATTTTGGCTATTTATGATATATGTATAGTTGTTATTTGGGCACAAATAATATCTTCATAATTATATAGAATTATATTTAAGTTGATTAAATTCAATTAAAAATATTTATTTTAATTAAAAAAAATATCTCAAAATATGTATCCGAATATTATATATATTACATATATCCATACATACAATTATATATGTATATAAATATTTATGTAAGAAAAAATTGATTTTTTATTTCATATAAAATTATATTCATAATATTCTTTTATATATAGCAAATTATTTTTTATATTAACGTACTTTCTTGTAAATAGAAATTATTTTTTATATTTGTCATCTTATTTTAAATTTCAACTTTCAAAGTTGTGCAATGACCATTACATATAAAAAAAAAATTGTTTGATATTTTTGTGATATATGCTTATATATATATATATATATAGAGAGAGAGAGAGAGAGAAATAGAATATTTTTTTTAAAATTTATTTTTCCCTAAATTTATGGTGTTAAATATAAAACATATTTTTTGTTTTATCTCTTTAATAATTATGACAATTGTTCAACTTTCTAAACCCTAAAAAGTATTTAAATTCGAAATGATTTTATTGTTGATTGTACTGAAAATATAATGTATTAAATATTTAAAAACATTGGGCAATTGAGATCTTTTTTCAAACGTTTATTTTCTTATAGATAAACATGCTCTATAAATAGATACAATTCACACTCACAAAATTTGTTATCAACCAAATATATGTATTTAAATAGGTTTTTTCATAGTTTGTAATAATTTATTTTTCTATAGTTTAATCGGATGATTTATAATCAAATTAACTATCTTATATTTTAATTATCTATTAAATTTTTAAACTTTTTGCAAATCACTAAAATTTATTTTTATAAAATTAAAGTTCGTGCATCGCAAGATCTGAAATATACCAAATATGAGAACTTGAATAGAGAAAAATAATTAAAAAATTCAAATAATATAATATAAATTCCCACAATAAAATTTCAAAAAAAATTAAATATTGACTTAACAACATGAATAAATAAAATTATTGTACGTAGTTCTCATATACATGTATTAATTTGTAAATTATTGCACGACAAACTTTGCAAAAATCTCTGCATCAATTTACACATATGAACAACTTTCAAAAATTATTTTGCATCCGAATTAACTATTGCAACCTTACAAAAAATATGGCACCGATTTTCACACTTATTAAGAATTTAAATATGACTAAACAAAATGTGTAAAGAAGTTGTGCCCTTGTGTGATTTTATGAAAAAATAGTTTCCAAAAATCGAACACAGATATATAGTTTTGAATGTATTTTTCTCCCATGATTCTCAAGTATGATATTTTTTATTTTTGACTTCATCAATAAAAATCATTAGATAGTATTTACCACGTATTTTAAAATTATTACAATGTAGGAGATATAACTCATAAAACTATTAGGAAAATGCACATATCACAGCACAAAATGAGGCCTCACATATACATCTCGTGCATCGCACGGGTTAAAGACTAGTTATCATGTAATATCGTGTTATTGAATAGTTTGCTACCATGTATTAACACATGTAAATCAATTTCTTTTTTTTTTGACTAATCGTGTTGTGTCATGCCAATACGAAAATTTTCGTGTTCGTGTTCGTGTTCGTGTACATATATGTACAGATCCTTATCGCGTCGTGTTCATGTTTGACCTTATCGTGTCGTGTTATCATGGCCGATCCTATCAATTTTTTGGCCTGAGTCGAACTTTAAAATTGGATTCATTATTAAATACAAAATTAAAGACAACGTAAAACAATGAAAAATAATATGTAATATATAAAAGAATTCTATTATAGTTAAAATAATATGACATCTCCCTAAAAAAAGACATCCACATTAAAAAAATTTAAATAATTATTTGAATATAACTCGCTCTACAGTTTTGGCAGCAAATATATTAATGAAGTAAGTATAACAAATTTGTGCAATATATAATCTTTTGAATGTTTTGTCTTATTAATTTGATAAATTTTAATTTAAGGCTTTAGGAAAAATTAAATGTGATAGTCTTTTTAGCAACTTGAAAGGCTACAAGGCCCAAAGAATATGAGGCCTTCATTATATTCTTAGTTTGAGAGGTTTTAATTTTTTTTTAAAATAATAAAATATGAAAAAATAGAAAAAGAAAATATATTACAGCCAATAGGAATCAAACCTAGGTTGCTTAAATTTCCCAATTTGAAGGTGTAAGGAGAAACCACTAGGCTAGACTTCTTTTTTGGTTGATATTGCATTCATTTTCTATATAACAGTAAATACAAGGTATACAAA
The DNA here is from genome assembly GCA_016081115.2 of Rehmannia glutinosa. Lineage (NCBI taxonomy): Eukaryota > Viridiplantae > Streptophyta > Magnoliopsida > Lamiales > Orobanchaceae > Rehmannia > Rehmannia glutinosa. Next base: position 59,018 of record JABTTQ020000358.1, read on the forward strand.
AATTATGGGATCCTAAATTTTGTATTTTTTTTTGGGCCCGAGTCGACCGACTCCTCCGCCTTACATGAGGAGCGGCCTTGAGTGTTATTATTATGTAGATACGAAACACGATATGATTATACAATTTGACACCCCTAGTTAATGCAATTCATCCTTTAACAAATGCTACTAGCATGGAGAATTATTATGGTTTAATTACTATTACCTTTCAACTTTCGCAAAAATAGTGAATGAAACTGAAAAGGACGCGAATATACAATTCATAAAGAACATCATGTTTGCGAAAAACTTGTAACCCGGAGACTATAATGATGGTGGGAAAGATATTAAAATATTCTACCAAGATGTCCTTAAGCTTTATTTTGTGGTATATATACCTTCACTTAATTATTAGTAGGGGTGTTCAATTAACCGAATTTTTTTCGGTTAACCGTTAACCGAATTAATTCGGTTAATTCGGTCGGTAACCGAATTATTTCGGTTCGGTGAATGGTTAAAGGTTTTGAAGAATTTCGGTTAATGGTTAATTCGGTTCGAAAATTCGAAATTAACCGAATTAACCGAAATAATATACTAAACAGATATTTTATATATAATTATATTTATATATCATATATATTTATTTATTTATATCATATATTATATATAAAAATATAATTTTTATTTTAAAGAAATTTATGTGAATTATATTTATTTATTTATATTATATATTATATATAGAATATATATTTTTGTATTAAAAAAAATTCGGTTAACCGAGTTAACCGACCGAATTAACCGAAATATAATTCGGTTCGGTTAATTCGGTAAATATAATTTCGGTTCGGTTAATGGTTTTAAGAATTAGAAAATTCGGTTAATTCGGTTTTCGGCATTTCGGTTAATGATTAACCGAATTAACCGAATGAACAGCCCTAATTATTAGTACAAGTTTATAAAGTCACTTTCCGCACCTCTATCAAGATGTATGAATACCTTTGTTATTCCTTGCACTTGTTGAATGATTCTTCAAGGCAAGTATTTAATATTGTATTTCATATTTTGTGTAAAATATGTACGGTATATATATAATTGATTTCACGTATATGTTTTAAAGAAAATAATGCTCACAACATACATGTGTAAATGAAATTCAAAATGCATCATAAAATTGTCATAAAAACTTCTAATTGGAGCACGTCCTGCTAGTACGGCCTGATCACCACGATGATAAATGAATCCAAAATTAATGAATGATGATAATATATAATTGATACAAATCCAATTTAAAAGTTTATAGAATCTAGGGCCTTAAATAACTTTAAACAAATCAGATTCTTAAGGTGTTGTATGTTAATGTTGTAACACTGAACCAAAGAACACAAGCACACAGCGGAATAAAAATAACACGAAGATTAATTTTTAACGTGCTTAGATTCATCAATCCTAATGTACGGGGTCACGCCCAGAGAAGAAACAATTCAATATTAGAAAAGCAATGTTTATTACAAATACGACTGGATTTACGAATAGCATAAAGACTTCATCTTTATCAATTCACTAACACTCGTATAAAACTAATCTCTTGATTGAATCTTCCACAATCTCAACCTTGTTGGAATCTCTCCAACTTCAAATCGTTGATGGTTGAGTCGATCCACGTCGTAGATATTCACCTTCTTCTCCCGAAGAATAGAAAAACAATAGATTTCTTGAAGAAGAACAATATAGCTCGATAGTATTTTTCTCGATGTTTTCTTCCAAGAGTTGTTCTCTCCTTTTATAGTGTACAAGACCGATCTCCTATGGCTGGAATCAAGTGATTTCCTGATTCTCGGATGGAGGTTACAAACTAAAAAAGGAAGACGACAAAAACAAACCATTTCCTTATGGGCGAGAACAAAGACATAAGGAAAATGATTAAATGGCAATAATATGAGCTAAATAAATCTAGATAAGGCCTCCAAGATTATCAACAACCTTCTCAAATTAGAACAATTGTCATGAAACAGAGAATCTGGCATAAAATCCTCCCAGATTCTGCGTAGACAATGTTGCATTTTAGAGTTACAACACCAGATTTTGCACTGTGCAGAAAAAACAAAAATATTGCCAATAATCATAACATTAACAAAAGTTTCTGAAGCTTCAAAAATAAGTAATATATATTGTAAATGTTGTTTATTAATAAAATTAGCAAGATTTATATAGCTCTAGAAAATGTTGAGCTAAAAGTGAAAATAAACTAGATTGGGTTTTTATCATTTACAAATTACAAACAGAAATTGGATAGAGACTTGTACAGTTGCACCAACTATTCCACTTTACTGTCAACTGGGTAGGGCCGGTGTTAGCCTACTGGATTAAAGAGAAAATCGAGACGGACAGGCCAAATTTCCATCGAGCTGCCATTTTGGAGGTCCAAGTCATGAAAATAATTATGATCAAAAATTGGTCCAATTGATCCTGCCCAACATTTCAGACATAATGGCCGGGCCAAATAGATCTGGCGAATTTACAATGTCACATCCCAGCTTGACCCTATCACCAGGCCAGACTAGTTTTGACGGCTCTAATTTTTTTTATTTCTTTTAGCAGGGGGTAGTTGACAGCTCAAATTTTACGGGCCTTTTTTCCCCAGCTGAAATAAGCTAACCCAATGGCCAATCCCAATCCAATCCAGTCCAACCCGATTCGGCCCGGCGAAATCCCACACGTGAGTTTTATCAAGTTTGGGAGCTAGATGCAAGAAGACACATGTAAACCTAGGAATTATCTGTACATTGTCTCAGGAACTGAGCTCAAAACACGTGTCCTACACGTGTCCAGCAGCCATGCATGGAATAACACAAAAGCTCTCTCCTCTCTTCTCAGTATGGGCCGCAGTTGATTTTTTTTGGGCCGTTCTCACTTTATACACGTCTGCTGGCCCCACCACCCCGCTAGTCCTTTCCCGTTAATCCCTGCAAGAATAGATAAACCACCCCTGGACAAGGACAAGCTACTACTACTACTGTTGAGTTAGCTGGACATGCGTCCGTTTTCTCTCTCTACATATACATACACATACAAATGTATGTATTATTCTCTGTCTGAATTTTGCATGCTATGCTGAAATTAAAGTTCCAGAGTTTGGATAATATATAGCAGCTGGCCAGGCCAGGTTTTGTACTTTCCTTTTTTTGGCTGAGCTGATTTGGAGCTTGATTTGAGGATTTTGGTTACTTGTTCGAATTTTATTGAGTAAAAAGGTAATCTTTTGATCTTTGTTTGAAGTAAGAATTAATCATGATTTTTATTTTTATATATACTTGTTTTATCTGCTGAAAGGTTAATTAATTAGCTGGATTTTGTGATCGCTGAGTAATTAGTTGGATTTGTATTTTTCTGTAAAAATCACTGTGAATATTGCAGTACTATTATAGCTTAATGATGTGGTGATTCTGCCACTTCTATTTGTTTTCCCTAGTTTTGGAGTGGTTTAATTTTGGTAACATGCAAAGGTTATGTGAATTACTTAATCTGGTTTAGTAATTACCAGATAATTAACTTATAATTATCATGAGTTTGTAGTTAAAGTGGTATCCCTCACCCCTGTAAGGGTGTTAATCATAGTTCGAACATTGTATCTTTCAGTTTATTTGAAATTTATTCTCTCCACTCCAACAACTGTTCCCAACTTATTACAAAAAAACTTATAATTAAGCAACTTTTTGATTAATTTCTAAGTGTGCTTGTAATGACGATAAAATTTAGTTAATCACAAAATCTTGCAGAATTCACACAATGCTGACCCCAAGCGAAGTACTTCGATGAGATTGCAGATCAGTCAAATATCGTGTTCCGATTACGAAATCAGTGAAAAATATAACTAATGACATGTATTGAGTGACAAAGAATTGATGTTCGAAATAATCACTACTCGTAATTAGTGTTAAATGTATACTGATTATAATTTGTAAGAAGAGAAGATTTTTTGATGTCATTATGTGTGAAACTCATTCTGATTATCAATATTATCAATTAAACATAATTCATATTATTTTTAAGCTTGTTACAATCATACATATTTCTTTATTTCCAGAGACCAAGTGCTAGAGATCAATTTTAGAGATCTCCTTTAATTTGCTAGAAGTGTGCTTAAACCTAGCTACTGAGTTATTGACCTTCTACCGTCGAAGAATTTCACCACAAAACCAAATTAAGCAATCGCCATGGATTCCGAAATTATAACCAAAGGAGAGGTCGATTCGCCAATGCAATCATCGCAGCAAGAGCCTAACAAGAACCAGGCATTAATTGAATCGCTCGGGAGACAGTCGTCTATATACTCACTCACGCTCGACGAGTTTCAACACACTCTTTCCGAGAGCGGCAAAAATTTCGGGTCAATGAACATGGACGAATTCCTCAACAGCATATGGACCGCCGAAGAAAACCAAGCTCAAGAACATGCCCAAGGCAATAACACCGAATTCCTGGCTAACACAATGGATAAGGCAATAGTATTATCTAAGCAGCCTAGCTTATCAAGACAAGGCTCTCTCACCGTACCCGAGCCTTTGTGTAAAAAAACAGTGGACGAAGTATGGTCCGAAATTCACAAAACCGATCAGCACCATAATAATAATAATAATAATAACGATAGTCATGAAAGCCATATTCAGAACCCTAACCCGACTCAGAGACAATCGACGTTCGGAGAAATGACTTTGGAAGATTTCTTGGTTCGAGCCGGGATTGTGAGACCGCAGAATATTTCCCCTGGACCGCCACCTCAGCAGCCACCGTACGGAATGCAACAGAACAATGCAATAGGGCCTCATTTTGTTGCTAGACCGATGATGGCTAACATAGGGACTTATCAGACGCTTACGCAGAGTGGTGGTGCGTACGCGCACCAGCCGTCAGCGGTTAGTTATGGAGGGAGAATGGGAAATGGGAGTGGAGGATTTGGGCAAGTGCAGGGTTTGGGGATAGGATCACCGGCGAGCCCTGTGTCATCGGGTGGGCAGATCGACGGTGGGAATCAGTTTGGATTGGATATGAGTGGGACGAGAGGAGGGCGCAAGCGGATTATCGATGGTCCGGTCGAGAAGGTGGTGGAGAGGAGACAACGGAGGATGATCAAGAACAGAGAGTCGGCTGCACGGTCTAGGGCGAGGAAGCAGGTATTTCATTTGCATATGGATATAATTTTGGGATAATTACAAGAACACCCTGAGGTTTAGCCTAATTACAAAGAAAACCCAGTTATCTTTCAAAATTACAAACACCCCCCTTGATACTTGTTTCTCTCTTACAAATCACACCTCAAGAGCGGTATCTGGTAGGTAAATACAAACCTCAAAGGGGTGTTTGTAATTTTTAAATATAATCGGACGTTTTTGTAATTAGGCTAAACCTCAGGGGTGCTTTTGTAATTATCCCTATAATTTTTAACTAGGATTAGTGCAGAACATGTACGATTTGTTGATTGTTTGATGATACTGAATTTTATTTGAGGATTTGATTAAGTGAAAAATTGTTGTATATCTTTTTTTTTTTTCTTTTTTTGGCAGGCTTATACAGTTGAACTTGAAGCAGAGTTGAACCAATTAAAAGAAGAGAATGCACAACTAAAACAATCTCTGGTAATCATGGATATAGAGATACTTTGACATCCATGATTTCGTTATTATATTCTATTCGATGGTTTATATAACTAGCAACTTAATGAACTTGTTTATTTTGATTGTAACAGGCTGAGTTTGAGAGGAAAAGGAAACAAAAGGTACTTTTATTCCGAATTTTGGTCTCTCTTTTAATTTGTGCCGTCAGATTGTTGCTTGTTGGCCGTTTTGATTTGATAGCTATCTCGCGTCCTCTTATGGTCTTTTAGTCATGCCATTTATGCGATGGTTAATTTGTGCACTAAATATTTTGAGATTTTGGAAAATTCGTTCGCAGTACTATGAGGAAACGAGAGCAGAAGCACAGATGCAATCTAAGGCTCAGAAAGCCAATGAGAAATTACGAGCCATGAGGAGGAGTTCGAGTTGTCTCTACTGAACCGGCCGGTGGCCTAATTTGCTGTTAGAAGAGTTTAGAGTTTATTCGGCGTGTTGGAAATTTTGATAGAGGCTGGGGACGAAAGTTTTAGGTTCGTAAACTATAGGTATTGGAGTTTATACTGTTGTGGTTAAGATACTGTTTGCCCTTGCATAATCTTAACATTATTATGTGTTTCCGAAGATAGACGATAGGCGTGCCGAGTTCTAAATGTCGCGCCTTTTCGTTCTCTTTTTTTTTTTTTTTGTTTTTTTTCAAGAATGTCATGAGAAATAAGTTGTGTGATTTTGTATGTAGCAAAATAAAGCAAGCAGTATATCTTGTGATGTACTAGTATATATGAGTTGGAGGATCATTTGATGTATAGTTTTGAAGTTAAACCCTTTGTCCTGTAATTGCTCATGTTTTGTGGGATTTCAGGGCCTTTTTCTGCTGGTTGAGACCCTTAAGAGGACTTATTTATACTTTTTTGGAATATAGCCTGTATACAATATTTTTTTTTTTACTTTATGTTATATTTCCATTGGGATTTTTTTTTTTGGATTTTATATACGATTGAAAGGAGTTGAAATATAATTTTAAGGGATAACTACATAAAAAAAAAACCCTAAGGTTTGGGGTAATTACAAAAAAAATCCAGAGATTTTTGAAAATTACAAAGAAACCCTACGATTTGATTTTGCTTGCATCTTCCACTTTCATAAGCGAAAATTATTTCAAAAAATTACCTGATATTTGTAACCCCCAAGATAAAATCAAACAAGATGGTCTTTTGTAATTTTGAAACATCTCTGGATTTTTTGGTATTTAGCCCAAACCTTGGGGGTGTTTTTGTAATTATCCCTAATTTTAAATTTTGAATCAATAATATAGTTGAAACGAGTTTGAGATTTTCCCCTGTAACTTGTGATCATTGCCTTGATTGCCAAAGTGATCCATTTCATCTGTCACTATGATGTGAAAAGGACTATATAATCTTCTATGCTTAGTTGATCAGTCGACTTTCCAAGAAAGCCTTTGAGATGCTTTCTGTAATATTTGTTGAAATTTTCATTGTGTTTGAAAGGGACAAAGATATTATTTTAAGAAAATTTGTTGGGTAATTCAAGAACAATGAACAAAAAAAGAATTTCATACTTTGTCGAAATAGTATAAAGGGTTAATTACCAAAAAATGCCCATGAGATTTGGGTAATTACAAAATTAGAAAAAAAAAAAGTTGAGTCTCAGAGTTACAAAAGTAACCCAGATGTTTGATTTTCACAAATATTTTACCCCAGTTCGTTAGTTGATCTAATGGAAATTGTTGATGTCATCAAAAAATTGACATGAACTTCTAAAGATGTTCTTGTAGTTCTATTCACAAGATTTTGCACAAATTACGTAGTCTAAAAAATTATACTCATAATCTTACGAATAACTCCCTCTGGTTACATAGAATACACAATTTTTGTTCATCTGGTTTTCCATAAACTGTAGGAAAGCTCCAAAAACTTTCAGGGTAATTTTGTCCGTCCAGTTTTTCTTTCTCTTCTTTTTTGTGTCAGTTTTTCTATATTTTGGGAATTATATCAGGAGGCATATCGACTTTACATATATGTCCCTCAAACCGCACAGATACTTTTTGTAATTTTGAAATTTATTTTAGTTTTTTTGGATATTACCCCAAACCTCAAAGGTACTTTTATAATTATTGTACGTCAATTCTGGTCATTTTTATAACTGAAAAAAAAGGTTGATCCAAGAGAAAGTTACATAAAACAATAAAAGGGTAATCACAAAAACTACCTCAAATGTTTGACCTAATTACAAAAGGAAAAAAAACTTTCAAACTTACAAATACAACCTTAAGGTACTACAAACATGCTGCAGATGGGACTGCGGCATGCCCGTCTTTTTTCTCTTCAGATTTGGATCGAGTTGGACGCAGCGGCGGTGGTCACCACGATCACTTCCGGTGGCCTTGGCTCTTGGCGCAGTTCAAGACACCCCGATTCGCATTCGAACACGCCGAGGGACCTTCGATTCGATTTCCCACATACACAGAGAGGGAATCGACCAAACAGATCACCTTGCGAGTTGGGAGCCGCCGCCGTGCGCGATCACATTGTTGATGAGGGCACGGCTTCTCACCACCTCCTAGCGCTCATTCGGATGGACCAAATTTGGGATATCCGAGCTTGATTTTCATAGATCATTGGTTCTCCTTTTATTTTTAGATATCTCATCATATCAAGATATCGTAGTGATAGGTTATTTGTTCTTTGATTTTCTCCCGCCTTGACGGGCATGACATTGTATGACATTTTGATTTTTTGATATACAAGTAGGGGATCACGCCTCAATCCCCCACCCCCGGGTGTTATTTTGCAAAAAAAAAAAAAAAAGGTACTACAAACATCCATGATGTTAGTATTTGCCTAACCAACACTCCATAAGGATGCAATTTGTAAAATAAAAAATAAATATCAAGAGGATGATTGTAATTCTGATAGTTGAGTTTATTTATTATTTATTTGACTCAACCTCAAAAAGGATTTTTTTATATTTAACCCAAAAATAAATGGCAAAGGTCTGAGCACTTGCTAGTTCAATTCTGTCCGCCTCTTAAGTCTTTATAAAAAATCACAACTTGCTAATGTCCAAAGTTATTTTATTTTTTTTTTTTGAAAGCATGTCCAAAGTTATTTTAAAATACTCTCTAAATGGAAAATTCCAAGTTGCAGAGTTATTCACACAAAAAAAAAAAAAATTGAGGACTTTGTTTGAAGTTTTGCATAATTACGGGGCCAAATTACAAATGGAACAATAATAGTCCAATACGTCCAAGGGTTTTGTCTCAGCATCTTATCTTGAACTCTCAGGGTATATGCTTTGAATTGTTACTCAAATTGCTTAGCCATCGGACTAAATATATGGCAACAAACGTGAAGCGTGACGTTATGAGCTTGCAGAATAAGTCAAAATATAATCAGGAAAAAAAATTACGGGCTTTAAATAAACAATGAAATGAAAACAGCCAAATAATTATCTCACTTAAAGAAAAATGGTTTCAGACCACGCTATCATTATTTTTATTGGTTATTGATGTGTACCCAGTTTCCTCTAAGGCCATTAATTTTTGGGTTAATCACAAAACCATCCTGATGTTTAGCTTAATTACAAAAAGAATTCAATTACTTCCAAAATTACAAATGTTCCCTTTACATTTGTTTCACTTTTACAAACTGCACCCTCAACAAGACTGTATTTGTTAGGTAAATACAACTCCTTGAGTTGTTTGTAACACTATAAGTGTCTTTTTATGATTTTAGAAAAATAAGTGGAGTTTTCTGTAATTAGACTAAACATCAGGGGTATGTTTTGTAATTATCCCTTTTTGTACAAGTGGGATAGAAACTCATTTGAGATGTGAAGAGCTTCAAATTAAGTCAAAATGTTCAATAATGATAGAGCCTGCACAATCTTTCTTGCTATGTTAATACAAAACTATCTAAAAAAGTACACAGAAAATACAATATATAAGTCAACTCCATGGCCATGGGAAGCATCAAGCAAGCATCTCCATTCTTGCAAACATATGATGAGAGGCAGAATAAGCCTAAAACCTATTTACTTCCAAAAAAAAAAAGTCTTTTTTTTTCATCTGGTTAATCAAGTACCAATTACATTCACAGAAATAAGGCTACCATAGTACAAGCATGGCTTATTGTAAGTCCTCATGGCCTTATAATACTCAATCCTCCTATAACTCTGACTCTTAAGGCTATAACAAATGAGATCCCTCTGCTCCAAATGGACCAATATATCCTCAGATTGATCATCACAAGGAATCAGAAACTTTGGACACAATGGGTAAAGATTGATACTATAATCCATCTTCCAAATCTTCTTTTTCTTGTCCTTCAACATCCAAACATCGATTATCGACTCTTCTGCACAAAATCCCACCACGCATAAATCCCCCATTAGCCCAATATACTCCAAAAAGCTATACTTTTTCGACTCATGCATCGGATAACAAACACTGCTAAACTCTTCTTTCTCCAAATCAAGACATAGGATAGATTTGTCTTTCCACCCGGACGAAACCGCCCAATATATCGTCCCGTTAATACACATGGGATACTCATCGGTCCACGCACTAAACGGGCAATCCATAATTCGCCTCCAAGAACCAGAGCCCACATTTTCTCCACTTCTAAACGAAAAAATCTCACAACCCATTTTTTCATTTCCATTAAAGAACATGTGAACAATCTTGTATTCATTCGACACGGGAAGATAACCGAACGCGATATTATACAAACGAGCGTTGTTAGAATGATATGGGACACGGACAATTTGTCGAACACTTGGATTGCATACATATAAAGTGTGCATACAGCATAAAATACTTAACGGACCGCAAGAAACGAACGTGTTAACTGGACCATCGATTATTTCGCTAAATTTATCGGTTATATTTCCCTGCATGTCTATGGAGATCAATTCTATAGTTATTTTACTCTTGTTGAGCTCCATAATCCCATCAGAGAGGTATTTTCTGACCAGTAACAGAGGCTTTTGCTTAGAATATTGAATATGTCGGGCCGTAAATTCCATATCACGGGTTAATAAATCTTGCCATGATTTAGAAACGCACCTGAATTTGCAAAGATCCTTGGGAGACAATCTTGAGAGTATTTCGATGATCAGATCACGTGGGAGATGATCGATCCATTTCATTTCGACCGTCGGATTGTATCTCCTTTGTTGTTCTGATTTCACACTGGATAGATTCATTGGGGATATGAATTATGATATCTTCTTGGTTTAAAGATTTCACCTTTATTATATTGATGGATAGATTTCTGAAAATTGGGGTTGATGGCTCCTGGAAGTTGAAAATTTTGAATGTTTGAACGTATGGGCAATGCTGTTGATAAATAAATAGTTAGGTGAGAAAGAAAGTTATTATTTTGTACACTCTTAGTCTTATACAGTTATACATTTAGTAAGTGTTCTAAAAAGCCGTAGGTGACAGACTGGGGTTTACTGTCTAAATAGAGTCTTGGCAGATTTAGGCGGGGACCAAAGAAGATTAATCGGACCTGGTGTTAATAATATATACGGACGAGATGAATTTAGTTTCTAAAGCAGGACAAATCGTGACTAGATGAGGATTTTTAAAAGTAAGAAGACTCGTCATTGTTAAATGTTAAGTACTTTCCACTTGGATGGCTGATTTGGTCATTTTTGGGTTCTTTCTAATGAATGGTTTTCTAATTAATTTCCTTTCGTTTTCTTGTGCATCATTCTAATCAATATTATTTATTTAATTATCCTTTAGCATTATTCTTCCATATAATAAATTATTGCTTGTTTTACGTAAGTTGATGTAGCGTTTGTGGGCTCTGTCCACATATGTCCTTATCACTTGAAAACGTGATTCAGAGGTATAGTAACAAAATTCTCCAAAAAATTTAAAATAACTTGACAATAATTTCATACGGCATACGGCGTTGAAATCTCTTATATATCTTTTATAAATATATGTGACAAAATCTCCCAAATTTTTCTGGTAATAAAACAAGTTATTCTCGAGCTTTTTGGTATTTCAATAAAATTATCTATTTTAACTTGTCTTTGTTCCCTCAAAAAAAAAAAAAAAAAAAAAACTTGTCTTTGTAATTTTTTATACTATTCTAATTAGAATACTAGCCTAGTCTAAGTAAGCCTTTGATTGGGCTTATATACATATATATGTGGCATATTAATAAATATTTTTTGTCAAAGTTTTAAATCATGATCGTTTTGGTCATTAATTGTTGTTTCTTCTTTAATTTATGTTCGTTTGATATACCCTTTTTCCCAAGCAAATGTTTTTCCTTCGGGTTTTTATTTGTTTGGTTTTATTGAATCCTCAATTTAGCTATATGACCGGCTTGTGGACATCCATCACTTTGGTACTTGAGCTGGCTACTTGGCTTTGTGAGTAACATTTTTTTTATTTATTTTTTGCTATTTATCCAAGAAAACCTGTTTTCTAATTAATATAATGTTATTAAATAATATAATTCATAAGAATAATTTATTGAGAATACATTTATAATGATATTTTCCCGTATTAATTGCATATTATACTGACGAATTTGTTATCTAGCCATAATTTTGTAGAAGTATTCCCAAATTATCCCGTACTCGAGTTAAGGCCTAATGAATTATTTTCGAATTCGAAATTTATAACTATGTCCATACGTCAGGAGGCGGCGAAACCCCTCTCCAAGAAAGAAACGTCAAATTTAAGCTTAGTTTTAAAAACGATACGTCAGCACCTAATCCCTTCTATTTTTCAAGATTATCAACCAGATATGGCAATCTCAGAATTGGCCCATTTTGGTACTATCTATTTTTTCGGTTCTTCCTTTTCCTACATCGAACCTTGGAATAACTTGTGGGATTGAAATCTTCGTTACGCCATAATAATTCCGAATCGGGGTAGCTTATTTTCATGTTTGTAATGCTTTAGCTCCATCAACTGTTTTTTACTGCCATTGCACCATTGTCAAAGAACTCAAATAATCAACTTTGTGCTTAACTAGAAGAAACTTGTGTTTTCACGACATTTCGACCCGAATTTGATCCCATGTAAGTGAATAGGAGTGGCAATTTGAGGCACGATATGATTGACCGACATGAACATGACACGAAATCATAGGGTTTGAAATGAGGTTTAACGGATTCGGGCCGTTATCAAGCTGGCACGATAAAAATCGGGTTGATAGGGCTGACAAGATAATTTTTAAAATTATTGGTAATTAATTATTTAGATGGGTAATTTATTTTTTATTAATAATTTATTAGAATATATGTTTTAAATATTAAATATAAATAATATAAAAAAAATTAATTTGTATTTGTCTACGGGCTTAACGGGCCAAACGAGCTTACCTAAATAAATTTGACAATTTTGTTTATCGTGTTGTGGAGTGTTTTTCGTGTTTTTAACGTGTCGTGTTCGGGCTTAAATTTCAGTACGTTAAGCTTATTGTAAGCGTGTTCGTGTTTGGGCTTATGTGTCGCCCCGATAACGGCCGGACACGAACGATTTGTCAGCCCTATAAGCGAGGGTGCCCAATGCGTGGGGCTGGCCTACCAAACCAAAGAGAAAAACTAAGCCAGGTCAGGCTAAAATTCAATCATATCACAATTTGTAAAGTCCAATCCAACCCATGCTTTGAAAATGCAGGTAAAATTCATCGGCTAAATGGCGTATGAAGTTGAAGCACAATCCGGTCTTTTTCACGTATATTTTGCCGGCTGACAACGGCTTTTTTATAAGTGAAAAGGCATTGTATCGTCAAGCCGTTACCCCTTTTTTATCGGGGCTAACTTAGCCTATGAATTGAAGCACAATCCGGTCTTTTCATCATGTGTTCCCTCCTACTATCCCCTAAAAATTGTGGCGTAAAGCCGTTAACCGCTTAACCCCTTTTCTATTTGTTCCGCGAGTACAATTTTTCTTTTCTTTTGCAAGTACATTTTGCCGGCTGATAATAATAATTTTCTTGCTTCTATTATCCCAAGACACATCAAGTCAAAGAATTTAATCATTTATAGAACTTTGATTTTCTGAGTTGAAAAATAAGACGAAAAACAATAGCTAAACCAGGTGGCTTAGCCCACCTGACCACCACAAGCAATTGTAGGATGGAGGTCGGGGGTTCAAATCCCTGCTCCATCAGATTGTTTGTGGGGTGGAGGTCAGGGGTTCATATCCCTGCTCCATCAAATTGCTCCCAAGGGCATATGCGAAAGTAGTGAAGATATGGTGGGAACTCATCTTGAATAACATCCGTGTGGGTTCGATTCTGGTGAAGATTTGGTGGGAACTCATACTGAATAGCATCCGTGTGGGTTAACACTGGCCAGTGCGTGCACATCCCGCGGTTTACCTTGGCGGCGGCAAGAATGAGGAGCCGGAGTATTTTGTTGTCTCAGATAGTCGTAAGCGCAGGAAAGTTCGAGTTATCAAAAAAAAAAAAAAAAAAAACAATAGCTAGATGACTAAGAGAAAGAAGTCATAAGAATGTGCGTACACTGCACAAAAACATCACACCATTTTACATATTTAACACTGCATTTCAGAAATAAGAAAGATACCATCATAACGCTGTGATCAGATTTTCCCACATATATACAAATCCTAAATAATCTTGTGCAGTGAAAAGAGACTACCGTGGTAAAGGCACGGTTTGCGGTATGGCTCAATGGCTCCAGAAAAATTCACCTTTGTGGATGTTAAATTTTCAATGCTATACTTTATGACATCTTTCTGTTTTGTGCTTATAAGCACATCTCCACTGTAATTATCGGACGAAATTATAACATCAGCATCAAAACAAAACAAATCGACTCTATATTCCATCGCCCAAACGCCACTATCATAATCCATCATCAGCCATATATCCATAGCCGATGTTTCTGCAGAAATCCCCACTACAGATAGAGTCCCTTGAAACCCTGTCAATGCCATTGATGTATACTTGGTAAAATCACACATAGGATAGCCGTATACCTTGTATTCTTCTTTTTCCAGGTCGAACGAGACAATTTCTTTCGGAACCTCCCAGAATACAACGCCATTCACACAAAGGCAATCACTTGTTGAAATTATGTGACGACAAGTTCCTATTGGTCTCCACGAATCACGGGTGACTCCCTCGCCGTCTCTTAAAGTCAAAATCTCCGACCCCATTTTCGCATCTCCGGTAGATGGAACGAAGAAAAGATGGATGATTTTATATTCGTTGGATCTGGGAAGGTAGCCAAATCCAACGGTGTAGAAAGACGAACCACCTTGCAAAGCAACAACTTCTCCAGCGCTGGGATTTAGAACATAGAGTGAGTTAATGCTGCATAAAATGGCTAGAGCACCAGAAGAGATAAATGTATGAACTGGAGCGTCGATCACTGTACTGAATTTGTTTGTTACGGTGCCCTCCATGTTTATGGATGTGAGCTCAACCGCCACTTTATTTTTCTTCACCTCCGTGAAAAAGTTTGAAGAATATTTACGCAGCAGCAGAAGAGGGTTTTTTCTGGTGTGTTTCGTGTGCTGTGCAGTGAACTCTTTATTACGTGTTAGTAATTTGTACCATTGTTTGCAAACACACCTTAACTTGCCGAGCTCTTTAACTGGAAGTCTTGAGAATATTTCGATTATCAAATCACGAGGGATAGATTCCATACCTTTATTTTGCATCCTTGCATCATAGTTCTGAATGCTGCATCCATTCATCTCGGATATTTCATAATATCTGCGACTTACAGATGTAGATTATAAACCTGTAGCATAAATCATGTGGACAATGTAAGAGACAAGATTTTGTAGTGTCAACAGTGAACTTTCTGAGAATTTTCATCTGACGTGTTACGAAAGTTGCAAAACATGATTCCATGTCAAAGTGTTGCCTGTTATAGATATTCATCCTTATCCTGTCATCTCATACAATACTATATTTGCTATGAAGCTCCACCAATGTAAACAGAAGAAAACTTCAGGTCAATCAAACTAGTTTATAATAATAAATCCCTCTCACAATTTCAAGGAAAACTCATGGCATTGTATAGAATAAAACCAAAGAGAAAATTCCCTCTATACCTCATCATGCATACACCTCCTATTCAGTGCATCAATTTAGGCAAAATGTCAGAAAATTCGAATTTTCTCAATTCATTTTTAAGTCCATGCTAATTGAGAAGTAATATCAGTTGCAAATTCTGCGAAATGTCAACACATATTTTATAGTTGACCACTTCTTTGTAATAATACAAAATAAAGCAAGGATCACAAATCAATATGCTGTGTTAGTAAGTCAAACCGTATTTTAAAGATTTAAACTACAGGCACGAGAACTATTCCCTTGCCCCAGCAATGTCAACATATACTCACTCAAAGCCATTTAGAGAAAGAAATAGATACAGTTTGGTTTAGATGTTCCTTGACCAGTCATTGTATCCAGGTAGTATTGCCTACAAGTGAACCATGACAAATAATAAGAATCTAGCAAAAATAGTAACCAAAAAGAATGCCCTTGCAGTCTTCCATTAATCATAAGTCTCTCTGCATTGAAGATTTTATTTTATGTTCATCAGAGGAATCGTAGCAAGAAATAGTAAGATCTTCACAGTTGCATATGAAAATCACAAGTTTCTGAAAATCAAATGCAATATATGCTTAATTATTCATATTAGTCTTATGCCATGATATATATCAAATTCGGAGAAAAGATATTTGCAAGTCGAATGAATGAAATCAGATAGTAAAAATAACTATACATGGAAAAATATAATACTATGTTCGCAAACCTTGTAAACTTTCTTCTCCATTATCATTTCTGGTTGCAGCCCCATCTGAGACTGAAAGTAAACCAAATGCCATATTTGATGAAAGTGATAGTTATCCAATTCAACTCAACGCCATGCATCACAAAATAGGGACATTAAATCCGCATAATAAAAAAAGTATGACATTTCCGTTTAGCTGAGTAACAAAAACTTAGCAATGTTTCACTGCTATACACAACTTGGCAAGGAAATCCAAAAATACAATTTAAATCAATTTTGAGTTCGTAATCGACTGAATAATGCCAAAAATACCACATTTTCAAACTATACCAAAAGACAAATGTACGACCAAACCATATAATACAAGAAAGAAAGAAAGAAAAAAGAAAAAAGAAAAAAGAAAAAAATTAAATTCCACATAAACATATACCCCACTCCACTAATCCCCCCACCAAGACGGAGAAAGTACATTCATGCAACTTCAACAGAGTGTATATTGATTGGCAACTAGCTATAGCCAGCGGCGGACGCAGGATTCCGGCTTCGGGGGGGAAATGAACCGAGTTCATATATTTAAACTATTTAAACTATGAGAAAAAAAAATTGGGCGGGGGAGCAGGCAATTGTAAAACACAACTATTTGAAGTTTTTTATCAAAGTTTTGGAGGGCAATTGTAAAATAATTCCTTTATTTTAGCTATAAAAAATAATTTGAAAAACTTTTTTGGGGGAAAAAATAATTTTGGAAAATTTTGGGGGGGCAGCAGCCCCCCCCCCTGCATCCGCCGTTGGCTATAGCAAACTAGTAAATAAAATTAATCTTGATAAATATGAAATTCACGAATACAATTTTTATATATAAAAATAAATTAACAGCACCAAAGTTAGCACATCCCCGCAAAGAAAAAGCATGAAATTCAAATATAAACAGCCCCAGTCATTAAATATACACATGCAAAATGTAGAGCCAATTAACACAAACAGCATCAGACCAACAATATCATCATATATATCTGGTCTATTTTATTTTCTGTCCAATGATTTCAAACGAAAATTCAGTATCTAGTGACATGGGTTAGCTAAACAAATGCACGAATTTGATAGGATCTTTGTCAAACATCCCCCTCCAAAAGATGGTATCTTTGAAAAGAAAATTATATCGAAATATGTATAGATTATAGCCCAGAAACCTACAGAGTATGAACTGAAGTATATGCATAGATCCCTGAGTAATTGGCATCAGATGTGCAGAATTTCTGACCAAATTCAGATCTACTCCTTTAAAGTGTTTGGTATCCACCAGTTCTGTCAAAAAGTTCTCCCCACCTTATTTTGATAAGTTTATCTACCAAATAATGATGATTCTGTTACACCATATAGAGCTTATTTTACTACGTAAGAACAAGATTGCTATTTTCCATAGTACAGACAAACTTCACATAACAACTATGTACCATCCCCCCACACACCTAGAGCCAACCGAAAAATTAAAAAAGAAAAAAGGAATAAATAAAGGAAAAATGTAAAATAAAATATCACTGGCATTTAGCTGGTTTCATGGATCAAAAGAGAGAGCCAGTATCTGAGCTAGAAATAAGAAGATCAAGTAAAGATTTTCTTGTCCACACGCAACACTACTCAAAAGCCTGCGGACTGAGAAACTATTGAGGAACAGTAAGATAAATGAAGTTATAACAACCACATGCCCAGGGAATATATTTCTAAATTGCATCTAAAACGTCTACGTAACTTAAAATTAGCAAAGCAAACATAAGGTATGAATTTTACAGTATCTCTGTTGCATTCTTTCCTGGTTGGACATTTAAAAAAGTCTGGAATTCACCAATTGATAGTTGGTTCATATATCAGATACTCTTCTCATCTATATGGAAAAGCACCCTGTTAGCATAACTGATTCTCAAAAGATTCATTGACTGTCAAGGACAATCCCTTTAACCACTTAAACTTCCCCCCATCTCTTAGAGATCATGCAGAGATAGTTAGCACTAATTGCTAGATTTCTTTCCATGTCTTAGTGATCTTTATCGGGAAGTTCTGTGGACTTCCGAAAATCTGTTTCACAATTTGTATCGATCAAAAAAACTGTTGGAATAAGGGGTTCTAGTAACGAAAGATTCCTCCTATAGGTAATTTAGAAAAAATTATATTAAGGGTAAGAATGTGCAAGCTAATGTTAATAAACCTCTACCTCCGCATTGCTGAAATACTGCCATGGCGAAATTCATCTTATCCGACTGTAAAGACATCCGGATATTATAGGTGCATATGAAAATCAATAAGTACATGAGTGTGCGCTCTCCTTTCACGTGTGCTTGAGAAAGAACCCTCACAAAGGATTAAAAAATTTCTATAATTTGAGGGGAAGGGAAGGAATGACAAATGAGTTGCATCACTTGTATCAATTAACCATAGGTTTCTCACCATCTCTCTCACTACCAATTATTCCCTTTCCATATCTTGTTGCTTAACAAACAGTAGTAGGTTAAACAAAATATATAGATTAAAACGCAAGGAGCAAAGAGAAACTTCTTCATGAGGGAAACAGAAACACAGTGTTCTTTCTTTAAAATAATGAAAACAATAACAATCACAACAGGCAAACATAACCTGAAACTTGTACAAAATGAATATCAGTAACCCACAACTGCTCTAAGTCCAAAAATTATGTGGAACGGACCAGACCAGGGACAAATGAAGAATTTCCATTCGCCACTGAGGAGCTCTGCTTCCCCTGTGGTTCATATCGAATTGCAAGCTCTGGCGCAGTAAAATCCTATTCATATTCAAATTGAACTTCCACATGCAAGTACTTCCTCATCAGTCTTACGATAGATGAGGTAAAGTTGGCCAACATGTGACATTCTTCATGAGTTTTGGTCTCAGACACAACCCCATGGATGACCAACTTCCTTAGTTGAGGGCACCTTTCCAAAAGTCCTGAAACCCATGTTGAGAACAGGTCACTAATTACCGTCCACCCAAGTTCCAAGACAATCACATTATCCAAAACAAAAGAACCTTGTAAGCCGTACTGAAGTGCTGCTTCTCTTAGATCATAACTCAGTGATAGATGACTCAATAACGGAAAGCATGAGGAAATTGTCTCTATATCAACAAATTCATCCTCGTCATCAAATACAACACCCCATAGCCTAAGCTTTCTCAACTTTGATGACCGTGAGATCATATGATGGAACTTTGCCCACATGATCGTGAAATTGCTCACATCGACTATCTCCAGATTTTCAGCACTCTCACCAATATCAAGATGGATGACACTAACATCATCAATCTTTAGGAATCTCAACATTCCCTTACCAACAAGCTCAAAAACTTCAAGCGTACAATCTTTCAAGTGCAACTTCTCTAGGCTATCAGCCTCGAGTATAAACTTATCCAAACTGATTGCTTCGACATAAATATCCTTTAGCGAGTAACTACTCAAATCCATCGTTGCCTGCGGATCTGACATGACAATATCTAGACTGACTAGGGACAACAGTTCAATTTTTGGACAGGCAGTAAGCAGAAGGCTCAGATCCAAGGCTGATATACTGACATAACTCAAAGAAAGAGATTTCAGGCATGGAAATTTCTGATAACAAGGTTCAACTCCGTAATTGTATTGTGAGCCAAAGCCAACACTTCAAGCTTCTGCCGACCACACTTCTCAAGCATGTTAATATTAGGTGTTGTTCTCACATTATAATGTAGCTGACGCAAAGTTTCTCTAGTGTACATGAGCCAAGCAATAACAGGAGCAGCAGAGAATTCATCGACATCATCCATAATTATCGAAAGGCACTGCAATCCTTTGGTTTGGAATATTGTTTGAGTAATAATTATCTCCAGTCTACTAGTTGAAAATTCATGATACAAAGGCCAATCATTGGAATTAAATGTAAGTGTGTGGAGATGTTTCCTCCAAGCCTCTTGCCATTTCCGGCAAGTTGCAGATGCAATCACAACATCACGGGCAGCCCCAAGCCGTGATAGTATGTTCCCAACAACCTCAACTGGAAGAAACTCCATGTCTAATCAAACAGACAACTGTAAGAGAAACAACCACAAAAATGCTGGAGTCCACCAAATGCAATCAAATCAAATTCAATCAAATCGTGGAACTTTTTAAGTCCCAAAGGTAAACAATTCAAATCCAAATCCAAATAATAGTTATTCAGATACTTCAAACTTAACAACTGATTTATGCTCACAACCTCCCAACTTAACTGTCACATCTGATGAATTCCCAGAAAGAAAATGTCAAATCTGTAATCCCCCAATGAAAATATTCAGCAACTCAATCTGCCCAATAAGAACTCAGAAAAACTCAAACAGCAAACCCAGAATCTGTTCATTCAGCAAAACGTTCACGTTTCCCGATACCAATAGAAACTACAACCAATATTACAAGTACAGTATCAGAGGTCATAAACTTTCGTCAGCTCCCAAAATTTGTCCAAATCTACACCTGAAAGTCATATGTTCAAGAAAATGCATAAACATATATATCATATCAGATTTTATATACGTAATGAATCAAACATAGTTACAACAATCGAAGAAAGAATTTAAAAAAACAGGTCCTTTACCTGAAGAATCGGACGCGAATAAACACAACCCAGAATTTCAATTAGTAAAAAGAAAAGAGATAACAACGACAGGAACAATCGGTCGAAACAATTAAATCATACGTATAAAAGTATATCTATAATTAGACAGAGAAAGAGAGATTTCGGTGAAAATAATGAGGAAAAGGAGAGTCGAAAGGCTGGAATCTGATTCGCTGAAAGGTGGGGAAAAGGTCAAGCTGCTGTGTGTGTAAAACTGATGAATACAACACAAAGTGACGGTGTATAATAGTACGTAAAGAAGTGGTGTACAGTGTACACCCACGAAAATTAGGTGTATTTTTTATTATTGTACATAAAGTGTTTTTATTTTATTTTTTTCATAAAGCCAATCATATAGCAATAGCATCAACCCTCATCCTCCAAATGAGAGAGACAAGGGTAGGGGTATTAATCGTGTGGTATTTCTTGTTCGCGTGTGTATTCTAACACTAATACAACCCATTTTTTATCAAGATACATGACCCGTTTATGACACAGATAACCCAAAATGATATAAAATACATATGTAATATAAAATTGACACGAAAAAAATAGAGAAAAAGCTAAAATTACAAATAAAATGTACATTATATTATTTGAAAATGCATTAAATAATTTGTTCATCATCATATAACCAACTAAAATATCACAAAATACGAAAATAGTATGTCACTATAAAATTAAATGCGTTAGATAGGTCAATTGTGTTGACAAGCGGGTTGACCTGACCTATTTATTTCTCGTGTTAACCGTATTCGACCCAAACCTGCTAAGAGTTGTACATATACCTGCTAAATTCGTATAAAGTTCATGTCATGTTATCGTGTTGGACCACAAATTGACGGCCTAACATAGAGAGATTTCAAAATTAATTTCATTTTTGACCTAAAATAGTAGTTGGTGTTTTTTTTTTAACCTATGACTACTGTAGATGGATATTTTTCTAGTCCTCTAGTCTGATGGTTTACATGTAAATCCTGAGTTCCTTTTTTTTTTTCATTTTTACAAGTGCAAATTTAATTTTTTTTATATTATAAAATATACATGCTAATAGAGGTCCAGTTCATAAAGTTTTTCCTTTCTTATTTTCTCTTCTGAATTCTGATGATGGTAGGGGCGTCAATTTGTGACACGACACGATAACCCTATTACCGAACCTAACACGAATTTTAGTGCAGGTACAACCCTTAACATGTTCGGGTCAAAATTAGGTCGGACATGGTTAACACGGAAAATAAATAGGTCAGGTCGGGTCGACCCGCGGGTCGACACGATTGACCTATGTAACCCATTTAATTTTATTGTGATATACTATTTTAATATTTTGTGATGTTTTAGTTGGTTATACGATGATGGAAAAATTATTATATGCATTGTTTTAATAAATTTTAATATTTAATGTATTTTATATTTATAATTTTATTTTTTTCTGATTTTTTTAATATTTTTTTCGTGTCAAGTTTAAATTATACAGGTTTTTCATGTCGTGTCGGGTTACCTGTGTTATAAACGTGTCGTGTTCGGGTCGTGTATCTTGACACGAATAATTAAGCGGGTCGGGTTCGGGTTCGTGTCAGGTCTGTAATACATGTATAAAAATACGACCCGCGAACACGAAACACGACACGATTGACACCCCTAGATGATGGTCAGCACTTTCCCTGTCTCTCTCTTCCTTGGTAATTCTTCCTTTTTTTTCCCACCACAATTATCTTTTCCATTTCTTCATAAACTCTGGCTTTGACATTGACAAACTTAACCAAATTAATAAAGCTATTCAAAATATTAACTTCATCCATAAAATCTGTCAAGAAAAATAAAGTTGTAATCTGTCAATCATAAACTTCTTTCTGTTCCACTGTATTTGCTGAATAAAGTACAGAAGAGCATCCTAAACACAAATGTGATTCAATGCTAGATGTGATTCAATGATGCCTGCTATCGAAAAAAAACCTAAAGGCTGTATTTGGATGGAAGATTTGAAGCTAAGAATTTCAAATCCCACAATAACAAATCCATTAACATGTTTGGGTATATGATATTTTAAAGTTGAGCTCTTGTTTTAGTCATTCTGGTGGATTTCAAATTCATCTTAAATGGAGTTATTGAAATCTTTTCCACAAATCGTCCTCTTAAATACAAATGCAACATAAGTTTATAATCGGATGCGGCCTGAAAATGAAAAAACCTTACTCTTTCGGGCAAAACTCGGTAACATAGCAGAAAAATAAAGCTCTGGCAAGAAATTTTGCAACAACTCAACAGATGCTACCCTGCTTTGCAAGTCTGTCTCTAGAAGCTGTCATCAAAAATTCCCTGCAACCACACTGCCCTTCAGAGCTCGGATACATAAATAAGAATTCTGATCCAGTCACAACAAAGAAGTCCAGATTTTTTCGGAAAAATAAATAAATAAAATACACAATAAAAACAGTTGAGACCTCAAATGAAGCAACCGAGAGAATGAAATTACCAAATTAAATGACTGTCCAAGTTCAGAATTTAAGAAATTTTCAGAATGAAATAGGCACATAGATACCTAGCAGAACATCACTAGATGTTTAGACCCAACAAAAAGTTCTGGTCAATCTTGTGATGTTGTCACATTAAGCAAACAAAAGGAAGAATTGCATTATTGATAGCTTTCTCAGCAATCAATTTCATTCTTCCAAGTATTTAGCAATGGATTAGAGGTTGCAACAGTGCCATTGCTTTATTTGATAACAGTAACTGATCCAAACTTCTACAAGTACTTGACAGATTAACAACCACTTGGCTCAAATTCCTAGCACTCCCAATACCATTTGTAACAGTTCATTTTTGGGATACTCAGCAGCATTCCTCAAGTCTCCCATTATCAAGCACATTCAAAGTGTCAACTTGCAAAAGTCCAATAGTTCCAGGACCCCAGTTAACTCAATCAGACTATAAAAACGGATGAATATATTATTTCTGTGTAATGCTGCTTCAACCCTGATAACAATGTCATAAAAAGCATCATCTAACGCCTCCAATTTCTCATTCCTTAATCCTACAGGCCTAGGTTTGCCAAGTATAAACAGCTGAACTAAATTATTCCCTGGCTGCAATTTGTAAATCTCTTAAAATCATTGGAATATGAAAGTTAACCAGGGTCAAAACTGTTGAGGTGACCAGTTGAATGAGGTGCCTAAGTGAAAATCCAAAATTGTGATTTTAGATTTAAGTAAAAGGAAATTGGAATGTTTGATAATACGAAATAGTGAAATACCTATAGAAACTATGCATTTTCATAATCTCCTAGATATAACCAGTAAGGGAATCTATGCTGCTACTGTTTTCTTTAGCTTATGCACTATATATAGAAAAACAGTTGGCAACCAGCTCAGTTTAACCTCGTACGACTTTCATACATGCAATATTAGATATAAACTGCCATCTTAGTCAAATACATTAATGTTTTGCGGAAGAAAATTAACTCTAAAATCTAAATAAACAACATAGTCCTATCTCCAGAATGTTCTTAGACATTCGTAATAATGACACTTCCCATCACTTTTTATAAGAATTATTTCCCTATTTTTGCTTGGGATGAGATTCAAACCATCATCTCAAGAGTGAGATGGAGAACCTTGCTTGTACAAAAAAACAATTTAGATAATAGATCCATCGATTTCGGTAAACTGGCATCACAAAATTGCAATCGACGGCAGCATTTTCACAAAAGACTCAAAGAATAATTGTAACTCCTCGCTCCTCAATCAATCTCAAAGTTTTCTCTATTCTCACTAACTTAACAAATTTTCGTAATAAGTAAAACAATTTAAACCAAAAATATTTTTAGGAAAATGATTATAGAAATATTTATTGATTCTTAAATAAACTGAAATTCATGTGATCCTACTAATAGACTTTATTGCGCTCGGATGCAGGCCAGAAAGTACAAAAAGGAGAGTAACTGACTCATAAAGTGCCAAAAAGTGAAAACAAAGACCCTCAAAATCAGTAAAAACCAGAGAGACCCCTCAATTGTGCAGTTCCCTCATATCTCTGCTAATTCCGTTTACCATTCTCCAAAGGCCATTTCAGTTCAACAGCGACGGTCATCGACCAGACAAGGTTAGCAATAAATTTTACTTCTTTTCAGAATTTCTGGGCTTTAAGGCTGAGATCATTCAGATTTAGAGCTCAATTATTTCCCAACTTAGATTTTGTTTCCAAATTTGTATCCGATGTTCTAAAGATAAATCTAAATCAACCTAGATCGATGTTTCGTCTATCATTTAACAAGAGCATTAATTTTTTGAAATCTCTGCAAAGTGATTCCTAGAAATAAATAAAAAGATAAAAAGTGTCTGAAAATGTAGATTGAAGAATTATTTCGTTTTACGACAGAAGTATAGGTGGTAAATCTTGGCTGTGGCAGACTACTCGAAATAAATAAAAAGAGAAAATGTGTCTGAAATGTAGATTGAAGAATTATTTCGTTTTACGACAGAAGTATAGGTGGTAAATCTTCGCTGTGGCAGACTACTCGAAAACCAATGGTTAGTAAGTACTATTTGGGGGGAAAGTATTTGTGTTAGGGAAAAAATAAGAATCCACATGCAATATAGTAATTAGCTACAGACACAGCATTTTGAAAATGAAATTACAGAAGAAATGGACCCTGAGAACTCCAAAAGACACTTTTCAATTAACAGTTGAGTTTTTGTTCTCTAAGATGCAGTTCGAGGATACCAGAACGAAATAAGGAAGCTGAGGTGGGATTGATAGGCAGGGTCTACACAATATTAAATTTTCTGTCGGATGATGGGAAGGTGTATAAGAAGGTGTTAGTGGTTGGACTACTGTTAGGCGTGGAGTCAAATACACAATCGACCCATGGGACCATATTATAAAACAGAGATATAGCTCTCTCACTCAATTAAATGCTTGAAAGTATTCTCTCTATATTATGTGATAATCATGTATTAATTTGGGCAAAGCTGTAGCAAAGAGGTATAATGGTAGGGATTGAGTCGAACAAGAAACATGAAATATTGATTAGATAAGACATTTAGTTTACATGAAATGAAACTTGAGTTAACATAAAGCAGTTCATTTAGTGCCTTACAGAATCAGTACAGAGTCATACATACAAGAAGAGATAAATAGAGTAGAGCAGTCATAGAAAATAAAGAAAGATGAGAGCGGATTTGGGTGGCCAAGGTTATATTTAAGAACTGATTGCATAGTCACTGGTATAAAATGTTACAAAGAAATTAACAACAGCATTACGAACACATTGCAAATTTAATTGAATTTTTTTAGCAACTTAAGAGATTTCATTCATTATTTGTTCAATATGAAGTTGCCCTGATATAGATGATGGTGATAAATAAAGTCCACTCCTTCTCTAACTTTTTTTGAGAGTAGAGTTCTTTTCCCCATTTGACATACTGCACTTGTTGCAACATGTTAGTGTTAGAAATAGGGCTTTTGTTTGTGATAATGATTATCAAATCCACAGATAGTCGATAGCTCCAAAAGTTCTGTATCATCAATGTGGACATGTCCATATAACTGACTCTTGGTGAATCAATTCATAGGCATAGCTTGACTTGGACATCAGAAAAGACATATGTTTGTTTGGAATAGCTAAAGCAGCAATCATAAAAACCTTGAGTTGCTGGTTTCTGGCATTTTTAGGAGCCATTGAAGTCATCCTTTTCAAATTTGTGATCAGGGCATTAGGCATTTTTCAGTTCATACAGAAAAGCCCTCTTAACTAGCATCTCAGAATAAGACACAGATATAGCACTTCAGCAGCCCTCTTTAACCACTAGCTTCTAGACTACAGTAGAATGCATGTATGTTCTCTAATTGATGTTATGTGATACTACCACAAGTTGAATACATGCTGTCTGATATCTTACAAAGGACAGATGGCCAACCTACTACCACCATATATCGGACAAGGTGAGTTTTATTTCCTGAAGATGATCGCAGAGGAGATTGAAAAGGGATATAAGCCAGGTTCAACTTTCAAACCAGAAAGCCAGCTGTATGTTTTCACGAAGTTTCGTGCAGCATTTGGACCATTTTATCCAGATCGTTTTCTGAAGTATAAAATCAAGCAACTTAAGA
Organism: Rehmannia glutinosa; assembly: GCA_016081115.2. Lineage (NCBI taxonomy): Eukaryota > Viridiplantae > Streptophyta > Magnoliopsida > Lamiales > Orobanchaceae > Rehmannia > Rehmannia glutinosa. Next base: position 86,121 of record JABTTQ020000358.1, read on the forward strand.
AAAGATACCAAGATTTCTCAGAACTGCTGAGCCAAAATGGAATTAACTGGAACAAGAAGAAGAATGTTGTTTACGGAAATGAGAAACTGCTGAGGGAAAACTACAAGGTAAAACTGTTTGTTTCTCTCATTTATAATATCCCACTTCTTTCTCTTCCAATCTTAAGGAACAAGAGAGATTAAGGATTTTATGAGCATACGAATCAGCACATCTCATTAACCTATATATACTATGTTTCCTTTCAGGGCCGCTATGCGAAAGCTGGAGAGAAAAATTTTGACCTCATGTGCCAAGTTTTTGAGAGTGGGGTTATGTTTGAGTAAAGCAAACCAGATATCCGTATCTGATACTTTGGCCTTATCAAAATCGTGTGGACCTATCCAATAATTTTCATGTTACGTTAAGTTCTCTTATCGTAAACACCAAATTATATCCACCCATTGCTTGGTGGTCTACACTCGCACATCCTCTTATCATTTTGCTTTCATCCTCTTATTGTTTTCTTTTTACAATATCAATCTTGTAATGGGACATGACTAGAGCAACTATCTCAATTCATCGTTGTCTCATGATATTTTTCATGCAAGTGGAAAAACATATGATGATGATGATGGTTTCGGAATTTCATCTCATTTCTCCTTCGTATGAAGGTTGCGGCAGGAAGGGCATCCGGCGTAAAACTTTGCAACTTTGCTTTTTGCATGAATTTATAGTGTTAGATAATTTTAGACAATTAATTGACACTATAAACTTCATGCCACCGATCCCACACTGTGGGATAAGGTGCAGTTGATGATAGTGATGATGATGATGATGATGATGAAGAAATTACTTACTGCAAACATACATAAAAATGGAAAAGGGAAATGACAGTGAACCAGCAGTCGAAGATAAGAAACTAAATTGCGCCAAAATTTATTTCTCTATAGGCCTTATCAAAGTGATATGGATCCTATTATGTGTTCTTTTTTTCCTATGTGTGTCACGTACTAGGGATTAATTGATCATAAAGGAGAGTAGTATTGAGGGCATACAATAGGCCGCTGAGCTGCGGTGGTTCAGGATGACGGTGTTCTAGCAGGTTTTATAGTTACTTGAGTATCACTGGGATTAACAATTTACAGTTCACAGTTCAAAAATTGGATATTGTTCCTAAGAGAGAGATCAATCTTCAAACAAAGGTTTCAACTCTATTTGCGCATATTCAATTAAATCCTGGAAATTAGAGCGCCATATCTGTAAGTGTTTCAATCCAAAGGATAAATACCCAGGACCACATACATAATAAACAAAAGATTAGGGAAAATTCCGGTCGAACCAAAATCGGAAATCAATTATACAGTCTTACCAGTTAGCGGCGGAAAGCGACTGTTTGGGAAGCAACAAAACTAACGCTCCGCCAGTCCGCCGCATCATGCGATGTGGCGTGGCGGCATAGTTTTATACATGAAAATATTATTTTCAGTTTGCCGAAGTGAAGATTTCATATAGAGCTAAATATATTTGGTATTGATCGGGCTGGTTGGGCCTCATTTCACTTTTTACTAATTTATTGTCCACTACTAAAAGAAGTGCAGGCCGACCAGATATATTTTTTATGGAGAAATTACATAAAATACCCTTTCTTTTTGTATATAGTCTACAAAATACGATTCTATCACTTTTGTAATTATTTTTTTCTTTTGTATCTATTTTTTTTCATTTTTATGCTCCTGCATTTTTTTTAATTTTTTTTACGTTTTTTACGTTTTTTCATTGTTTCTTTGTTGTTTCAAAGTTTCAAAACAACGTCCACCTATTGTTTATGATATTTTTTGTTCATGTATTATTTTATACATTGTTTATATTATTTCTGTATTGTTCTATAATATTTTTAATGTTGTTCTAATAATTTTTTGTGGTTTCCATGTAGTGTTCAATGTGTAAATATAGTTTTTACCTATTTTTAAGCTTTTTTTATTCATGCTGTGTTTTTAATATTTTTACTTTGTTTTTGAGTTGTTTCCATACATATTTTAATGTTGTTACGATATTTCTTTGTTGTTTCTATAAAATTTTCGATGTTTAAATACAATTTTTATTTATTTTTAACTCTTTTTGCTCATATGGTATTTTCTATATTATTTACGGTTAGTTTTATATTTCTCACCGGGTTGTTTCCATGTTTTTTATGTTTTCATGCATTGGATCAAAAATTGAATTGTGTCTTTTTAATCATGTTGTTTTTATAATATTTTTAATTAGCTTGATTTTAATATATATATTGTTTTATGTATATATTCTTGATTTTTTATAAGGCTTCGAGTCTCAAATGGATTATTTAACGGAGGCAAAGAATATTTTTCACTAAAAATTTATTGAAAAAAACATGTTTGAAACATGTTCGAAACAATCTTGAAACAACAGCGTAAAAAAAAAATTTTGGCAGGAGCATAAATTTGTGTAAACAAAGGGTGAAAGTGTAAATTTGTCCAAAAATATCGAAAAACGTAAAAAACTGTCATAGTCTAAAAAAAATGGGACAATTGTGTCAAAATACTATTTTTAATGGGTATGACTTATGAGCCATGCCAATGGATTTGGGCTAACTTGCCGGTCTCAGGAAATCATCCGTGCTAGTCCTTGTTTGGCGTCCATTAAAAATGTTAGATTATTCATTTTGGTTAGTGATTTATGTGAATTATTTATCAAATCAAGATTTTGATTTTTGATACACAGTTACATCCCTAAAAATTAACCTAGAGACTAGAGTTACATGGGGATATTTTACAGTTTGACTTCTGCAAAACTGGGGCGGGTTAAAGGGGTTTTGATATATTATGTGTAGGCGCCACTTTTAAGGGCTCCTACTGCAATATTTTTTTTTTTTTTGTTCTGACAGAGACTGGCGCCTACTCCCTATTTTCTTTTTATTTTTTTTTTGAAGTTTTAAAAATTAATTTTAAATATTAAATAAATACATAATTTTTTGGATAACTAGAATGTGATATATTACGGAATAAAAACGCGATTACATAATAAAGCGACAACACATATTCGAATATATTACAAATAAGAATAAAAAGGGGAGTGTGTCTGTAAATTTCCCAATTATAATTTAGTGTAATCGGGTTTCACAAATACCCCACAAATATAATGTGTAGTTTTTTTTTTAATAATGTGTTGTACACTTTATTATGTAATCGCGTTTTTATTCCGTAATATATCACATTCTAGTTATCCAAAAAAAATGTGCATTTATTTAATATTTAAAATTATTTTTCAAAACTTAAAAAAAAATAGGGAGTAGGCGCCAGTTTGACTAGCCCCTACTCTGTCAGGAAAAAAAAAACAATGCAGTAGGTGCCCTTAGAAGTGGCGTCTACAAAAAATTGTAAGGGCGCCTGCATTTGCCACAAACTGTAAAATAACCTAGTTACATGGATGTTTTTCTTCTACTTCTCTTCATGTTTTAAGTTATCGACATGGATTCTATAGAGATTTCGGTGATAATAGATACTAAAACACTTCTTATATATTATGATAAACGTAATAGACCAAAACTCAATGTATAGTAAAGAAGACTAGAGATGTTAAACGGGCTGCAGCCCATTGGCCCGACCCATTTAAATCGGGAAAAAAAAGAGGTTTTTGGCCGAATCATTTTGGCATGTTTAAATCCGGGCCTTTTTTGGCCCGGACCGTTTAGCTCGAGGCTCATTATTTTAAATCTATTTTATTACATATTGCCTATTACTAAATATATTTTTTCAAACTCACATCTCCTTATCTTTAATAGATTTAAATATATGATTTTTAAAAACCATGACTTATAGTCATATGAATATTTTTTTAAAAATAATATTATTTTTTTCATTTTATATGGGTATATATATTATATAATGCTATCTTTTATTATTATGGTTTATTTTTAAATTTTAGATCATGAAATATTTAATTTTTATAATTTACGTTAATGCATGCAATATAGTTATAAACTATGCAAGATTTTTTTATAATGAATACTTTAACTTAACATGTTAAACTTAAACGTTGTATATGTTCGAGTTTAAACTTTTAGATTTAAATTATAACTTTTAATTTTTTTGACTCATAGCCCGATAGTGGTCCGTTTAGCCCGAAGCCCGCTAGGGTTAGGGCTAGGTTCACAATAATGCTTGGATTTGATAGTGGTTCATTTAGCGAAGCCGTTAGGGGCTGGCTCCAATAGGCTGCTAAGGTCAACCCGTTTAACATCTATAAAGAAGACATGGTCAAACGAGTGTTGGACAAGCTAATATATATGTATTTTAAACTATAGCCTATAGTTCAAACGACCATGCATATAATTTCAACCGCAGTCCGGTCGTTCGGGTTCGAACTACCGTCCATGTAGTTTAAACTAGATGTGGTAATTTCTGACACGATACGATAACTCCGCACGAACCCGACCTGAAGTACTGAGAGAAACCTGAACACGGACACGAAAAATCCTAATATAAATACGACTAATATGAATCTAACATGATGTTATCGTTGGACTTAAAACATAGTATTCTAACATTTTACTATTTTTTTTTTATGTATTTTCAATATAAACCAAATTTGGCTTACAGTTGAATACGAGCACGACCGATTGACACAAATTGACACCAATAGCTTAAACGATTGGGGTATTTTAGATATTTATATAATAAAAAGGTCATAAAGCCAGCAGTAGCAGCGTGGAGATCATTGATGCAGCTGATGCAGTCAAGAAGGCTGAGCTGAAATCAACGCTTAGAGCATCCACAATGCATTAGTTCAAGTTCAAGATATAGAACTTGAACTTTTTTTACTCCACTATGAAGAGTTCAAAAAAGTTTAAGTTCATAAAATTAGTTTAATATGTTGAACTCGGTTCAAGTTTTATATAACACGCCCAAAAAAGAGAACAAATTATTGCGTTTGGTGCACGCAAAAATTTCATTGGCGCGTACAATGTATTCTCCCATAAAAGCAAGGGAGGCAGTGGGCCCAGTGTCTGCCACTGCCTTTGTACCTTTTCAAAAAATAAATTGGATGTTTTCTTTTCATTTGTTTTATGTTGAATGACCATTTGTAATTATTTTGAATTGGTCTTGTGACCTTTTTCTACATTCCAGTCCTTAATTTTTTTTTTCTTGAATTGGTCTTGTGACCCTTTTTCTACATGGCAACCCTTAATTTTTTTTTTCTGAAACAACATTGCAGCCCCTTTTTTTTTTAGAAAAAATAAATTGTAATTTTGACCGTTTTGCTGCAAAATTTAATTTTTTTGACTGTTAATAAAAAAATTATTAGCCTCAAATCTTTATTCTAATGATAATTTTATAACCCTAAAATATTTTTTATAATTTTAATATCATGAAAATTAAATTAGTTACACTAGGGATTTTGTTAAACAATGATACACAAAAACAACAAAAAGTACATATAGTTTCATTAGTGATTTTATTGAAAATTATACACGAAAAATACAAAATATAAATATGATTTGATAATGAGACCCATTTTTTAACCTTGAACTTAAACTTACCATTGTGAATATAGGTACTAATTTAGTTCAAATTCATATTTTGTTGATGCAGCATTTAAAGGACCCACAAAAACTTGAACTTACACCTACAATTGTGGGTGCTCTCAAAGAGTCCCTAGTGATGCATGAGCAATCCTTGCTCCGTGGTCTCGGAGAATCTTCTATCCAAATTTCTCCAACCCCGGCTATTCTTGAAACGGTGAGGTCTATCGCAGCAACAACCCCACAAAAATATTTGAACCTTTTGAAAAATGTTATCCATGATAATTATTCTAAAGTTTTATTCTCTTATTAATCAAAACCATCACCACTTATTATCATGTATTACAAAATAGAAATGCCCTCAGAGGCGAACCCCTCTCATGGCCATGGTGATCATCGGATTAACCTTACTGTAACCCCCATCCACCACCATATTCAATCCACTCACATACTTCGACTCATCGCTTCCCAGAAAAACCGCCGCCTCTGCAATATCATCCGTTTCAGCCACCACCCCCTTCAGATTCGACGCCGCAGCCACCCACTCCGCCGCCGCACTCGCGTCCACCGCCGCCCCCATGGCGTTTCCCAGCATCGGAGTCGGAATCAGAAAGGGGGAAACGCAATTGACTCGGATCCCGTGCTTCCCGAGCTCCAAACAGAGCTGATTCGTGAGCCCAATCACCGCGTATTTCGAGGACGCGTACGAGATCGGGAACTCGACAGCTGTCAGCGCGGACGCGCTCGAACAGAAAATGATGCTCCCCGTCTTCGCCGGTATCATCACGCGCGCCGCGTGCTTGGCGCCCAAAAACGCGCCGAAAACGTTGACGCCGAACACCTTCTCGAAGTGGCTCTTCTCCGAGTCGAGGACCGAGGTGTACTGCATCGGCACCGTGATTCCGGCGTTGTTGAACATGATGTCGAGCTTGCCGTGCTCGGAAACGGCGCCGTCGACGGCGTTTTTGACGTCGGATTCGTTGGTGACGTCACAGTGGACGTAGGAAATTGAGGGGAACTCTTTGGCGATGGCGTGGCCAAGCTCGTCCTGTACGTCGGCGATGATGACTTTGGCGCCGTATTTGGCGAATAGCTTGGCCGTGGCCTCGCCGATCCCACTGGCGCCGCCGGTAATTAGTGCCACTTTCCCTTCTAGCCTGCAATGTATATTGAAAGTTAAAAATTGAATGAAATAATTAGGGAAAATTGCAAAATTGATTGTATATGGAGGGTATTGAAATATTAGTCCTCTAGCTTTTGAAGTTGCAATTTTAGTTTTGTGACAATTTTGCTCTTTAGCAAAAATAACAATTCTAATCCTATAAATTTTAGGACTCGACACTTTTAGTCCTTTATTTTTTATTTGGTAATTTCGGTCCTATTATTCAAAATAACAAATTTTGCCAAATTTGAATGTGTTTTTGTATTTTCATAATTAGGAATAATATATGTAAAATCCATATTTCGGATTTTAATCCAGATTCATGAGTTTAAAATTCTTTCATCATTAGGCAATATATAGTATAGATGATAAATAATTTCAACTCAAAAAAATAAAATATAGGCTCTGATAACATTTTATACTTGATCTTAAGTATATTGATTATTTTGCGGGCATTTTAAGAATAACTGAAATATTGAAATAGTCCTCAGGACCAAATTTGTACCAACTTAAAACTCATAAGACCAAATCTGCATAAATCTAAAAATTATGGGACTAAAATTGCAAAAAACACAAGACATACTGGACTAAAATCGCAATTTCAATAGTTACATGACTAATATTGCAATATTCCTATAGATGCAAGACTAATTTTGTATTTTTCCCAAATAATTAAAGGTCGAAAAACAGAGAGAATGCAGAAAAAATAGTTTTATGTATATGCGTATAATTCAAATTACCTTTTCGCCATAAAATCAGTAGCTAACGAAGTAGAGCTCGTTTTTTCTGGGATAGGGTTGATAAGTTATAAACACTCTTATTAGTGCAAAAGCAATATTACTTGTGATTTATAGGGCAGATTAGACAACTAGTCAAGGCAAAATAGTCTAAATAGGAATCAACGATAACAAATTTAAAATAAGTAGAAAATATAGTGGTTAGCTTTGTTCAACATTTATCAGCTGAAGATGGTAAAGTTATACTTTGACGGGCATAACATTGCTAATTTAGTAATTTCTTTTCCTTGTTTTCATGTGAAAAACGGTTATTCAACGCACATGCAGCGAACCAAATTGGAATTAAGACTTATCCGGGTACATTGAATTTTCTGTTGATTGTATTTTTTTCTTTTCAATGTTTTTTTTTTTTTTCATTTTTTGTATTCCATTTCTTCGTTGCTCTTTATACAATATCATGTTAATTGTTATGTGTTAATGAGATATTTTTATAGAAAATTATTCAATAATACATATTTGTCCCGTAAAAGGTATAATAAAACTTTTAAAGTTTTATTTTCATTATTAGAATGCAATTTCTGGTATTAAATTGCAAGCCTCTGCGTAAGACCAACTAGACATGCTCAAAATTCTAGTTATCAATGTAAGGAGTGGGGGGGGGGGGGGGTTAACTTGGACTTTTTATACTCATTAAGAAATATTTTTCCTCCATTGTGGATTTGAATGAGAAAATAACTCTCATGGTGCTTAATTATCTACAATGAGTATTTGTGTGCATATTTAGAAGCATTTATAAAGTAAAAGTTCATTTAGAAAATAAAACTTTTATTATGTAATTTTTTTTGAGTACATATCTTGAGAGAGAATTCGTGATGGGCTTTAAAAAGCTTAACCATTGAACCTCAAATTTTTGGTTTAGGCTTTGAAAGTCTTAACCACTTGACCGCTTTTTGATTCCCAATCATAAAAGTCTTTTTACATTAAACATAAAACACATTCTAAGAAGGTGCGTTGACATTTAAATAGAAAGAAAAGAGATATAAAAAAAAAATTGTAGTAGAGTCCAAATAAAAGTAACGGAAATTGGCTTTGAAAGGTATTTTTCTCACTTTTATGGAATGATTTTTTGGAAATATATATATAATAGTAGAAGTCCAGAACTTTTATTTTCCCATTTTTTTGCTTATATATTAGGAAATAATTGTAAACATTATAAATGATAATTATTATAAATTTTTATATTAGGAAAATATTATAAAAAAATCATTGCAATTATATAAATTAGGAAAATATTATAAGAAAAGATTGTAAATGATATTCCTCCTTTATATGTATTAAATTAGGAAAATATCATAAATGGTTTCCTATTTTATATGTATAAAAATTAGGAAAATTATAAATATAATATATATAGATTTTAAAAATTATAATAGTATTTCTACTTTGTACCAAAAGTGAGTCTACAGTATCAATTATATATATATGTATATATATAATATAGATTTTAAAAATTATAAATAGTATTTCACTATAATTGACTAGTTTTTGACCCGTGCGATGCACGGGATGTGAATTTGTGTTTTCTCGTTAAAAATTGGCTTCTCATAAAATTGCACAGGGCTTAATTTTTACATTTGGCCTACTGTATATTTATCATGTTCAAGTCTTTGATTAGCATCAACATGGAGCCAACTTTTTTTTTTTTTTTTAAGTTTGAAAGCTAATTGCTCATAAAATGATTTATGATATAAAAGTGAATTGTGTAAGAATGAATATGAACAATGTTAGCACATATATATATAGCACAACCATAAGGAATATTTACGGAAATAATTTTATAGACCAATGGAATGATTATAATTTATGTTATTTCGTTTGATATATATCTATTTTTGAATAATAGTGTTTTTATCACTATATCAGTTCTAGTTTAACCACGATTTTGAAGATTGTGTATTTTAATTTCTAAATTTTTTGTATTTAACTGTGCTTGTTATTGTATTAATATTTATATTAATTAATCATTATTCAATATTATATTATATGAACCAAAAAGCCTACAATATTTATTCAATATTTTTTAAGAACCTTTCAATATTAAAACACAAACTAAATACGTCCATGCATTTTTTGATACCTTCCGACATTAGAACAAAGAACTTGGTGGAGAAATATTTAGATTCTTCAATCATTATCAGGGCCGTTCCTATGTTTTATAGAGTCCGGTGCGAAAAAACATTTGGGGCCCTTTGTACTTATATAAATAAAAATTAAAAATATATAATTAATCATTGTTACAAAAAAATAATTTCATTGATCAAAACATAAAATAATGAAAAATTATATATTTCAATTTCAACGTATTCAATTTCATAAAAATATACAAAAGAGACATTTAGTGCCCCTCTTTGAATCTCGATGCACTCTCCACTAGTCTTCTTTTCTCATGTTTTTCATGTCTAAATAGATATTTTCAAGTAGGAGACATTTGTAATTTTCTATTGATGAAAAAACACAATTTAATGTAAAATATTAAATACAAGTCCTCCATTGCATATGTTCTACTTTACCGATATTTTTTTTAATAAAATAGAATAGACATTGAGAAGATAATGAAACTCTAAGATAGACATTGAAAAGATAATGAAACCCACAAAATATAATAGGCATTGATACAATTAATACTAATGGAAAAATAGAAGAACTTAAGATAAAAAATTCTGAAAGTAAAAAAATATATTTGCTTGAGATTTGGATTAATATTTTTTTGAAGATGAAGCATATGTATATGCCCATGCTTTTTTCCTTTTTCCTGTTTTTTTCTTTCTTTCTTGTCTATGTTTTTTTTGTGCCTCAAAAAAATTTTTGTGCCTCAAGGCTCATTCTTTATCTGCTGTTTTGATTTGGAATTGAGTTGGGCCACAATTTGAGGTAAAAAAAAAAAGGAAAAAATTTTGCTGCGGTTGGAGTCGAAGTCATGACTTCAATGCGCATGAAAAGAGAGCAAACCACCAGGCCGCGGAGCATTATTGTAGTATTGTGTAGTCTTTATTGTACATAATTGCTTTCTAAAACATTCAAATTTTTAAAAAACAAATCCCGGGGTGGGGGCCCTCGCCGGAGGGGGGCCCTGTGCGGCGGCGCCGCCTCGACCGCCCCTGGGACGGGTCTGATCATTATCTATATAACTAGTAATCCCGCACATGCGGTGCACGTTTATTGTTATTTTGTATTGTTCACATGAATCATTTTTTTTATTATTCACGTGTATTATTATTTTATTTTATTGGTTTATACTGAAACTATCTATTAACATGAGTTGATATTTATTATTTTATTTTAATAATAAAATACATATAAAGTAAATAAAACTAAAATTTATTTATAGTAGGGTACACATTGATTCTCTTACATGCATCATCATTGGAAAATATTGGCACATCAAGAACGTGGAAGGCACGATAAGAGAACCAATACTTTACCATTTAGAATTGTGTTATCATGGGCCAATTTGCTCCATCCATCAGTAAAAAAAGAACGCGTCATAGAGGTTGATCATTTTGACCGTCAAGTGAGTCTGTTCACATTATGCACATCACAATTTAATGGTGTAAAATCATTAAAATGACATGCAAATTTGGATGAAAGATGCTAACACAAAAAATCTAATGTAATTACGATATGAAGAGATAATGACACAACAACATATTTAGTTAAGCTTTGTAATGAATTTCTAATGGAATAATATAATAAGTTATTCCGATAAATTCCTTACAAAAATAATAGAAAAAATCAAAATTATAAAACTAATCACCGAGCCGATATTTAATTTAAATTAGCATCCTCGTGGGCATCTGACAAGGTAAGCATCAATTTATCACTAAGTATTTATTTAACTATTTCTCAATTCTAAAATATTTTTTTTGCCATCACTAACTAAATTACGTAAAAAGCCGTACTAAAAGAATACGTAAAAAGCCGATATTTCTATAGATTATTCTACACTAAAAGAAGATATTCTGGAAATGATCAACGTTCTTAATTTGTAATTAGTTTCACATAATCAAAGAGTTAGTATCAGGAATAATAAAAAAATAAAATAAATTATAATTCAAAATACAACTTAAAAAAATACAACAAAACTATCAAAAATAATCAAAAAAGAAACAAATGTTTTTTTTATATTAAATTCACCAAGTAACATCCGTACAGATCTACAATATAGTTTCTATAAAAACTCTTGTTTAGTGCATAATCCAATTTTCAATACATTGTCGATATTGGGGGGGCATTAATGAATACGGAAATAGAGGGGAACTTGAAGATGAAACAATATTTGGTGGTTATACTTCGAATTTAGGATCAACAATATCAAAGTGCCTCTCTAATGCAATTTAAGTAGTATAACTATATGAGGATGTTGCATAAATAATAAGCTGCCAAAAAATTATCTGAACACAAAGTCAATTGTTAATTCAATGGTGAAATATACATAAAATCACAATTCGTCTATTTTAACTATTATTAAATAATATGGTAGTAGTTTGATACGATATTAAGTTATTCTTATGATTCGATAGTGCTACATTTTGTAATATTTTTGAAAAATTCCCAGTGTAATCTAACTATTGATTCTATCTATGTTTTTATTTTATTATAATAATTTATTTTATGATTAAGAATTTTTTTCAGCGTAATCATTTTTTTGATGATTTTACACACATTTTTATGATAGAATTGTTAAATCATAGAAAGAGCCGTAAATTATAATAAGATTATTTTTGGAAATGAGGAATTGGCTTACAAAAATTGAATAGACGTTTTATTTATTTTTGGTACTATTTCTTTTACAACTGCTCACGGTTTCTCATGGATATTTCATAACAATAGAAACTGGTCTTATATTTTTAATTAATTATCGGAATCAAATTGACGATTTTAGCCAATATTATGAAAAATTACTAAATTTTAAAATATCAGCATTAATGTGTGATTACCAGTTTTTTGGAAATGACCAAAATTAAATATGCGATTCAATAAGTGTGAAAATTTAAATCAGGATTTTTTGCTAATAGATGTATATCAGGAACTTTACTGGAAATGATTGTCTTATTAATATACAACTAGATATTTCAATCAAAATTTAAATATACATCATATACATGACTAAATTAAAACGATACCATTCTTAAACAGTTGCAAATAAAATTAATGATTTGAAGACAATGATTATATTATTTTATTTCTATTAAATTAAAAAACATCGGATTTTTTTTAGCAAGTGCATTTAGGCGGAAAAACAAAAAATAGAAATAGGTTTGTTATTATATATATAGATATATATATATTTAAGCATTTCCGATTTTAAATCATGCTCTATAGAAAAAGATTCAACATTTATTTGTGATTGCAATCAAGATTTAACCTTAATTTCGGTATTTTTTTTATAGTCATTTAGTCAATTTAAACCATATTTAACTAAATTGAATATCATATATATTGAATTAAATACCAAAATTAATCTTCCCTATATGTTTTCTCCTTAATTTCAGTATACATACCAAAATTTAAAGTCAACCATATTAATTTGGATTCCAAAATCCAAAAAAAAAAAAGAATTTTTTTAGAAAGTGTCATTTTAGCGGAAAAACATAAATATAAACCATTTTGCTTATATATATATATATATATATGGGGAGGGTTATATGAGACAATGTCTTATGTAAGTACGTAGGACCAAATCTGAACCATAGATCAACAAATTTCAATGGCTAATATTAAAGATGCATAAAATATATGAAAAGCCTAATTAAATAGATATAGGGGTATATTAGTCCAAAGCATACAATCAAATCCCATGAAAATAGGAGCAGTTACCAATAATATATATTACCATCCAAAACAAATCAAAATCACGAATAATTATGTCAATTAAAGTCTTCTTCTTCACCAAGACATTTGATACCTCTGTAAATCGTTAAATTAAAATCTGAAAAAAAACAAAAAAAAAATATTCGCTGCCTCTATAAATCGTTGCTTTGCTTATGTATATATAAAGTGTTGCTTAATTGTTATAATAAATGTGCTTACGAACATGAACAATGTTGCTTATTTATTGATTTTAATTTGCATTCTTACAGTAAATTTGTCTGTTGAAGAAACTGCCATTTTATGCAGAATAAAAAAAAAATGCTTACATAACAAACTCATATTGCTTGTCCATCGAGTATATGTTGCATATGCACGGCAAAATGTCAAATAGTATGTCCTAGCGTATATGAAAAAATAATGTTCTAACTATCTACATATTTTTTGCTTATCTATTAAATATATGTTGCATATTCACTGTCAATTAAATTCATTTCATGAGTTTTGTATCTTTAAGACCAATCATTTGCTTAGGTATCTATAAAGTATTGCTTAAATGTTCTTATAAAGTTGCTTATGATCATGAACACTATTGTTTATTTATTGACTTTATGTTCCATGCTTCACTACACGATAGGTGTTTAAAATAAACCCTGATACCATTGCATATGTTATACCATGATATTGCTTATATAGCATTTACATCATGCTAAACAACTCTAAAAATTAAACCAAACCCAATCACAAATTTAAAAATCCAAAACAACATATAATGTTCAACCATTTGTTCAAAATAAAAAAACAACAACATCATTTTGCTATAATCCTACGTTGTTCCAGCAAACTTCTTCGCCTCTCCCAGATTCAATTCCCTCTGCTCATTCACATCATCCAAACAAATCGCAACGGCATATTTCCTACATATCATCAATATTTGCGCCTCATTGTTTTTCTCCAGTCCACCCTCCCAATTTCTGATACCTCCTCCCACATAGATCTCCATGTGACCTCTTTGCAAAATTGTGCATCCCCTATTACCTCTTTCAGTGCATTTGAAAGCAGCATAATTATATCAACAACATCCGTACCAAGACATGACAACTTTTACAAGACTCTGGATGCATACTCCTAGTAAAAATGTTGACAAAAAATATTAAATACATAACAAATCAATAATTGTATAAGCATACAATTATATAAACTAATTATTACACAAAACCACAACAAAAATATCTAAAAAATAACCCATTTATGCTATGAAAGCATCATTTTATATCAACGCAAGCATAATGTTTGGTCTTAATAAGCAATATATTTGTACCAAGTATTTTTTATCTTTATAAGCAATATTTACTACACACATAAGCAAGTTGTACTACCAACATAAGCAACTCATGCATTTATCCATACTGTCATCTAACAAAAAATGACAGTTACAACAAAATAAGCAACATTTTCTCCCTACGTAAACATGATCTTTCTGCTTAATAAGCAAACATTTTATAGTAAAAAACAAATGAATCTCTGCAACGTACAAGAAACATTTTTTGTCTATGATAAGCATGAAAACAAACAAGCATAAGCATAATATAAAGCATACATAAGCAGAAAACAAAACCTACATAAGCATGATTAGCAATAAAAATAAGGAGAGCAAAAACCATATTTAAACCCACAACAGAGCCAAACTATGCAGTTATAATAACATAAATAAGCAGTATTCCGAACTCAATAAGCATTTGTACATATCTATATATATATAATAGCAGAAGTCCGGAAATTGTTTTTCCCGCTCTTTTTGCTTATTAAATTAGGAAATATTTGTAAAAATTATAAATGGTAATTATTATAAATTCTTATATTAGGAATGTATTATAAGAAGATCGATTAAGCTAATTATATAAATTAGGAAAATATTGAATAGTATCAATTCTATCTATATATAATATATATAAATTTTAAAATTTATAAATGGTATTCACCATTATCTATATATACATATATATATATATATAATAGCAGAAATCCAGAACTATTATTTTCTCGCTCTTTTTGCTTATTATATTAGGAAACAACTGTAAACATTATAAATGGTAATTATTATAAATTCTCATATTAGGAAGATATTATAAGAAAATTGTTGTAATTATATAATTAGGAAAATATTATAAGAAAATATTGTAAATGGTATTCCTACTTTATTTGTATATAAATTAGGAAAATATTGTAATGTATTCCTATTTTATATGTATACAAATTAGGAAATTTTTATTTACTGGTATTCCTACTTTATACCTAAAGTGAGTCTATAATATCAATTCTATCTATATATAATATATAGATTTTAAAAATTATAAATAGTATTTCACCAAATTTTAAAAATTATAAATAGTATTTCACCATAATTAATATTAGTATATATCAGTTCTTCTTAAATATATATTACAATGATGTGTTGATTCTATATATCATATCTTCGTCAAATATATTGTTTATTTGTTTCAATGGTATCGATGCAATTTTGTACTATATATATATATATATATATATATATATATATTAGCAGAAGTCCGTAACTTTTATTTCCCCGTTCTTTTTACTTATTATATTAAGAAACAATTGTAAACATTATACATGGTAATTATTATAAATTCTTATATTAGGAAAATTTTATAAGAAAATCGTTGTAATTATATAAATTTGGAAAATATTAAAAGAAAATATTGTAAATAGTATTCCTACTTTATATGTATATAAATTGGGAAAATATCATAAAAGGTATTCCTATTTTATATGTATAAAAATTAGGAAAATTCTATTTACTGGTATTCCTACTTTATACCAAAAGTGATTCTATAGTTGACATCAATTCTACCTATATATAATATATAGGTTTTAAAAATTTTAAATAATATTTCACTATAATTAATATTAGTATACGTCAGTTCTTCTTAAATATATATTACAATGATTTGTTGATTCTATACATTATATCTTCATCAAATATATTATTTATTTGTTTCAATGGTGTCGATGCAAATTTGTACAATATAATACTAATTAATCAAGTTTTAAATACTAAGGACTATTCAAACTTTCCTAAATTGTTTAATAATAGTTCAAATATACGAGTTATGATTTCATGTATCTTTCATAATTGAATTAATAATTGTTTTGTGTTCATATATTTTTTTGGCAGCTTATTATTTATGCTAAATTCTCTTATATTTATACTACTTAAATATCTATATATATAATAGCAAAAGTCCGAAACAAAAAATTTCCCGCTCTTTTTACTTCTTATATTAGGAAAATATTGTAATCGAATATTTATTTATATTTTAATTGAATTTACAGTATTTTTTTTATTTTTAATCGAATTTGACAATGTTGTGT
Source organism: Rehmannia glutinosa (assembly GCA_016081115.2). Taxonomy (NCBI): domain Eukaryota; kingdom Viridiplantae; phylum Streptophyta; class Magnoliopsida; order Lamiales; family Orobanchaceae; genus Rehmannia; species Rehmannia glutinosa. The sequence goes on from JABTTQ020000358.1 coordinate 102,802, forward strand.
GATCAAATAATTAAAAATATATTTAGGGAAAAATTGACAAAATCTTACCTTAAAATAAGATATTCATCAATCTAGAAATTTATTACCTTACAATACAAGGACAACAATTTGTTCAACGTGATAACTTTTTCAAACTGTATAACACTCAAAATGAACATCTATGTATTATCTTTTTAAAAAATCTTATTCAAATATTTATCAAAAACAAAATTCGTCCGTGCATTGTATTTTTAAATAAACTTACTAGATAAATTTTTTCGGGTTGTGAATATTTTCATCGTATTATATAATTTCTTTTGATTGATGAGTGATTACATGTTAGATTATTATTGGATAACTCATCTCACCTATGATGTGAAGTGAATAATTCATGTTCGCTTGGTTTTATACCATTGATTTGGGCTTCCTAGAATTGAGTTTTGTGTTGTTTTTTAGTATTTTGAGTCATTTGAGTAGCCAAGCCATGTTGAGAGCCAATTATATTGAGTTTATAGTCATAATAATGAATCGTGTATCAAAAGAAGTATAAACCAACAAACAACGAGATATTGATTTGAAGAAACGTCCAAATGCGTCTGAAAATTTCCATCACTGGCAGCGTTTCGTATTTTGGCCATAACTCTCTCTACAAAATTGATATTGAGATTATTCAACTGGATATGGAAAGCTAAGAGATAGAGCTACAACTTTGATGAAGGGCTCAAAATCAAATTCGGACTGTATTGGGCGTTAAAACCGGGAGGGCGCTGCAGCGCTAGGGGTACAGAGCTTTTCACCCCCAAAATTAAAGTTCGGCGCTGTAGCGCCCGGGCAGGATTTTTCCTGGGATGTGTTGGGCGCTGCAGCGCCCCTGGGCGGAATTTCCTATGTTCCTCCACCTTTTTCTTGAACTTTTGAGGGGCTATAAAGAGTAGATGTGAGGCTTGATCTAAGAATGAAGAAAAGGCTGGGAATACACCCAAGAACACAAAAAATACATCAACTTCATCAAGGAAGAACCAAGGGAAGAATCGGGTCAAATCGGAGCTTGAAGATTCAAGATCAATCGAGAGATTATCCATTTCCCTAAGTTTTCTCATTCTTTGTGCTTTAATCTTTCATTTTAGCTTGTCATGAATATGAACAATTTGTCTACGGGTTGTTTATTTGTAATGAGTAGCTAAACTTCTTGTGATTTCTGGGTTTTGGAAGTAGATTAATTGAACTCTTGTTGAATGTTTTAATCTTAATTGAAGTTATTGTCTTGAAGCTTATTTGAGTACTTTGTTCTTATTCTTGTTTTATCATTTGGCCAATGATTTAGCATATTTGATATATTGATTCATAATTCGAGAGATGAGTTTCAATATTAGATCTTGAGTACTTGACATGAATATTTGCATAATCGAGAGGTTTGTGAATATTTGTGAGGATATATGATCTTTTGTGCATTTGGGAGTTGTGTATCTTATGTTGAGTAGAGATGCTAGCATAGATATTTCAATCTACACTTTATATACATCTCGAGATGGAGGATAAAATACCGTTGTGATCTTCTTATAGGTGTAGTGATAATAACTTTGACTTTGATTAAATCGGACAACAAGAGGAATATTAATTGAAACCATAACCCGGGAATCCATTTCAGTCCCTCGATAATTCCATTATTCTTAGTATCTTGTGTTTTTGTGGTTAATCTTGTCTTTACTTCTACTACAATTATCAAATTTCGATCGTCTAAATAAAAATAAGACTATATTAGTTCAATACTTAGCGCATAAATTTATTAGTCTCCGTAGATACGACCTTACTTACCCTATTCTATAAAATACACCGTACACTTGCGGTGAAGCTAAAAATAAGGCGAACAATTCCCTCTTCCGATTATTTTTTTAAAATATTTTTGACTGCAGGATCTATTATTTTATACCATATATTGTAATAATTTATGGGAATTCTTATTTAAAGATAAATTTGACAAAATATAACAATGCATATAGTTATCGATATGTTGGATTCAAAAGTATTCTGTAAAATGGAGTACAAAGCTAACTATTTATTACAAAAGGAAAAAAAATATAAGCAGAATTGCATATATGGTGAGGTGAGTTAGACTCTATCCGCAAGATAAACACATCTCATATAGTGCTGACGGAATAGACGTGTTATTCCCAAAGATACAACATCAACATCATTGAAATATCAGCACTGCAAATTTCAAGGTTCCGACGAACTGAATTATGTAACACTACAAGAAAATCCCAATTTACCAACAGAAATTACCGACAGAAATAATTTTATCACTAATTTTTATAGTTACCTATAGAATACCTACAGAATAAAAAATATTATTTTCCCCCAAATTATACCGACAAATTACCAATAGATTACTGATAATATTTCAATTTACCGACAGATTTTCTGTAAGTATTTACTAACAATTTTAGATTATGTAGGTAAATATTTTACCTACAATGATTTTATCTACACTTTACAATTTTCTTAATACCTACATACATATTTATATGTAGCTAAATTGTTTTTTTTCTTGTAGTGTAAAAATAGAGTGCACTTATGCAATATGGTAGAAAAGAAAATGAGAGAAATTGCTTGTATTTGAACAACTACAGTAATTTTAGAGGGCTCGTAACTGCAGGGTAGTAACTCAATGGGATAGTGGGGTGAAACCTTCAAGGTAGTGAGCAACCTTCAATAACCACCAAGTAGTGGGCATACTACTAAGTTACTGTTCACAGTTTGAGCTTTCAGCTAACTGTCCAACCGGGGCACGGGCATGGTGCCAACGCTGGGCCGAGCAGGGGCGCGGCCTTGCTCACCACATATCACATGTGTATAGTTATTTCATCTTGCACACTCTTCCATGTCCACTTATTAATATATTGAATTTAATCAATATCAAATTCCTATGTGAGATGAGTGACTTTTCACCTTCCAACATCCATTATCCCATTTTCAAGTGACTAACTTGTGTATTTTATTTCTCACTCACCACAAATTGATTTTAAGAAGTTAAATATACTAAGCACATTTACTCGAAACGTAGATTAGTATTTCAATATTTAATTCCTCTATAATTAAATAATTAGTCACTAAAAAATTGGTCAAAGTTAGGTTATCACCCAACTTATCAAAACCAATATCTAACCCAATCTAGGTACACATTTGATAAAGAAAAATATTACTAATATTTTATTAAAATAATCATACGAAGTACATATATTAAATCAGTAAGATAATTTAATCACAATCCAAAATTTCATCATATATTTAATCAGACGCTCATCATCCATCAAATGAAATAAACGAGAGTATTAATAACATCATGTGATAATGAAGATGGTGTTTGACTAAGCTTATTTACAAGATTTTATTAGGTCCTACATCTTACAAGGTGTTTTAAGAGCTTATAAAATGTCAATCTTATTTTGAATATAAATTGTTAAAATATTATAATAAAATAAGATGGTGGAACTTATAAATAACAATTTTGTAACTAAGATAGTCAAAATCAAATTGGTTGTTAACTTTTTTAAAAACAAATTATAAGCTTATAACCTTATTATTGGAGCTTATAATATATATTTTTAAAAAATATCAAACACTTTTAGAGAATTTACAAACTCTTCAAAATATCTTGTAAGCTCAACCAACCACCCTCGAATGTCTCTTTTTATTCTTTATTTTTTTTGAAACAAAAGAAAGTTTTATTAAAATATAATATCTTCCAAAATAGATTTGATAATACAATGAAGTGGAGAAACTCCACACTGATGGACTATCAAAAGAAAATGATTCTTTTTCTAATTCATGAGCAGCCACATTGCCATTTTGACGGACAAACCCACCGAAAATGTTGATTCACCTTGCAACAAAATTAGTCATAATACATAAATGTGTATGGTATATAATCCATAACTCTCAATTTTGATCTAAAATTATAGTGAGATAAAAAAAGGAAAATTCTGCTTTATTTATCCAATTTTATTTTTCTATTGGATGAAAGAAATATCAATTTTAAAGAACATGGTTGGAATTACTTTTTAAATGGACATTTCAGACTAGGAGTCCATTTTTATTTTAAAGTATTTTGTGGTTTATATTGGATGAACTTTTGAAATAAGTTGTCACGCCCCAACATGCATGTGAAATATAATAAAGTAAACTATAACACCATACAATAGTCATTCAAACCACTATAACCATACAAGCCACATTCTTCTCGAATATATAGTTCGACATTACAACATTTATTATAACAAACTAATATACAGCGGAAGTCTGAAGTACAGAACCTGACATCAGCCTATATATTACAAGTTGTCCTCGAGGACATAACGAAAATATGTACAAGTCATAATATGGCTCAAAAGAAAAAAGCTATGATTTGACTAATGTTACTCGCGATCTGTGTTGGTATCGCTATTTGGATAGTTCTCACCTTCAAAACTTTTGAAGAAAAGGAAACAAAACGTGGGGTGAGCTAAACGAGCCGGTGGGTGGGAGGTGGAATGCACAATTAAGAAGAAAATTTTATTTTATGATTCATGATGCACAAACAACAAACAAACATTCCCGACAATAACCCGTTAGAACGAGGAAAAGAACAACAATTTGTTTAGATATTCAATTTTAGCGTCGATTTAGTGATCGGTTTGTCAATCATCGATCATTAATCGATGATCGATCCCGTGAACGAGAACGTAGAATTTGTATTGATCGAATTACGCATTTTTCCGTTCTCCTTATAACCCCTATGATGATTTTGGCCGAAGCACAGTCACCTTATCCCTCCCAGTTGGCTCGACATCTCTTTAGCTATGGGCTTTTACCTAGAGATCGTCATATTCCGGAATATACCGTTCTACGACCCAAGTTCTATCGCCGTCTCTCCCGACCCGAAAGTGGGAGTAGGCAAATGGGTAGTCAAACAGGGGATCACAGGTAACCTGTTCGATCCGTTGTCTAACCTACCCACACCGCAATGGACTCAGTCAGTCAATATTATTGTCAAATGATATTTATATATCCAAAGTCCCTAGTCAAACAGTTACACCAATCACAATGCAGTTATAAATTCAACTATGAATATCAGTTTATGTTTTCTTTGACAACTATATTATAAATTAAATGATAGATATCATGAAGACGTGCAACAACGAATGAAATTAAAAGCAACCCTATTTTTCTTTAGAGAAATAATATTTTGCCCACCTTTGACTCAGATGTCCCTTTAGTGATGTGTCGGATGCAAAATCCTACTTGCCGGATCCGATCTCGTCTTCTACAGAAAATAATATACTATTTTATGCATGATTTCTATTTGATTAAAATACAGATTAGATATGCACTTAATTATATGTATTCATTCACTTATTTTGATTTTATACTCAATAAAAGTTTAGTTGATTTTGGTTCTGCATGTTATAACTATTAACAATTAGAATTTAAATTACGTAATTTGACCCAAAAGTGATGGGTCCTTTCACAAAGTTTCAAATCTTTTCCAAACCTTAATTCATTCAGAGGTTTCTAATCTCATTTTATCAATTTTATTAGTAACTTTACTAAGATGATTTCTTCGTACAGAACATTAACTAATATGACTCAATTAATTAGTATAGTAATTGATGGTACAAAATATAATACTTAAATAATTCAATTAATTAGTATAAAAAGTACAAAACAATACACGCAATACAACAAATTACTCAAAGTTCTCGGTCAATACTAACTTCCAGATTTGTAGTCATCAAATTCAAGTCACCTTCATGGAATATTTGTTTTCATAAGAAATAGCATCACATAACTTCCAAAAATATATGTGGTTATATATATTCATGATATATTACGGTGCAAGAAAACAAATGAACACAAATTAAAGGATACAAAAATGCATACCTTTACTATAAACAACATGATGGACCCAGTTTACATAAACCAAGAAAACATAGATTCATGGATGTCAAAATTTTGATTTTTCTTCTTTAATTAAATTTTTTAAATATATATATTTACCTACTTTAAGAAGGTCAAAAAGTTTCACATACCTTAAGACAAACCTTCAAGAGTACCCACCAAAGTCCACTTCCAAGTTTTCACTCAACTCTAGCTAGCTCTCGCGGTTTAGGCAACCAGTTCTTTATTTTTTTTTTCTTTTCTTTTGCTCTTAAAGTGTTTTTGTGTTGGAGCAAGAAAATGGGAGATAAGTGGAGCCCTGAGAGTTAAACACGTAGGGATGGGCTGTACAATTATGTATGTATAATATGTAAAGATAATCTCTAATCAAATTATGGGCTTGGAAATTGATATGATGGGCTTGGACCAAGAAAATTATTATATTTGAATGGAAATTTAACAAAAAGGATGACTAAGTGATATGTTGAACTTAATAAATGGGTCAGTTGACATCCGTATGGTCGATACCTCACTAACAAAACAGTTAAAATTTGAGTTCATAACTATAAATCACCTACGGAGAATAATCAAATCACCCAATATTAACCAATATGCCCGTCAATTCAGCATTAATAATTCTAACAATATAACTCTTAACTTAAAAATCAAAGTAGCTCGTACCAATGAACTCTCGCATACTAATAAAGCTAAAATTGTATCCCTAAGTAAAAATGATTTCTAAATTCCAATCCAAAATTTCTCAATTCAACTATTAATAATTAGATACAAAATAAATAGATTTTATAATAATGATACCTTAAGGGTGATGATCCAAGTCGTCGAAATTTGGGGTTTCACATAAGTTGCACTAGTAATTCACTCTGTGAGTTGCACATATATTTTATTTTAATATTATTATTTTATAATATCTATTAACATGAACTAGTATTTATTATTTTATTTTAATTGTAATATTCATATAAATTTATTAAAAACAATATCAATTTTATATTTTCAATTATAATCTTAAATGTCATTCAGAATTATCCCTCAATTTATGCATGTCTCTAAATTATTTTTTATATATTATTTTCTTTCTCACACACCTCTATATAAATAATTATATATAATTTGTGAGACATGTATTTTTATATTGTACTTGTACTGTTGAAAAAAATGAATACTTCACATTGTTAATATAAAATATAAATTGAGATATTATTCATAATAATATGGTAGAAAAAATTGTGAATAAATTTAAAATAAACTATCATATCATTGATATAAACATTAGTAGTATTAACATCAATTTTACAGCAATATCATAGTAATCCACTAAAAAACTTACGAACATAAACATGATATAACTGAAAACAGGATATAGAAATAGTACAATTGATATCAATATTTATTCTTTGACATTTATTTTCAATAGATGCATGTAAACGTCACGAGTTTTCTCATTTTGATCAACAATGGATTGATGTGAATCACCCATCAATCAAAAGAAATAATACAATACACTGGGAAGTTTGACAATACAAAAAATTTTAACTGGAAAGTTTAATTTAAAATATAACATCAATCGATTAATCCTATATAAATGATTATATAATTGATTTTATAGCAATTTATTTAATGGCATTGGTTGACGGTATAATTATTAATTGTCATATATTGGTTTAACAACATATTATTTTCATTACAGAAAATTTTTCTATTGACTTACCAAAACAAAACACCATCAATTTTGGATAACTCCAAAATATACATTGGTCTCTAGATATTGATTATTTCATCTTCCAATATTGATTTATTAATTTACTAAAGTAAAGCACCATCAATTCTATGATTGTTTTCTAGAGTTTAGTTAATAAACTATAAAAAATAATAAATACTAATTGATTTCATATACAAATTAAGTAATTATATGACTGATTTTATAGGACAATTGTAGTATTGATTGATCATGTCAATTATTTAATATCAATTTGATTAGTTTTATTAATCTCACATCAAGATATGAAAGATATATGTACAATTTTCAAGCAATCAAATATTTGTTACCATTTTCAGTTTTGTAAATATTTTAATTATTTATTTTTCTTAATTAAAGTGATATATTGTTGTCCAATCATAAACTTGTGCCCCCTTGGAAATTAAAAAAAAAACTCTCATTCACAATTATTGTCTTTTTTTTTAAGTTAATACATTTTTCTAAACTAACAAATATTTAATCATAAGGTACGATTTTCTTAATTTTTGTTAAACTTCCTGTCAATTATCCGTTGCGTGTAGCATAGTCAAATTCAATTAAAAAATATAAATAGATACTCTCAATTGTTTTACCAAATGCTTAGTTTTAAAATTCCTTCAATCAATAGTTGATGATATCTATAGATTGAATAAATATAATAATAAATAGTTATTGTATCTATAGTAATGATTACAGTCAATTTATTGATTGTATATGACAGTTATAGGATTGATTATAGAGTTTTTAAATTTTCAAATCTCAAAAAATATTACAATCGTGACCGAAGAAATAATTCGCCAATAAAATATTTATGTTACTAAAGATTCTTGCCATTGACTTGCCAAATCAAAGCACCGCTAAATTTAGATAACTCCAAAACATGCATTGGTTAGGAGAATATTTGGATTGATTTATCCAAAACAGTATCTTATTTTATATCTTTTCTTTTTTTATTCTTTTTTTTTTCTGATTGAGTTGCCTTAGTTATATCATATATATATATATATACTAATTTTATTCGATAGTAATTCGATTTGTTAATTATTCTTAATTAAGTAAATTATTATCAAACTTAACACCAACGTTAATCAATGGACCAATTAGAAGCCAATTCATTTTTTCTAGACTGAACTTAATTAGTATTTGTTCACACTTTTGAAAATACCAATATTTCAAAAATAAATATAATAAATAAATATTGCAACAACAATTGAATCAATATGAAATAAAAATACGACATTCCTTCAAAATCATGATATCAAAATCAAACATCTTATTAATAATGAAATATTTTCAAAATCATCCATAAAAAAGTCCATAATCCAAAATCAATTTAAATATAAATGGAATTTGGCACAAAAAAAATGAATATTTAAATAAATATATGAAAGAGATATGTACAAAATTTCCGAGCAATAAATATTTGTTACCATTTTGAGTTTTATAAATCCTCCAATCAATTGTTTTTCTTAAGCTAATACATTGTTGTCCAATTATACAATTATACTCCCTTGTAAATCGGAAAACAAATGCCCCACTGACCAATTATTGTCTTTTTTATTAAAAAGTAATACATTATAATTTTTCTAAATTAATAAATCTTTAATCTTAAAGTGCGATTTTCTCTCTTTTTTTTCCTTAAACATCTTGTCAATTATCCACTCACATAGTATTGTCAAATTCGATTAATAAAATATATATATATATATATATTGTCTATGAATAAAAGTATAATTAGATATGGTCAATTGTTTTAACAAGGCTAAATTTTGAAAATTTCCAATCAATAGTTCATTGTATCTATAAGATTTATTAGAAAAATAATAAATACTTATTGTATCTATAGGATTAAATATCATTAATTTATTAATTGTATACAACCATTATAATTTTGGCAACCACGTTTGCATGAAAATCTGGATTTCGCTTGCTTTAATCCTAAGCACAATAATGTCTTCCATTATGCCTTATAATTGCATCATTTCGTTCTTTGTGTGTACCCTTGATAAAATCGTTCCAAAACTTCATATGTATAAGTTGTTGATAAAAAAAATATTAACAAAAAAATCTCACCACTAAATAAACATAAGATATTGCAAACTTATACACACACACACACACGCACATATATATATATATATATATGTGTGTGTGTGTGTGTGTGTGTAAATACTCACCAAACGAGGTTTTTTATATGTGACTTTGAGAGAATAAATCGAAAAGTCGGATTCTCAAATGCATCCACCTTAATGCCATCATCGTCAGAATCATCGATGCATGTTGCACACGTATTAATTAAATCAATCAATTAATTTATAATTAAACATAAATATCATATATATATATATATATATATAATTTAAACTATAATATATTACCTGAGCTGATATTAAATACACGTATAGTCGGGTGCACATCGATTCTCTCACATGAATCATTATTAGAAAATATTGACACATAAAAAATGTGGTTGGCACGATAAGAGAAAATCAATATTTCACCATCTGAAATTTTGTTATGATGGGCGAATTTGCTCCATCCATCCATAAAATAGAACGCGCCATAGGGACTGACCACTTTGACTGTCCAAGTATGTCCGTTCACATTATGCATGTCACAATTTAATAGTGTAAGATCATTATATTGACTGTCGAATTTGCATGGAAGACCTAACACAAAAAATTTAATGTAATTACAATTTGTAATGAATTTCTAATTGAACAATATAAGAAGTCATCACAATAAGTAGGTAGAAGTTTATTGCTGAATCAAAACTATAATACTAATAACAAAAAAAAAATGTCGAATCAAAACAAAACAATATATGCCGAATCAAAACTATAGAACTAATAACCAAAAAAAAGATGTTGTGAAGATAGAAGTGTATATATATGAAGAGAAAATGTATGTTGACACAAAATATCTTGACAAAAAATATGCTAGTATAAGGAATAATAAAAAAATTAGCAAATCATACAAAAAAACAACTTTAAAAAAACACAACAAAAATATCAAGAATAATAAAAAAAGAAATTCATCAAACATTGTTCGTACATATCTACGATATAGTATATATAACAACTCTTGTTTATTGCCAAATTCAAGTTCAACACTGTCGATGTTAGTGGGACACTTGATGAAAACGGAAATAGAGGAAAATGTGAAGATGAAGCCATATTTGGTGGTTATTCTTCGAATTTAGGATCAACAATCAAAGTGTTTCTCTAATGCAACTTAAGTAGTATAAATATAAGAAGATTTAGCATAAACAATAAGCTGCCAAAAAAATCTCTGAACACAAAATCAATTGTTAATTCAATGGTGAAAGATACATACAATCATAATTTGTCTATTTTAACTATTATTAAACAATTTAGGAAAGTTTGAGTAGTCATCTTAAAACTTGATTAATTAATATTATATTGTACAAAATTGCACCAACACCATTGAAACAAATAAATAATATATTTGATGAAGATATGATGTATAGAATCAACACATTATTGTAATATATATTTAAGAACTTACATATACTAATATATATATATATATATATATATATAGGATTTAGATCTAGTGAGTCCACATTAGTTATGTGAGTATGTGAGACCAAATCTGGAGCGTTGAGTTATTTTTTAAACGGTCTAAATTAATCAGCTTTTGTCCTTTTTTAATGGTTAATTAATTGAAGAAAAGGACTTTTTGGTAAATCATATTTTATATCAATTATTAGGGGGGAGTTATATTTGGTAGTGATTTTTCATATTCCTAGAATTAAGGAATCGGTTTTAATCGTGATCTCTCATCCATTTCTTCTCTTTTGAGTCTACGAAAACTGAATTAAGAAAAACTCTCTCGGACGAAAATCTCACTCGGTTGAAACTCTCAATCTCTCTCTGTTAAAGATTTCTTCACATCTCCCTCGCGAAAGATTTCTTCACCTCTGGTTGTTCTTCGAAGCGGCAGCAACTCGACGGCAATTATTCGAAGTGGCACCATCTCCGAGTCGTCTGAATGGCCTCGCCTTCTTCTCCGAGTCGACGGCCACATTGTAGTTGGAACAAGTTTTTTTTTTTAATTCATCTTTCGGAATTTTTTTCAAGAATTTATGGGTTACAAAACTCCTTCTCTAAATATATCATTTGCACAAACATATGATAATGTCTGAATTTCTATTTTTTTAATAGTTTTTTATTTATTGTTGCAGTTTTGAAAAACCTAGAACCTTAGAATAATTGTGGTTTTCATTTTTTTACTTTATTTTTGTTGGTTTTTTGGGGGTATTGTTACATTTTTAGGATGTTGATATGTTCTTTATTTTAGTTTTGAGTTTGGGTAAGTTCCTGCTATTTTTTTTTTAGTTTTTGATGTAACACGATGAAAAGTTAGGGAAATAGGGTTTAAATTGCTATGTTTTTATGTCAAACTAGTAATCCCGCATGTGCGTTGCACGTGTATTGTTATTTTATTACTATTCACATGCATTATTATTTTTATTATTATTTACGTGTAATATTATTTTATGTTATTGGTTTATACTGAAACTATATATTAACATGAGTGTTATTTATTACTTTATTAATAATAAAATATTCATATAAAGTAAATAAAAATAAAATCTATTTATAAAATTTACATTTTCAATTATAGACTTAAATTCCAAATTTAATTCTTGAAAACATTAAGTGAATCGATTAAAAAGGATAATTAAATATAGTAAATTTTAATAATTCAATATAATAACATTAGTCAAAACAATTTGTCTATACTTGATACCTTGGCATTTTCCCAGTTGACGTTCTTTGTAGAAAACATTATCTAACAAATATTTCTAATATTTTTCTCAAGCATATTATGGCCGGCTTAAATAGTCTGAAAACCAATTAATATAGTTAGTAAATAGTATTTATCACTGAAAGGGGTTCTTGAAATGGATATGTCTCAATGCTCAATTCAAAATTTTCACTGTTTATAGGTTTTTGAGTTTTTCAGACTTTTCTGAGAGATTATCTGTAGATGTGGATCCTAATAAATCAAATTTTTTGCAAACATACAAAGTACCAACACTTTACAAATGATATAAAGACAAATATAGTAATAAATTAAATGCATGCTATTATTATTATTGTTGTTGTTGTTGTTGTTGTTATTATTATTATTGTTTTTGTTATTTCACATTGTGATTTCAATACTTTAATTAATTGTGTGAAAACTAATCATTCAAGTGTTTTACTTCTAAATTAAATCAAAATTTCAAGAATTAATAATCAATTCATAGATTTATTCATACATATAATATAAAAATACATAAAGATATTTTTATTCTATTGTATAACTTAGTAAGAAAAAAATAGACCAGTTTCATATCATAGAATTAACGTGTGGATAATTCAAGATAATAAGGTGTTAATGGTACAATTGTATTTTTTTTTCTTTATAATGACTAATGAGAAAGAGAAAAAGACTCGAATGCATTGTGAATATATTTTCTATATAATAGATATTTTTTTATGATATTGACTATATATTTTTAAAGAAGAATGAATAAAGATTTCTATAATCAATTAATAAGATTTAAATTGAGACATTATTCAAAATAATATGGCAGAAATATCATGAATAAAATTTTTGTAGCAAATTATTTTTCATTAGATATAAATTGTAGTTCTATTATCGCAAATTTTACAGCAATATCATAATAATACATTAAACAAATCATGAATATAAACATGATATAACTGAAACAGAGAATAGAAACCGTACCGTTGACATCTATGTCTATTCTCTACCGTTTATTTTCAGTAGTTGTAGATCCCTTGAGTTTTCTCATTTTGATCAATAATGAATTGTTGTAAACTTGGGGTTTTATCATGAACCTTCACCATTAAACGTAAACATGTGATTATATTGAATATTTTATCCAATATAGTGCAAACGAAATAAACGAGTTTATATAAACTAAAATAGTGACATCACATGTATAATATAACGGTAATTCAACATTATGCTAATTAAATATATTCATCTTTGAGCGAAAAAAACTTTGTTGGATGTGTGATTATTCGTGGAATAATTTTTTTTTAAAAGAAATCTCATTTCTTTCTAAAATTAACTCGTATTTCTATTTCCATTTCGCATGTCTCAATACCCAATCATAACATTTCATTGTCTCCTTTCATTCATACAAAGAATTTACGCAAAAACTTATATGAGACAGAGAAAGTCCGTGAGACGGTGATACTTTTATTGTAAAAAGTGATAATATTAGTGTAAAAAGTGATATTTGTCTAAATACCTCTAAATACAATAATTTTAGTGTATTTAGACAAATATCACTTTTTACACCGTCTCACGGTCTTACAATCTCACGCCGTCTCACAAGAGATCTGGCAGAAGAATTTAATATATCATTTCCCTTTATTCAAAATCTCATTAAAAAAGTTGTAATATGGACTTGAGAGGTCAGAATCATGTAATGGAACAAAGAAAATCAAAAACCAGCCAATCAACTAAAACCCCGGGTGATAGGGTTTCTTACACTCATTGCTTGTTTGAGCCCAAACGAGGAGGCCGAAGGCCCACTCCTGACCATGTCGTCTTCTTCCCAAAATTATTGCTAGAAAATAGTTTTTTTCAAACCCTGGAGATTTTTTATTTGATATATTTAATAATTAATGTTCAGTGCATAACATCAACCCAAGCCCATCTTTGTAGTTTGCATTTCCTACCAGAAAATGACAGCACCATTGTACTCTCCACGTTGTCTTTACTGTATAACTAATTCACCACGAGCGAATTGAGGTTTGTTAGCTGCTAGTCTACTAGCTAAACGGGGAAAAGAGAAAATCAGCTGAAGAACCCCTCTTCCTTTTCGCCGACGTTACCAAATTTGCAGGCGCTCAGGTGAACAGATACAGTCTCGCTTCCATTTCATAATTATGATTTGGCATTTTTTGGTCCTGTTGCAGTTTAAATGGCCACTTCTAGCAGTTGTTTTCATTTTTTTTTTTGTTCTTTTGTTTGATTTTCCTTTCTAACTGTTACAGCTATTGTTCTGATGTACACTCTGCAGTTTGTGCCTTTTTTTCCTTCTTTATTCAATCTGGGTTTCGGTTCTTATGATTTTTTTTTTGTCTTTTTGATACGCCAGACTCTTTGTATTTTATGGGATGGTTAACAATTGCTTTCAGTTTTAGTTCTGTATTATTGAGTTGCCTTTACAATATGACTTCCAAATTAGGGCTCTTGTTTTTTTTTCCTGCGAACTTTGATGGTTTAAATTGGCCTAACACTTGTGCAGTCTGAATGTTGCACATTGTTATCATATTGGCTTCTTTTGATTAGCTGATTTCTCTATTGCAGGTAGTCAGACAAAGAAGGCTTAGATATAGTTGATAAGGTTCTGTAAATAGAGTGGGTCTGTGATTGTATAAAGGCAGGGTGGGCTTGAGTTTGTTTATTAATGGCCACTTGCACGTCCCCTTATTTCACGCCTTCAGATACTCGTAGGCCAATCGGGGTATTGACTGTTTTTGGGGCCAGAGTTTCACCCTTGAAATTGGTCGAAGAAAGGAATGGATTTTCAAGTGTCAGTCAAAAGTGTGTTTTAAATTCCCACCAGTTCAAATGTTCAGCAAACTCACACAGCGTTAAACAGTTTCAAAGTAAGGATTCTTTTCTGAATCTACACCCAGAGATAACGATGCTTCGAGGTGAGACGAACTCGACAATGACCAACCCTAGACATGATAGTTCAAGTGGAAATGTAACTGAAAAATCGAGAGATTCATCAAGTTTGAACAATTATAATGATGCCAAGATCAAGGTTATTGGTGTTGGAGGCGGTGGCTCAAACGCTGTTAATCGTATGATTGAAAGTGCAATGAAGGGGGTTGAGTTCTGGATTGTTAACACTGATATCCAGGCCATGAGGATGTCGCCTGCTTTTCCTGAGCATCGTTTGCAGATTGGTCTAGAGTTGACCAGAGGACTTGGCGCTGGTGGGAACCCGGATATTGGAATGAATGCTGCTAAAGAAAGCAAAGAATCTATAGAGGATGCAATTTATGGGGCAGACATGGTCTTTGTGACTGTAAGTTCATTTTTGATGGCCAAGTAACTTCAAGGACGAAAATGAAATTTAGTTATTCCATTTTTGTCTTCAATACTTTTCCCTTTATGTAGAACTACCATAAAATGTAACATCATTCCAACTTATCACGAGGATCAAGAAGTTCCTTTCATGGATAATTGTAACTAATTTTGATCGATTGATACCGAAAACAAATATGATATCTCCAAAGTATTTCTAAACAAGTAACCACAATGTGCACAAACCCCCCTTTTAAGATTATCCAATGTTCTAAGTATGAACAGTTGAATGTGTAATAAGTGGGATAACTGTTATTTTTCCGATTTCTAACTACTGTTCAACTTAAATATTTTATTGCCATGTCAATGTACTTTGTTAGAAAATGGAATATCAGGCTTCTTGAAAGACCCATACATTATGTATTGCATTTAGTTTAGTTCAAATTAAACTTGATGCTTTTTAATGCCATCCTTTTTCTGACGTTTGACCATAATCAGATTGCAATTTGTGTACACTGGAATCACGCTACTGTTTTCTTTTTCTATAGCTGTAAAGCTCAAAATTTGTTTTAAAACTTAATTTGAGGTACATCTCATACATATATGGTGGCCTGAGGGCTTATGATATTAAAAACGTTTGAAAATAAGCAGTCGTTTCTCAACTGGGTTGAGTTTATTGAGATTGGAGTGCCTCATAGGAAATAGAAATCTCTACCTTTATGAACATTTACTTAGCAAGAAACCACAACCTGTGCATTTATGAAATGATCCTTCTGCTTGTTTCATTCTCTTATCTTGTAAAAATACAGGCTGGAATGGGTGGTGGAACAGGCACTGGTGGAGCTCCTGTAATTGCTGGACTTGCAAAGTCTATGGGTATTTTGACTGTTGGTATAGTCACCACTCCGTTTTCTTTTGAGGGACGAAGGAGAGCTATTCAAGCCCAAGAAGGAATTGCTGCTTTAAGAGAAAATGTTGACACTCTAATTGTCATTCCAAATGATAAACTACTGACTGCAGTTTCCCCATCTACACCAGTTACAGAAGCATTTAATCTTGCTGATGACATTCTTCGGCAAGGAGTTCGTGGTATCTCTGATATAATCACGGTATTGAGTGCATGCCTGACAATGTTGACTTTACATGTGGTTAATCAAATGTGCTTATACATTTTAATTTCAATAATTGATCTATTGTTTCTTTCACTTCATTAATGAGTCATATGCTTTTGATAGGTGGCTAACTTATCGAGTCGCACATGTTATATCCTTATGTTATTAGAATATATGTAAGGATTAATTATGGGATAAATATTAATAAGGATTTTTTATGCTGATACTTTATTGATCTCTATTTAAAATCTGAATGACATTTGATTTAATTTAAAATGTTTATAACCATGATTCTTGAGTGCACGACTGAGATCATTTATGAACCCGAATGACGTTATGACTTCATAGAATGCATGTGATTCATCAAAAACTTGGGAGACTTGCATAACAGAGCCACTTATTCCTATGTATGTGATAATACAAATAGATTTGTAACATGCTAGTTGTGAAATTTTATTCTGTAGTGTTCTGTACAGAAATCAATTAATTGCAGTTTGTATTCTTAAGCAAGTCACGCAATTGATAATTCTTTTACATTATATGCAGATCCCAGGACTAGTAAATGTAGATTTTGCTGATGTGCAAGCTATTATGGCTAATGCAGGTTCTTCATTAATGGGAATAGGAACAGCCACAGGTACTGTGAAGAAGCCATTTTTTTCCATGTTAGAGTTGCTAGTGTATGTATTATATTGCTTTCTCGATGAAATCGAAATCCTCTTTCTCACTTTCTCTCTCTGGAAGTGTATGAAACTATTTCCTGGAAGCAACTTTTGTATATAGTGTAATCAGATTATCATTTTCAAGGTATTTTACCTATTTCTATATTCTAATTTGACATTTCAAACATGTGAGAGTTATTAATCCTTAGACTCAATATTGTCTTTTTAGTTTCTCCTATTGAAGTTTGGCAAATATATTGGCACACTAAATTCGTTAAATTTTGCAAATGCTATGGAAAGGAGGAATTAATATTTTCTCGAGGAATGAGAATAGACAACCTTGGAACTGAGACACGTGCACAAGAGTGTCATGAGAGATGTGCTTTCTACTTGACTTGCAGTTGTATGGTTCAACTTTTTTGAGTTGACCAGAAAGGAATAACTAGGGATAATATGGACGAAAAAAGAACAGCGATTAACTGCTCGGGCTTATGATCCTGAATTTCTGTCAATGTTACACAGTATTTATCCCCATTTTTCCCTTTTATTGGCTAACGGATTACGACAACAGAACTTCCTCTAGGATTTCCTGTATGCTAAGTATTTGCCTTTTCTGGGAAAACACCTCACTTGTAGAAGGATCATCTTGATGCAATCTTTAAAACCTTATAGGTAACAGTTCAGGATAAGTTATGTCTCCTCAATAAGAAGGCCAGTATACGAGGATTACTAGAAATCTTTGTTATAATTTATTAATTCCTGTACCATTATCATATGGTTTGCATTTGTCATCTATCCTCATTTACACTAGAATCTCCTTTTAAATTGAGGTAGTACTGGTTAACTCAACTCCAGTTCAATGATTGCCACAGTTAAGCTGATTACATTAACAAAATAGAACCATAGTTTACCTCAACTTGGATAACCGTAACATCTTGGATTCCTGGTGGATAGAAGTAGCAATGAGGCCTTTTCATGTATAATAGAGTGCTGCTGGTATTGGATGGTATTGCAATAACATGTCACGCTCACTCCCCTCCGCATGTTGAATGTACTTTGGACATGGCGGACATGAGACTTCCTTGCATATGTCTACCAAGTATTCTAATGTGCTGCATTCATTTCCAGAGTGCTGATGAATCATCTTCATTATTACTTTTCCGCAATTAACGATAGTGAACGAACATGTATGTGCTGTAACTGCTGTTGAATCTGATTAAATATAAAAAATTAGTTTGTCTGACTTTTCATTACAATTTGTCATGTGATTGTCCATTTGTACTTATAGCCTAATATTGCATCTTGCTGTTATGCAGGAAAGAGCAGGGCTAGGGATGCTGCATTAAATGCCATTCAGTCTCCTTTGCTGGATATTGGTATAGAGAGAGCTACTGGAATTGTGTGGAATATAACTGGTGGCAGTGATCTAACATTGTTTGAGGTAGTTTGGCTGCCCTGCCCCAACCAACCTCACCATCTTTTTTTGTGCCTCCCACTTATTTTCACGATTTTTTCATTAATGTAAATTGTTGTTAGTCCCCTGTTTCCATCTGCATTACCTAGTCCTGAACCTCTGATGTTGACTTAGAGAAAGATATTCCCATAATTTTTAATTGAAAATGGTAGAAAGCTCTTCCAAATTAGCCAAATCCTGCATTTATCAGCACACTGAAGTAGCTACCGGCCACGTTACAGCCATTAGTGAATTTAGTGTAATGCTTAATGTAAAGAGCAAGAAAATTGATTGAGATGTATGCTTCTTATTTTGGGAGTAATTAAACTTGGACTATTAAGAGTTAAGATACGTGTCAATTTGGCCCATGTTTAACTTTCAACTTGGATGTACTGTACATGATTGGATGGGGTTTCAAGGAAAAGCCTATTACCCGTGATTGTAGGAAAGGAAAATTTCGTTTGGTTATGATACACCGATCGATGTAGGTGTATGAACCTCATGCTATTTTACCTTATGCATGACACTTGAATGATAAATATCATAAAAGGCCAAACCAGGTACACAAACCCTAGCACTTGAATTTTTCTTTTTTTAATAGTGTGATTGATATGTGTTTACGAATTTTATGGCAGGTAAATGCTGCAGCAGAGGTCATATATGATCTTGTTGATCCGAGTGCCAACTTAATGTTTGGTGCTGTGATAGATCCGTCCCTAAGTGGTCAAGTAAGTTTATCTATTTAAGACTTGGAAGTTTGGGACACTTGCTGTGAATCTGCCTTCAAACCATCTATCCTTTTAATTTATATAATACTGAGAGTTTTTCGATCAAAAGGACCACTAGTATCAACACTTTATCACTTTGCAAGAGCTAGTAAAAAATAATTGAGAACTATTTGACTTGGTCGTTTTTTATTTTATAGTGAGTATAAATAATGAGAGGTTTTTGATCAGAAAGCGTCACTGGTCTCAACGCTTCATCACTCTACAAAATCTTGAAAGAATTTTGCAGGCAAAGAAGTTGAGCTAGTCAAAATCATTGAGAACTAATTGACTCGGTCATTTTTCTTTTATTAGTGGTGATTCTAAAGCCTACATTTTTTTGGCAACGTTATATTATCTCAGATTTATTACGGTTTCTTCTTGGATCATGGTCGGAGTTGCTGATGATTGGTTTATTAGGTTGGGGAAATAGAGTGAGGTGGTTACTGACAAATGAAAACATATGAAAAAGGGTCTTTGGCTTGGAGACTTTATGTCAATGTTATAACTCGTTGAAGTTTGATCATTTTGCTTTGCTAATAATACAGGTTAGCATAACATTAATCGCCACTGGTTTTAAACGACAGGAGGAAAGAGAAGGGCGGCCGCTTCAGGTATCTTTTCATTAATATACGGGATAATTACAAAAAGCCCCCTAGGGTTTGGGGTAATTACAAAAAAACCAAGAGGGTTTTGAAAATTACAAAAAAAACCTTGAGGTTTGATTGTGTCTTAAATTTAAGGGGTAATGATTGTAATATTTTTTGATAAACGTGAGGAGAGCTTTTGAAATGTTTTTTACGTATTTAAAGGGGAAAAGGTAAGATGCATCAAACCTAAAGGGCTTTTTGTAATTTCTGAAAATATCTAGATTTTGTAATTAGCCCAAACCTTAGGCTTTTTTCGTAATTATCCCTTAATATATCCTACACAAAAACACTTGCTTATTAACTCAAACATGTTTTGTTCACTAAGTCGTCTCATGAAAACAAAACAGGCAAATCAGCTGGCACAGGGAGATCCAAACCTTGGTCTGAATAGAAGACCGTCGTCCTTTCTGGAAGGTGGTTCTGTAGAGATTCCCGAATTCTTGAGGAAAAAAGGGCGGTCTCGCTATCCTAGAGCCTAATTCACTGTCAGAGAGTCCTTTGCCTTCAAAGTAATCTTCGACTCGGTCCCTCTTTTTCGGTATGGTATGCAATGTCTTGTGTCTGTACAGGATTTTGGCTTTTTCATCCAATGTGAATCATAGGCCTTAGCGCTTAGAGATGAAAGCATAATAGATCTACGAGTTGACTGGCACAGGCAGTAAATAAAACGGAGCCGATGTTGTGAGAATATTCTATAAATATAATTAACAAAAATTGGTGTTTTTTTAATTGAGTGTCACTGTCATCACAGGTTTGAGGTCTCATAGCCATAACCCATTGCTTTTCTCCAAAAGCTAATATTAATGTCAGTTGGAAAACATATATATGGCTGTGGTGATCTGAATCTGATCAGCCTAAGAGGGTGGTCGGTTGAGCTTATAAGCTTAAAGCTCTCTAGAAGTGTTTGTTAAGGTATAAGCTCCAAAATAAGATTATATGAGCTTATAAGCTTCTTTTAACAAAGGTGGAGATCTCATCTTACTTTCAAAATATGATATTTTCTTAACAACCTCATTTCACTTTGGCCGTTTTAATTAGGAAAATACTAGTAGTGACATCTTATAAGTTCTTTTATATTATTTTATACAAACACTTCAACCAATTTTTTTCAAAATAAGATCTATGATTATTGATTTTTTAGTACCTGACCTATAGTCACTTTGCTAGTTTGGTACCTGACATTTCCGAGTTACCAATTTTAGTGCCCATACTTTACATTATTTTATAAATTGGTCTTATTGAATTTTTAAGGACGAAAATGCCCTCAAGAAACTTAAGTATACTCAAAATAAAATTTTGAGTATACTCATTTAAATTATAAAATCAATTAAAATTTTAATTAATTTAATTAATAAAAAATAAAAAGAAGTTTCTAAAAATATTAATGAATTTTTAGAAAAAAATAAAATTAATTACATTAAATTAGTAAATTAATAAATAAATTAAAATTTAATTAATCAAAAAGAAAAATTAGTTTAGTTAACTAATTTTAAAAATTAAATAACAATAAAATAACTTAAAATTAAATTAAGATAGCAAATGAGAAAATTAAAACAATTTTTTTATTAATATATTGATTTTTAATTAATTTTTTTAAAAATAATTAATTTATTTTATTTTATATTTTACAATTATGAATTTAATAATTTAATTAAATAATATTAAGTTATTTCTTAATTAAATTTATTTTTAAATTTATAAATTCTAATTAAAATTTAACTTTTTAACAAAAATTAAAACAATCTCGAGGGCATTTTCGTCCTTAAAGGGAATATGTACCAATTTATAAAAAAATGTGAATTATAAGTACTAAGTTGGTAACTTTGAAATGTCAGGTATCAAACCAGTAAAGTGCCTATAGGTCAGGTACTGAAAAATCATAACCCTAAGATCTAACATCTTGTAAGTTCTACAAACATCTTATAACTTATAAGATAGATGTAGGAGCTTATAAGAATTTTTAAATAAGCTAAGCCGAACACCTTATAAATTCCACTGTAGAGGTAACAATTCGGGTCTCTTTTGTGTCTGAGGTTCATGTTCGTGGGTCGAGTTAAGTTTGTGTTAATTTTTTAGTAGTGTCAGAAATTGCCACCCTTATCCATTGGTTGCGAGTAATAATTAATTATTCGCTTTTTTGATGCTCTGTTTGGATTATCCTTTGCTATTGGCGTGGAAAGAGAAAGACGATATGGGAAATAGTTGTATTAAATTAAAAATATGTTTTTTCATGTTTTGAAATTACATGAAGCCATTTTCGACAAATTTGTATAGAGTTCAGCTCCATAGATTGAACAAAAACCAACCAATTATTCATGCTAGGAACTAAAACTCAAACACAATTACTTCATTTCAAGAGTTTACAAACGCTACAAAATTTTACATTAATATGTTTAAATTTTCTTCTTGAGTCATGTAAATTGTAGTCTCTTTTCTATTATCAAAATCTATACATGGCTTATGAGAATAAAATTGTGAAGATAAATAAATTAACCTTTCAAATTACTATTATAAAACTTCCCATCAACCAAAATTAGGGACATATCGTCGTAAAGTGACAACTAGGCTAATTTACATTTCAATCCTTAAATCCTTTCACACCAAAGAACAGATTAGAAAAGCTTGAGAAGGACATGATCCAAGTAGGGCTTTAATTGCAGTTTGCAGACAAGCCCATGTGGTTTGAGGAGTTTGTCAAATTTTCATTGCATGAAAAGTATAATTGCTTATATATATATATATCTTGTGTGATTATATGTATGAGAGTACTTTATTTTTTTCACTTAAAACCATTGACACAACTTTCTAGTCAGCCTCTGGCCGTTATAACATGAAATTCTTTTTTATTGTTGTCCTCTACGAATGGCAGGGTATTGTCAAGATCTGAAATTCAAAACCCTTAGCCTCCATTTGTGTGGATAAAATCATTCTATAATGCATTTCAGATCACTGGAAGTTATTTTTTGGAGTCGTTTTATAGGATTACAAATTCACCGATGGAGTTATTTGAAATCTTTTCTCCAAACCCCCTCCCTAAATTCAATCCTCTCATCCAAACGCAACATTAAAGAATTTATTGATTTGAGATCAATTTATTTAAACTTGAGATCCGACAAGTTGAGTTTATTAGATTAATTCACCAAATTCATTTGCAAATTATCAAACACTACAAAAAAAAAAAATCAGTTTACATACAGAAAAATTTGTAGGTAAATATTAAGATAACTGTAAAATGTAGGTAAAGTCGTTGTAGGTAAAACTATTATAGGTAAATATTTACCTACATAATCTAAAATTATTGATAAATATCTACAGACAAAAAAACTGTCGATGATCTGCCGGCATAAGAAAAATAATATTTCTTATTCTGTAAGTAACTGTAAAATTTAGTGAGAAATTCATTTCTTTCAGTAAATTCTTTCCGTAAAATGAATTTTTCTTGTAGTAAAAATAATGAAAAACTATTTCTTATATAAGAAAATATTCGATACGACAATAACGAATTATTTAAAAAGTTTATCTTGCTTGTTTAATTATTTTAGAATAATTAAGCTCAAACATATTTCTTTACTTTATTGAAAACGTAAATAATTTATTGATATTATAATACTGTTTATAAATACATATGCATTATATATAATTTTGCACGCGCGAACACATACATATATATAGAGTATTTGATTCAAATGAGATCACCTCCATGGGTGAGACAAGATTGACTAATCTTATTTATTCATTTGTTTTTTTAAGGGATGTGATTTTTCTGATTTTTTTGATCTTTTCACATTTATTTTAATGCAATAAGGGTAAATAGTATTTTTGTCTCTTACCCAACGGTTTTTCTGGTATGATTTGAGTTTTTGAAATTGTTTTTATGAGGTGAGATTGTAACTGTCCAAATTAATGGCGTTATTTTAGGAAGCAATTTTTTTTCAATTTTTTTCTTTTTTTTTTGGAATACAGTATAGTTAGGGTTCTTTTGTTGCTTAAATAACTATTAGATAATGCAAATTTAGTTGTTTTTGTTGCACTGTTTTATGACAATAAGACATAGTTGAATATAATGTACTGCATATTTTAGTTATTCCACACTGCGTAGATCGTTTCAAGATAATGCATAGAGTTAATGTATTTAGTTTTTTACACTGCATAAATACCTTCTAAATAATGTGTAGTTAGTTGATGTTTGTTGCATAGTTTAAACTATGCAACATCTTAAAATAATTTATGCCGGATGGGATCTTCTATTCCAAAACCGTGTTTCATCTCCTATTCCAACCGTGTGGATGATTGACACGTGTATTACACTTACCATGTTAGAACCCCACAATTTATGCCTGATTTATGCTTGAAAATAAACATGGTAAGTGTAATACACGTGTCAATCATCCACACAGTTGGAATAGGAGATGAAACACGGTTTTAGAATAGAAGATCCCATCCGCATTTATGCAGTGTTCCCAAATTATTTTTGCACCATCTCCAATGCAGAAATTTACAGATTACAATATATAAAGTCAGGGTTGAATATAAACCAGTTCCGAGTTCCTCATGGCTGTCAACTTCTTCTATATTGTCCATAAGAGTTTCTTGTGAAAGTATTAATATTTATTTCTTCATTTTGAATAGAAATCGTCTTCTTCTTCACGGTTTTTTTTCTCTATAAAATCTGCAGAAACTCGTTAATGGCGTGTAGAAAGAAAAACTTCTTATGTTGCGTTGATGGTGGAAATGAGAGAGAAAGATAGAGAGAGATATTTGATTGTTAGATTGATCACGACCTTTTTTTTTTTAAAGATTGAGATATGTGTGAGAGAGAAAGAGGTTTGATTCTAATCTCCTTCCATATTTGTAACCGCTTT
The DNA here is from genome assembly GCA_016081115.2 of Rehmannia glutinosa. Taxonomy (NCBI): domain Eukaryota; kingdom Viridiplantae; phylum Streptophyta; class Magnoliopsida; order Lamiales; family Orobanchaceae; genus Rehmannia; species Rehmannia glutinosa. The sequence goes on from JABTTQ020000358.1 coordinate 128,047, forward strand.
ATTATGTTATTTCACTTTATTACGTACAATTATGTTGACTAAATTAATGTTTTAATATAATTTTTATCCATTAAATCACATTCATTGATTAATAATTAAGAATGATTGAGAATTGAGATTAGTCCATCTTGTCTCACCTAGAACAAGTCTCATATGATCATCCCATATATATATCTCACACACGCAGACATATATTATATATACATACATATGTGAGATATTTAATGGGATATGTAACAGTATGTTGGATCCAGTCCGTATCATTGAAAACCCAATATATCTACCAAATTTTATTTGTGGTTCTAAATCCCACCTAAATATGGCGGGTCCTAATGAATTATTATCCCTATAATTAATATGCTCGTATAATAAATGAACCAAGAATAGTTTGCTAGCTTTTAATGGAAGAATAAGCCTACACAAGAAACAAGGGGAACTTGGGTACGTCTGAATAAAACATCGTGTCCAAAGAGAATGGAAATTTGAAAGGTCCATATAAAAGATGATTTTTATAGGGTGATAAACAAAAACCAAGACCAAACAAAATAGACCAAGTTGACATTTATAGATAGTTGGGTCGACGGTCCATAATCATATTATTTCACATGAGAAATGTGTACTAATTTTGACCACCTAGTCCATTAAAAGCATTTCTTTTTTATTGATTATATTTATGATGAACAAATTACCAACTGTCCTCACTAAATGACAATATGCATGTTTCTAATGATATTAGTACATGTAAATCAACTTGTTTATCATTTTCTTCATATTGTATCTCTACAACAAAGTACACAGTCAAGATTAATCGTGGTACTAATTTACTATATACATTCCCTTGTTAAAATATAGGTATAACTTAGTTGCCAAATAGTAATAATTTTGAAAATAAAATTTTGACCTTATAGTTAATGATGTGCCGAACGGACCAACAACCAAGAAATCACTGATTCACCTAAACCGTCAAATCGGAGACGTCCTTGGTTTATTACCTGCAAATCGCTAGGTGTATAGACTCCAACGCTCAAGTCAATATAGGGTTCAAAAAAATCGATGATAAATAATATGTGTATAAATGTAAGCAGAATAATAATGTATCCAAAAGTCTTCTCAATGATCCTAATTTACCTTTATTTATACATGAAAGATGTATAACCCCATAATATTATATTACATTCTTCTGATAAACCATATCTACGTGATATAAATAAAGTAAATCAAGAATATTTTTCTTCCTTATCTAACCGATTTTATAATACCGTTTATTATAGGGTTCAACTTTTTATTCCACTCGAATGTACTAGGATTGGGTTGGCATAATCGATGTCATATCAATTAGTAATATGCTTTAGAAACTTCAAGAAACCTTATGAATCTAAATTTTAAATAATATATATACACATACATAATTAGGTGCATTAATGATTTCTTTGTTTTGTGTGTGGCCAAAATTAAAAATGGAAAGAGAGACCAAAGACATTATGAAGTTGAGTGACAAGGATTGCAAGCAATTGGTAGTTGAAAGTATTAAAGTCTGGCCCAACAAAATATCTCCACAAAATTATAAACTTCCCTCAAAGCTAAGCTGCATGCAACAAATGCCCCTTTCTCCCTGTATCAAATTCTTCATCCCCATTGGCCCCAAACATCTACATATCACACAATATACTCAAATCAACATCAACCTCACATCCCAACCAAAAATCCATTCCATTTAAAAGATATCATTTCCACCACTTGGAGCTCTAAGGACCCACCAAATGAGATACTCTATTCTAAAATATATGATGTTTCATCTTCTATTCAACTGCACGGATGATTGACACGTATATAAAAGTTACTATATTAATCTCGAAGCATAAATCAAGCCTAAATTGTGGAATTTTGATATGGTAACTTTTATACACGTTTCAACCATTAGTACGGTAGAATAGAAGATGAAATACTATTTTGTAATAGAAGATCTCATTCGCTAAGGACCCACATGAGATACTCTATTCCAAAATATACGGTATTTCATCTTCTATTCCACCACACAGACACATGTTTTTTTAATGTAATCACTTATCTTATAAAAATTGATAGACATAGACAAGGGACCAACTTTGCACCCAACCCAGGCTTGTCTCCGGCTCGACAATGTTAAAAAATAAAAAAACAAGTAATAATTTATATGAGTTTTCAATCCGACTCGTCCTACTTTAATGTGCTGGCTCACCCATTGACAATTTATGCTTAGAAATTAATATGATAATTTTTAAATATTAGTCAATTATCCGTTCAGTGAAATACAAACTGAAACACCATTTTAAAATATCTCAGATCAGATCTATCCGCTAACGGATGGGATCTTCTATTCCAAAACCGTGTTTCATCTCCTATTCCAACCGTGTGGATGATTGACACGTGTATTACACTTACCATGTTAATTTTCAAGCATAAATCAAGCAGAAATTGTAGGGTTCTAAAATGGTAAGTGTAATACACGTGTCAATCATCCACACAGTTGGAATATGAGATGAAACACGGTTTTGAAATAGAAGATCTCATCCGATCCGCTAAAGGCCACTGCATCTCAATCAAGATTGTCACCTCTTCCATTTTATTTCACCGTGTACTCTTATGAATTGTATAAATACCATGTGTACAAAAATGATGTCATCATATACACGTGTTATATATTGATACCATTAAAATAGAAGATGAAAAGATGTCAAGTGGCTCCTTCTCTCAACACATGTATGTGTATATAACTATATATATTAAAGGGGTGCAGAGAAAGAAACCACACCAATGGGAATCACAATCTGAGAACAAGACACGTAAAGTTGTCACATACCATACAAAGCAGAAACACTTTCTGTTGACGTGTAAACCAACATCCCCATTCATTTCTTTTCCTTTCATAATAATAAAGAAATCTTTCTTCTTTGCCTAATATCGTAATCTCTTCACACACCCACAATAGTATCTCTGTTTACCACACACACAAGAACCAAACTGAATCTGATTCTTTCTTCTTTTCATTCATGCAAAAAAGCATAGAAACCACCACTACCATGCCGCCCCAGAATCCCATTGACTCTATCCATGAAACAGAACAACAACCCAATCAAAAAACGCAGTTTCCAGAATCGGAACCCGAATTACAAAACACGTTTCCAATATCAGACGAGAATAATAATAATAATTCTTCTGAATTGATGACCAAGAAGAGCAAGCCTGACGAGGAATCACCAATTACTCCGAAATCAAAGGAGGAGGAGGACAATAGCAGTACTACGGGGCGGGAGAGGCTGAAGAGACATCGGGTCGAGGTGGCGGGTCGGGTATGGATACCGGATATGTGGGGCCAGGAGGGTTTTCTAAAGGACTGGATTGATTGTGGGGCGTTTGATGCTTCGTTAGTTAAGAGCAGTATTATGTCGGCAAGAGATTCTTTGATGGAAGAAGGAAGGAGGGCTAATTCCACCAGATTCAGAATACAGAATCGTTGCTAATTAATTCTCAGTAATATTATTCCATTTTTACTTTTTTGCTTAAGAAACAAATAATTAATTATCTGCACATTTCGTCCCATGCCAGGCCCTGTTGGCTGTTGATATTATAAATTTATAATTATTAATCCACACATTTTGATTTTTCGTGAGAATAAATGAATGCAGATTTTGGATTGCTGCTTGAGATTATCTATAATTCGATTGTATTTTCTTGTCTGGATGGCTTTATTGCATGTACTCTTGACTTGATTTGGGCCAAAGATAAGATAGCGCGCATTTGAGTGGTTTTGCTGCTTTACCATTTTACCAATCCACGAATTTTAATATGTTGAGGTTGGGAGGGATGAATTTGGTAAAGAACTTCATATGCAAATATGCTATGCAAGCATCTCCATTGGGTGTTAATAGAGCTCGACATTTAAATTTAGGGGCTAAATCAATAAAATACAAATATTTAAACACTAAAAACTAATATTTTAAAATAAAATATACATGAATTAGTTGAGTTTTTAAAATGTTTACAGGGATTAAAGCCTTCACATAGGTCCATAAGGGACCGCCCAAGGTTTCCACCATTGGCAAATGTTATTGTAAGAATGTTCTTTCAATTTGTTACAAATTTGTAACACTTAAGAACACATGATAATGATAAAAAAATTTTGCCCTCATAGAACAAAGAGGTGTAAAAGTTAAGTACATGTTCCAAATCATTTTCCAAATGGACTTTTTAGTCTAAAATGTCAATTTGAGATTTTTCTAAGCGTTTGGTGATTAAGAATGAGTCTCCTAAGAGACAGGAGATTGTCTTACGAATCAAAATTCGTGAGATGGAGCCCACATCACCCAAACTTGAACCCAATCAAATCAAATACATAAAAAAAAACACGAACAGAAATTTCCAGACAGATCATTTCACCCTTTGTAAGGGTGTTGACCAGGGTTCGAATCTTGTACCTTTTAATTTCTTTGAAATTTGGTCCAACCACTACTCCCAACTTATTAAAGAAAAATCAAATACACAAAACAACTGAATAGAGCTCTCCTTCGTTCTTCCTTCTTCTTTTTTTTTTTGTTTGTTCCCCAAACCGAGTCCATTCACTTTCTCACTTAAATAAATCTCCCTCTACTTATCTCTCTAACAATCTGACTACATTGAACTTCATCAAACCGTCACTTTCGTACAACTCAAAATCATCCTGAGCTTGAAGCGGTAATCAAAGAATGCAATGAGAAAAGTCGGAAAAATCTGGAATGTTGGGTCATTTTTTTCAACTAATGGGATTGGATTGACTGGTGCACATGATAAATACACTAGTTAAATTCTTCTCTTGTATTCTCAAGTATAGAGAAAGTGGAGAGGGGGTCGGGAGAGAGAATGTCTGTGTGATTGTAAAAATGTTTCACATATATATAGTGGAATTTCTTTCTCTGTGGGTCGTGGTTTTTCTCCAATTTTGGAGCTCCACGTAAATTCTTGTGTTTTGGATTGTTGTTATTTTTCATATTATTTCTCGGTTATTTCTGCCTGTCCCTAGGGGATGAATGTGGGATCCGATTTTTCCCAACAAGTGGTATCAGAACCCAGGTTGGGTCTCTTGAAATTCTGAGTATGCTCTGTGGTCGCAGCGATATCTGATCTTCCACATCAGAAAAGATTTCTTGAGAGGTGTCCGGGGGTCTCTTTGGAGGCGGTTGTTCATCAGGCTAGGGTGGTTCAAGCAGGTGGAGAAATTTGATGGAAGGGTCAAGTTTGGCTTATGGCAAGTATAAGTCAAGGATTCGTTGGTACAATCCGGGTTACACAAGGCTTTGAAGGTTAATCGACAAAGTGGAGGCGGAGTGATCGCAAATAGCTCCTAATCCGGCTAAATATTGATAGTTGAGGAGGATTTTCTCGACGAGAAAATGTATGTCCTTTCGCATGTCAGTTGCGCTTTGAAAGAGGATGCGGTTATGTTAGCGGGTCCAGAAATTTGCACACGGGCATTGGCTTGCCATGGATGCAGAGTGTGGTGGAATTTTACGCGGGCATTGGTTTGATATGGATGTAGGGTGTGTGGTGGAATTTACACATGGGTATCTGTTTGGCATGGATACAGGGTGTGTGTTATGTCGATGGCTGAAGGACTTCCAGGAGGGCCAAAAGCTGGGAGTTGCACCATAAATTTCAGCGGGTTTTTTCGACATGTGCCGAAGGAAATTCTTAGAATGGTGTATTCTTAGTGGTCTACTCATATGGTGGAGTAGGATTCTCTGGTTTGAGAATGATGGTTCTCGGGTTTGAGAATCGTGATTGTCGGTGAAGACAATGGTGGAGCTTCTTTTATTTGGTTAAGGTGGATTTTGTTGATTTTTTGTGTCAAATAAAAGAAGTGGATTTTGTCCCACATTGCTTGTGGAACAAAATGGGTGGGAGCCTTAAGGTTATTTAAGGAACCCATGTGTGGTGTTATCAAGTGCACTAGTCAAATACACTTTAACCTTTGTGGTTTGACTCTAGTTAAATTCCTCTCTTGTATTCTCAAGTATAGAGAGTTGGGAGAGAGGTGTGAGTTAGTCAAAGGTTTGTAAGAGTGTGGTAGTACTGGGGTCGGGAGAGAGAATGTCTGTGTGATTGTAAAAATGTTTCACATAGTGAAATTTCTTTCTCTGTGGGTCGTGGTTTTTCTCCAATTTTGGAGTTTCCACCTAAATTCTTGTGTTGTGGATTGTTGTTATTTTTCATATTATTTCTCGGTTATTTCTGCTTGTCCCTAGGGGATGAATATGGGATCCGATTTTTCCCAACATGTGCTTGTGGATTGGATTAAAGAGTATCAACTCACTTTAATTACAAAAATTTGCTTAAATATTAAAGTTTGATCCAATATTTAAGGTTTGAAACTTAATTATGGAGATTTTAGATCTGAAAATTCTTCATACCCCATTGAAGCTTTAGTTTTGCCTCCTCGAAATTGAAGGAAAAAGAACAAGAAACCACAAGAAAAGAAGATAAAACTAAAGGAAGAAAAAGATAATAAAACATACAAAAAATTAAAAGATAGTTGGAAGCCACTAAGACCAGGGTAAATTTAGGGGGGCCACCCCGGCCCCTGCGCACCCCAAATTTTTTTATCCCATTTTTCTTAGTGGAATTTATTTTTTTAAAAAAATTATATGTTTTTCTTAAGGGAAAAAATAGTTGGGCTATGGGAAAAAATTTGGGCTAGGGGCAACTTGTGCGGCTGGCTACGCCCCTGACTAAGACAATATTAAATGTTGAACAAAAAAGTACTACACATTGAACTGATATTACACATTTAAATTAAAATTATTACATATTTAAGAGAAAGTATTGCACATTGAACAGAAAAGTATTACACGTTTGAACTAAAAAGTATTTCATGTTTTTAAGTGAAAAAATAGTATATGATTTGCTTCTTCAGACCAATTGCCCGTGTATCTGAATGCCTTGGCGCTTGCAGTGTGCACTTTAGTTCCACATATGAGAATCTTTTGAATGTCGGCAACCACATACCACATAATAGTTTCCATGAAAATGATACTAATCGTTAGTGTATAGCATCACGCTTACTATTTACGTTGGTTTTAATCCGTTGCTTTCATTTGTTTTCAGAGAGATTTTCTGTAAAGCAAGCCTGATAAGAGTTAGTAGTAAATTGCACTTAATATAACCTATAAACTCATCATATCAAAAGCTTCCGCAGTTTTGCCGGAAGTGCAGCCATTCTGCGTCTTCGTGAAACCTTATTATTCGTGACAACAATAACTTATAGTCGCTAAAACAATAGCAAAAGTAAAGTTCGACTTTAATCAGAATCAAGTGCTTCTGCTGAATTTCCGGCCAGACAAGTTCTCAGACTCGTATAACATGTGATTGATCAGTCCTCTCGCCGCACTGTCACATAACAAATAACATAAGCAAGCATTGAGTGAGGAGAGCACAAACAACATTTTCAAAGAACTAGTCAAAAGAGCAAAAGATGTAGTTATGGCAGTAACTCTTCACCAAATAACATGGTTCATCAACAAAACCAAAGAAAATTGAAACTCACGCATCCTTCAAGTTTTGAATTTTCTCGGGATCTGTCTCATGCATGTGCTTTTTGAACTGCTCTCTAACCATACTAACAAGAAGTTCGGTGTTGTATTTCTGCATTCAAGTAGACCAAAGGAACTACATTAGTTCCTACTCTTTCCTAGTGACAAAAAAGACTGAAGATTCCGAATAGTTTACTTAACCAAGAAAAGGAATATAACAAATTTGAAGCAGCAGATTCTAGTCACCTGCACATTTATCATATGACTTATCTAATTTGGCAAATTCAATATTTACCCATCACAAAGTATATTAGGAACTCTTTTCATTGCTCTGGCCCTATTTCCATCCACTTCATACAACAAAAAATAATTATAGAAAATCACAGCAACAAAAAGGGACAACTGGATTAATTTCCACACTTCTTGGATGGGCACGAATGAAACTAAGTACTCCGCTGAAAGCACCAATTACTGTTCTCAGTTACCTGTGAAGACGACATGGCTATTATAGCCGATGAATTCAGTGACATCACTAATAGCATAGAGTTTTGATTTATTCTGCAGGGATAATTACAAAAACACCCCTGAGGTTGGGTTAAATACAAAGGGTAACTGTAATATTCTTGTAAATGTCAGGGTTTTTTTTGAAATGTTTTCGAAAATCACCGGGAAAAATATAAGACTGAATCAAACCTCAAGGAGTTTATTGTAATTTCCAAAGAACTCTGGGTTTTTTTGTAATTATCCCTTATTCTGCATTCTAGCACCTAATTCAAGCCCACCTCAAGAATCTACCATGAAGTATAGGTTAGATGACACACCTTCTAGCCATGTTCTAGTCTACATTACTAGATCCATAGCATGATATACATACATGCATATAATTAGCAATTGAACATTAACTGTTAACTCCTTCTAATTCCAAAGCTACAGTAAAAAATGCCTTTTTCAAGACAACTTTAGAAGACCATATTTGTCATATGTTTATGCCGAACATGAATGTTTGATGCCAAAATAAAAACCCATATAGCATATCAAACAATCATTTATATTCCTACAACTAAAATAAGGAATAATTTGATTTTCACCATCTACAAATAAAACATGTAGCACCGTATACCTTTTGACCGATATATTTAGCTCGCCGCAGGCATTCACGATAAAGCTGCAATTGAAAGGGTTAAACAAAATTGTATTAATTAAACATTAAAGAATCAACGAAAAACCAAAAATTAAGCGCCTGTAGAAATCATCCATATTCAAAAGTTACAATAGAAGACGGCTGCAATGGAGGTGGGTTAAATAGATATATAATTATTAGCATAAAAAATTAAACTAAAAGTTCTTACTTTAAAGAATCCAAGGCCGAATTAAGGCCCATTTATCATTATTATCTCAGAAAATTACAATTGGAAGCCCAGAATATTGATTTTGACGCTAATAATCAAACACAAAGTCTGTTTCAGCATTAAGTTCATAAAACCTAACATCCAACAAGAATACCACAAAGTTCTGGTTAAAAGATTAATTATTAAAAAAAAAAAAAAGCAAATGAAAGAACTCTAACCCTTATAGCATTGTTGGCGAGCTCAGGAGGCAATGCTGTTTGTAGGGACGGCATTTCTCTGCAATCAATTTCCCAGTAAAATTTTATGAAAGTTGTAATGAACTCGATGGGATACAGTGAAGAAGAATTAGGGTTGGAGGAAGTGAAGGATCGTTCTTTGTCTGAAGATGGGGACCAATGCCAGGTGATTTGGGTTGAGGTGGAAATTGGGCCAGAATGATGTGATGATGGGTTTGGAGAAAGGAAATGCTAACTACAAATTTAGTGGATTTAGTTATTAAAAATGAATTGGGCTCTGGGCCCAAGTAGTTGCTGATATTTTAATTGTAGGATTTATATTTCAAAAAAAGAAAATGATCCCATTGTAAATGTTATATTCAGTGTTGAGTGGAATGAAAACATATCAGAAATTAGTTACAACAATATTCTCTCTTCCTTCTCTCTCTCTAATTTCCTCCATTTCTATCCTTTTCTAGCTCAAGCTTTACATTCAGTGAATCTAGAAATACATTAAAATTACAAAAATAATTTTTTTTTTTTTGGAAAAGGAAGAATAAATTCATTATATACTTAAGGGTGCTGGAAACCGTCCATCAACGATTGACAAAGGGGTTTGGGGAGTGTATCCCAAACCAAAAAATCCAAAGACATGTTTTTAGCATGCATAGCAAAGAAATGAGCAACTAAGTTTGAACTACGCCTAATCCAGAAATCACCTACAGGGTCGAGCTGAGATTTAGCGAGCATTAACAGTGATTATGAAGAGCATAATATCTTCATGAAGGGGCACGCAACAAGCCGGGAAGAGGGTTTCACCATTAACAACAAGGATTATGGCTGCCGCATCGCCAAAAATTTCGACCAGTGAAAGATTAAATTGTTTTCCCAAGAGAAGAGCATCATGAAGAGCATAGGTCTCAGCCAACTTCGCATTTGTGACCCCTATAAATTTTTTTGAGATTCCATGGATGAACCGACCTGTAGCATCAAAAATCACAGCCCCTACCCCAGCGCACGCGAGGGATGAAGATATCGCTCCATCGAAGAAAATGCAAGGACCTTGAGGACGGGGCCTCACAAGACAATTACTGATTAAATCTAAGGACGGACGCTTCGGCCAGAGGTTAATTTGCTTCTTTGAAATCCATGAGTTTATTGTTCGCGCAAAGAACCACTTGGTACGAGTTCACATGGCAATCCTCAAATTTTTTCTTATTTCTGAAAAACCAAATAAAGTCACAAATAAGAACCACCAGTTCGCACACATCATTGTCCGAAGCAAGAAGAAGATCCCAAAGCCAGAGCGCAAAGCAAGGCTGAGCGAAAACCGAGATAGTCTCCCATAATCCCGCTAGCTTCCAAGCCGAGGTGGCGAATTCATAATGAATGAAGACATGAGTAGTCATTGGTTCTGGGTCACCATAAAGAGGGCAAGGGTGCTAGGCGTTCAAGTGTCGAAATAAGAGGTTATCAAAAGTAGTAATCGACCCATAAGACATCTCCAAATAAAGATCAGGGATCGAGCCGGGATACGCAATTTGCATATCTTTTTCCACAGACTTACCGTATTAGTGTTAGTTGATGCTTGGGCGGCTGGGATAAATTGGAATGAAGGGGACTCTACGAGAGTGTGGTATGCCGAACGAACCGTGAATTTTTCCGTTTTTTGAGATATGCCAAGTCCACAAATCCTGATTCTGATTCGAGCAAATCGGTAAAGACAAGATGGAATTAGATTCTTCAATGGAGAAAAAGAGACTTGATCAAATCAGTTTTCCACCTTCGCACATCTAGTCAATCAAGTCAACAACAAATTGATAAGGCAGAGTCTTTTGTGGAGAATGAGGAAGAAAATTCGAAGTGCATGGAATCCAGGGTCAATCCCAAATTCTTGTGGTGAGGCCCGACCGTATAAGCTTCCGGCAACCAACTCGCAAATATTTCAAACTTTCAAAATGCTACGCAAGACCAAGAGGTCGGTTACCCATTTCAAGATCACAAATGGTCGTATGTCGGAAGTATTTTGCTTTGAAAATGCGAGCCAACAACGAAGAAGGGCACGTAAGAATCATCCACGCCTGCTTGCAAAGAAGTGCCAAGTTAAAAGCCCATAAATGGCGAAACCCCATGCCTCCAACATTTTTTTTTTCCGGAAAGAGCATTCCAATTTTTCCAATGGATCGAACGCGGCTTGTCGGGTCTTCGCTCCAAAAAATATGCCACCGTCATGGATTAGATTTTATCAATAATATTGTCCGGCAATTTGAAACATGACATAGCAAAAGTTGGGATCGCTTGAATCACTGATTGGATTAAAATAGTACGCCCAACTTGAGATAAGCTTTTTTCCTTCCAACCTTGTAATTTGGCCCAAGTTCTGTTAATTAATGAAGATAAGATTTGGTGTTTACTCGTACCAATTAATGATGGTAATCCTAAGTATTTCCCATGGCTCGACACCTCTGGAATATTAAGAATAGTTGAAATATGTTCACGCATTTACGTATTTTGTGTTGGGGCTAAATAATATTCCGGACTTATCAAAATTTATTCATTGGCCCGAGGCCTTTTCGTAGAGGTGAATAGCAAATTTCAGGTTATGTGCTTCTTCAACAGTTGCATGACCAAAAATGAGAGTATCGTCAGCGAAAAAAAGATGAGAAATTGTGGGCGCATGTCTTGCCACTGAGATGCATGCAATCGACCTGTAACCTGGAGATCCTGCAAAATTAAGGAGAAAACTTTGGAGCAAAGGATAAATAGATACGGGGATAAGGGGTCTCCTTGTCTAATTCCCCGTTGTGGTTTTAGTTCAGCAAATTGGTGACCATTAAAGGGAAAACAGAAGTAGGGGGTAGTGATGCAAGTCCTAATGAGATCAACAAAGGAGCCAGGAAAACCCAGAGATGATAAGACACGGAGAATGAAACACCATTCAACTCTATCAAATGTTTTACTCATATCTAATTTGACAAACATATGGCCAAGTTTTCCATAATTGCAGACTTTCGTAGAGTGGTGTATTTCATAGGCTAAAAGGATGTTATCACTGATAAGGTGACCCGGGACAAAAGTTGATTGAGACTCGAATATAATATTCGGGAGGATGGTGCGGATATGCAAAGAGAATGCCTTCGATGCTATTTTGTAGACCACATTACAAAGACTTATGGGTCTGAATTGAGCGATCATGTCGGGATTACGAACTTTTGGAATGAGGACAATATGAGTATAATTATAAGAGTGCCAAAGTAATCTGATGGAAAGGTAGGAGTGATCCGATGAGAAGGATGGATTTCGTTCGATAGTTCGGGTGGGGAACATGTTCGCGAGTATTTGATTGCACACTGCGCGGTCAAGACGCACTATTTGTGTATGAGGGTGGGCGAGGAGACGACTCCACGTGAAGCAATTTCCCCGAAAACCCATATCTAGGAGATTACAATAGGAGAGCGCATCTCTGAAGATATCAATTTGCCAAGGAGCACACATGTTTTTACCTTCAAATTCATTTTGAGAGAGAACTTCATTAAAATCCCCAAAACAAATCCAGGGGATAGCTGGGTTCATATGGAGAGTTTTGAAATAGTTCCAAAATTCCCGACGTAAAGATATGTCAGGTTGGCCATACACCCCTGTAGCTCGAAAAATGAGAATTCCACTCGATATCCACGTCAATAAATCTGTCACAATAAAAACGAAGAGAGACTGATAGCGTTTTTTTCCAAAGAAGAGCGAGGCTGCCGGACCTTCCTCTAGATGGAGAGGCAATGCCAAAGTAACCGGTCAATTTCTTTAGCTTCTCGATACCAACGATATTGCTTTTTGTTTCACATAAAAAGACAACATCAGGGGACTTGGCGCGAATAATCTCGCGCAACTTCTAAACTACACGAGGGTTCCCAAGCCCTCGACAGTTCCAACTTACGAGATTCATGGCAATTGGTGGAGTTGTCCAGTGCCAAGCTCCGCCATTGTCAAAGGGAGAGGAACAAAATCGATGAGGGAAGTGGGGGATTCAGAAACATCATCGTCAAGCCGAGGTTTTTTAGTGATGGTTTTCACAGAGATAACATGGATTTCATCTTCTAAATGTCCATCGACTTGTAATTTTTTTTAGAAAGTGGATTATTTGGGAGAGGGACGGAGGTGGTTTTTTGCGGAGAGATTTAAATTTTAGGGCAAGTTTTCGTTTGGGTGAATTGAGTTGCATGGGGACACGAATGAGGAAAAGGCTGGGGGATGGTGGATTGAGTAGGAGTATTAGAATGTGGGTGGGGGACAGGAGGAGAGAGTGAAATTTTTTCAGGTATGAGATGTGATGATTCATGTGTGGGAGGAGATGGATATTCGATCATGAGAGGGGAGGAGGATACCAGGGTGGTGTTAGTCCAAGTGGCTACGATAATCTAGACGATGGGTGAATAGATTATGCCGATTTTCCCAAGTGGGTGGCATGGACTACAACTAATTACATAACACAATCAAATTTTGCAATATTTTGTCAATTTATTCTCATAGATGCAATACTTTGTCAAAAAGCCTCGAAGCATTGGTCCCAATTATATATCCAACTGTTTGCAGCATGAAAAATGGTTCCAATTAAATATTCATTGGCATACGTAAAGATAATTAATTACTCTTATTAAACATTATCTGCCAAAATAGGCAATATATTTGTCCTTTAAAAAAGTTTTTCCCGAAGGCGAAAACCCCCATTTGAACCATAGGCCCCTTAGCCATGCATAATGTAAATCGAAGGATATGCACGAGTAGCATTCCTGTAAGGGAGATGACCAACGGGATATGATCCCAAAAATAGCCCTTGCAATATTTCAGCAAAGAACTGTACCCCTGGAGGCGCAACATATTTGTCCTCAATAAGCAACATATTTCGCACAGCGGAATGTGCAAATATTGATTGCAAGTTTGACTGTGAAAGGAAATGAGAGAATCAGAGATACATTTCAAACATATCCCAAAAAAGCAACATATTTGTCTTCAATAAGCAACATATTGGTCCTCAATAATCAACATATTTCTCACAGCGGATAAGGCCAGAGATACGATTTCAAACAAATCCCCAAAAATTTGGAATGTGAACAGGCACTACAGAAAACAACTCACTCACGTTTTAAACTAATATTCAAACAAAATTACTCACTTACTCTTAACAACCATTAATTAAATATGAACTAAAATAAAAATCAACTAAATCTGCATCGGTGAAAAAAAAAGAGATCAACACTCTAGATTTGGTCTCACGTACTTATCTAAATTATCTGGACTCACCAGATCCAAATCATATATATATATGTATATATGTCATGAACATGTGTATGAATCTAAAAAGCGGAACAAGAATTTGAATACAGAAAAATACATGTTGTTATATGATATGAGAAAAGAATTACCAGTTGGGTTGGAAGACGACTTAGAACCGTACCGGGTGAAAGTATTGTGAAAAATAAGAAGGAAACAAAAAGGATATGGTCCATATGGACCATATGGTCTACGAAAATACTAACACGCAAAAACTTGTGTGAGACGATGTAAGACTGTGAGATCATGATACTTTTAGTGTAAAAAGTGATACTTATATAAATACACTTAAATTAGTGTATTTAAACAAGGTTCATTTTTTACACTAAAAGTATAACTTGTTACACTAAAAGTATCACCGTCTCACGATCTCACACCGTCTCACAAGAGACCTGATGATACTAAAATCATATTCGAACATACAATCCTTTCAAAATTATGATATTTCTACTCCCAAAAGTAAATCACAATATTTGTTCCTGACAGTTTCTCAGAATTCTCATATATCTTGGCTGTTCCACCAATGCCTGCATGGGCGTAGCCAGGATTTCCGGCCAGTGCGGTCAGAAATTTTTTCGTTTCGACAGGGTGAATGTCGGACTAATATTTGAAAAAAAAATAGAAAAACAAGGCAAATAAGAATGTTGTATCTTGCAACAATTCTTTGCGAATGTTCATAATCTTCAATTATGGTTTCTCTAGAATGAACTTTTTGGATAAGTGATTTATCCAAAAATATATTCTAAATTACCACCAAACAACTAATATTATTATGAAATAGACTTTTCAATACAAAAATTCATTCAAAAAATACTCCCAAAAAACTGTTCATTATCAAGTTTGGAACATATATCTCTGTATATAACAAACAATTGCATGACAATCATTTATCCACTCATATACCTTAATTTGAATAGGTAATTCTTAATATTTTCGACTAAGACAGTAAGGTTTATTTGCTTTTTAAATTTTAACTCGATTTTTTTATATGAACTAGACCGAAATTTTTCAGTGCGGTCCAACTTAAATTTAACAGGGTCACTCCGAGATCCAGTGCGGTCCGCCGACCGCGCTCGTCCTATGCTAGCTACGTCCATGAATGCCTGTTTAATAAAAATGGAAGAAATAAAGTAAATTTTTAGAAAATGCACAGAGACCATGCGTGGCATCTGAACCATTTAAGCTTAGAGCGTTGATGTTGTGTTTGTAGCAACTAGCAAGTACTTGAGAAGAAGTTAATAGTGTTTGCAAATAGAACTAATAATTGATTAAGTTATGGGGGAGTGTTTGGTGAATAAATAATTGTAAAAATATTTTATTTGGGCATAAAAAGCCAAATCAAAATCAAAATCAAAATTCTAAAGCACATTTCCCCTGCTTTTATATTTTGATTAAGTGAAGAGAATCAGAATTTAAAGCTGATAATTGCAAATACTACAAAAGATCACTTTTCTTTTAGTGTTTTGCAAACACTCCCGTAAGTTTCAAGGTTTTATCTTATAGGCAGAAAGGTACGTTAACCAAAAGTTCAGTTGAGATATTCTTTTGCATATGCAATGGTAATTAAAAACAAGACGCAAAGCCACTTGACAAGCATCAAAAAGATCCCCAGCCTCGTAAGTTTAAGTAATGAGAGATTTTATCGTCCATTGCTCATACACTGCACATTATATTTACCAAAATCAATTTAAAAAAACGATGTGCAAAAATCTGTGACGTGAGAATTATATTCTCTATTCGTATTATGGCTACAATGGTTGTCGTTCTTGTGAAATATACAACAAAAAATCAGCATAATAATGAATTGCAGTTCTACAAGAATATCGAAGCATTGAATCTAACTCCTAGACCTCCAGCCTCAGCAGTGTACAATAATAATCAAATTACTATTTCGCCACAAATGAACTTTTACAGCTGCAGCCCCCCACAGCACTTGGGTTTGTAGACACCTGAATGCAAAGAACTTCCTTTATCAAAGGGGTAATATAATTGGCAGGAAACTATCTACTGATACCAACAAACAGAAATTGCAGAAAATAGACTTCAAAGCCAATAAAGTTCAACAAAGCACCATTTGCTCATAACGATATCTCAACAGTTATTCAAGAGGTAACACCGTAACAAGAAAGAAAATACGATGCTTTATAGTGGTAATCTACTTTGAAATTCTCACATTTGCCCTAAAAGGCTTCAGTATAGCTGTAGTGAAGAATTACAACTCTCGCTATAACCTATAGGTGTAAACCTGGAAGAGTAGTTACAAAACCACAGGACAAGCTTGAAAACCAATACGATGTGATTTTCAACACCCTACATGGTTCATCCCCAAGAAATTGAATAAAATGATAGGAAGGTGAGCACCCAGAGATGTCTTGACCACAAAAAGCTACACCACAACATGAGATCCAAGAATCACTGAGGTAGGCGACATTTTATAATAATATAGATGAGTGTTGACTAATAGCATCAGTCCTTTGCTTGTAATTATCAATTTAGTTTACATGAACATACAAACTCAAAAAATATATTTGAAAAAAAAGGAATATGTAAAACAGAATGTCAAATAAACAGCTTAGGTTAAAATTTCAGCGATGTATAATCACTCAAAAACAAGTAACATACACTGTAACAAACATAGAGTTAGTGCAGGTCACCTGCAATTACAAATAATTTTGTGCAGTATGCATAGATGTATCACAACACGAAATCGACAACAGAACTCTAAAAATGAGTATTACACTTCATAACACGAAATGTTAGAACAGCAAACATCAAATTAACAAGTTAAGCATAACAGAAAAGGAAAGTTACAATGAGTATTTCATATGCTAGAAAGCAAGGTTGCAGAAATCGCTAGGCGCTAGTCGGGCGCCTAGAAACACTAAGTTTTTCTTTTTTTTTGAATTTTGGCCGATTTTTGGCCGATTTATTCCGACTAGACCGCCTAGGCCGATTTTTGCCGATTTTCGGACCCATTTTTTTTGCCAATTTTGGGAAAATTGGATTGGCCTAGGCGGCCGCCTAGGTCGGTTTTTACAACACTGCTAGAAAGTGAAGAAAGAGATAAACTCTTCTGATAGATATCGAAAATGGAAGAACCTTTGAGGTGGTTTCAGAACTTCACCACAGATTTGTGTACGAATTGGGTGTAATGACAATATAGCCAGGGAGGAAAGAAGCTTGAGCATGTAGACAATCAAAAATGAAAGGGTAACTCTCGAACTAATAAAAAGAGTCACCCCGGGTCATAGACCTTTTCAACTCTATAATAGTTAGATTGGAGTAATTGCTATGAGAATGTATCCTGTACTATGCAGGATAAATGAGAAAATATTCTGCACAGTAAAAACTTTGCTTTTGATATATGAACAAGAAAGTTAGACAGTCGGAACTTACTATTCAACAAACTCAAAAGAATAAGTTAAGCAAACAAGCTAGACCAAGAGTGCAAGACTCAAAAAGAAAAAAAAAAAATTAGCTAGTACTCAAAGCTAATGGATTTGAGGCCACGTATCTGATATGAGCCGAAGGCAATAAACGCAATTTGCTAATGTAATATGAGTACAGAATCAAAACAGCTATTTTTCTGCTGCTATCAGATGACATAAGAACTGATACTTCAACAAGGATAGATGGATATGGCAACCAGTGGTAACAGAGTATAAATTACCATAAAAAAGAGGTATACTCAATGCACCTGAAAAGCAGAACGGATCAACTCCTCTACATAATCAACTGTTGCACCTTTTACGAAGTCAAAAGATATAGTATCAATTACCAATTTAACTCCATCCTGCTCAAAAATCCTGCAAAAAACCAGAATGAATTTTCATTTAGGACCCACCAAAACTAAATTTGATTTATTGACACGCATTAGATGAAGAACAACAATATAACCAAGTAAAACCGTAATTTTGGAAAGCCAATCACCTGTCATCATCATTGATCTTATTATCTAGTGAAAAGTTATATTGGAACCCGGAGCAACCACCGGCTTCTATACTCAAGCGCAGCAGCTTTTGACTAGCCTCTTCAGCTTGCAACTCTTTCATTCTCTGTTCCACAGTACCGAGGTGATTAAGTTCTCATCTAGCAGAATCATTGCTCGAACTTATCGAACAATATAAGTATAAAGCCATTAACTTTGCACGGATAAATCACCCTCATAATCAAAAACAAAAATAAGTCCTAAAACTATTTTGTATGAGGAAGCCTGAGCTTATAACTAAACCTACTAATCATTTTATTTTTTTAATCTAACAAATATTAGTATGAGAGCAATGAATATCCTGAGGCTATCAAATTATCTTCTTCGGCCCTAATTTAAGGACCAAAGAAACATCTTATTACGATAAACTAAGTATCTTTCTCTTGCACTCCACACAATTTCCATACAGGCAAATCAGTTCCAGGAAATTCAATCAATAACGATAATCCCATTGAGCATCCAAATCCTCATGACAAAAGTAAGTATCCCATCAAATAAAAAACAAATAAAATCGTAACAAAGTCCAATGGAGAAAAATAAAGCAGAAAATAAAAAATAAAAGAAAACAAGGCAGAGAACAGTACCCGAACACAGCTGCCGGTCATAAGTACAGCGTCAGGAGACGGCGATGGAGATTCCGACGAAGATGGCTGAGGTTCGGGAAGGGCGGAAGATGAGCTAAGAAGCCTAGAATTCTGGCGAAGGCGCGCAGAAAAATAGGGCACGAGCCGCTGAATAAGCGAACGGGGCGATGCCATCATGCCTCTCTCCTTCGTCGTCTTCTTCAGAACATGCTAATTTGTGCATCAGAAGAACCAAATCAAATATTGATTGGTGGTTTTGAAAAAAATTCTGTTTTACTTTTCCTTTCTGATGTTTCAACGGATTGGCTTCTGGTTGGCTTCGTCTGTCGAACACACGACAGCGTGACCCGACCCTGCACCCGAACCTTCTACCAGTCGAAACGTGAACAGTTGAACGGGCATATCTAAAGTAAACCGTAAAACCATAAATGGGCCTCAATAAATAAAATGCTAGTTGGATCAAATTAGAATTGGGCCGAAACGTAAAATTTGCATCTTCTTCAAATATGTAAGCCCAACTTTATATATTCAATCCAAAGCGGATATTCTTGCTGCTATAGCTCACTCTCAGCTTTTTTTCTTCGCACAGTTTCGCGGTCGGCTCTTAATTGGAGTTGGAGTTTTCTTGGCCAAAGCGCAACGGTTATCCTTTCCCGGTTTCGAAGAATCGACTCTCATTGCAGTAAGTTATCCTATCTCTCTCTGCTTATCAATATTTAGGTTAATTTGAATTGGAATCAGATGTTGAGGATTGGATTCTGTTGTTTTTTCTTTATAAAAATATTTGATGTTTGATTTGATTGCTCCGCGAGGATCGTTCCTGTATATCTCTGTTCTCATTCAATTAACAAATCGTGGCACTGGTATGTTTCCTTTTGATCAAGATAGGTCCTATGAACCCAATCTGTTTGTTAAATCTCATTGCGCCGAAGGAGATTATGCGTTTTCATTTTTAAAATTTAATCCTTTGTTGAGTTGCCAGATTTCGTTCAAGCCTCAAACACAACATATTTTTGACCTGTTAGTTGTAATGTGCTTACTTTACAGACGTTCTTGTTTTCTTTCCTTATTGACTTCTCTGATTTGATTAAAATCAGTCCACTGATTGCCTGAGTTGCCAGATTTCTTTGTAAATTATGGCAGAATATTCATTTTTGCATACTGTTTTATATTTTTGTTTATTGGCATTCTCCAGAACTTTTTCATATGTAAATATGTGTTTTTATTCAGATTTTTGTTGTCATTCCTCAAATTGTAGTTTGTATTGATCTGTCAGACCTAAGCACATTGTGAGCTTTAAAAATTAAAACGAACATTTTTGTGATTTGATTAATTTTGTGATTAACATTTCAGGATCCTCATTTCTCAAGTAGTACATTTATCGTTTTATGTTGCTGATTTTCAATTATGTTCCTTTTTCTGATCTCCATCTAAGGTAATTCATTTTGTTTCTTTTTGTTTTTCAGAAAGTCCGTTCAAATTCTGAATCTCTTGTTCAAGAAAAAGATGCAAACAACAAACTCCTCCACAGAAGAAGAAGAGATCTTTCAAGTGAGGAAACTAGAGATCTCAGACAAGAAAAAGGGATTCGTTGACCTACTTCAACAACTTACTCTATGCGACTCCATATCTGATGAGGTATTTGAAGAACAATTTAATGAGATTGCTAAATGCGGGGATAACCACCTTATATGCGTGATAGAAGACAATAATTCAGGGAAGATTGTTGGCACTGGGAGTGTGTTCATAGAAAAGAAATTTATTAGAAATTGTGGCAAAGTTGGTCATATTGAAGATGTGGTGGTAGATTCAAGTGTTCGAGGCAAGCAATTAGGGAAGAAAATTATCGGGTTCTTGTCCGATCATGCTCGGAAAATGGGTTGTTACAAGGTGATTCTTGATTGCAGCGTTGAGAACAGACCATTTTACGAGCGATGTGGTTTCAAGCAAAAGGAAATTCAGATGGTGAAGTACTTCGTTTGATGTTCTGTCAGGTTGGTAATTGAATATGTCATAACTACATTAATATAATGTTTATAGTTTTGTCAATAACCATCATGTTATTGTTTTTTTTTTTTTTGTCGACCCAGAGTATCCCCACACCAGCTGGGGGCACAGACCACACTGCCTTCGGCCTATGGGACATCCGTCCTTCCCAGGGATGGTACTAATCTCTGGGGGAGGAGGACAAACCCAACCCCAAAACTCCGCGGTAGTCAAGAATCGAACCTGAGACCTCAGGGTTGCAATTGCAACCCCTCAACCACCAGGCCAACCCTGGGGTTAACCATCATGTTATTGGAAATTATGAGTTTTGACATTATATTTCTGTAGCCCCATCGATTTTGTCATTTATACAAGTCGTCCCCTAAAGCATGTACAGAAGAGCATCCTAAAACATCAATCAATCAGTACATGTTCTCAAAAAGAATCATAACATTCGGATACAAGTGAACATAATCTTGTATACTTGTGTTTTTTTTTTTTTTTGGGATAATTACAAAAAGTACCCCTAAGGTTTGACCTAATTACAAAAAAAACCCACCTAACTTTCAAAATTACAAAAAGTACCTTGAGGTTTGATTCAATATTGAATTTAAGGGGTAAACTGTAACATTTTTATAAATATGAGGGGGGATTTTGAAATGTTTATTTCTTATGAAGGGGTAAATGTTAGACAAGATAAAACCTTAGGGGTATTTTTATAATTTTTAAAGTTAGCTGGTTTTTTTTTAATTAGGTTAAACCTCAAGGGTACTTTTTGTAATTAACCCTTTTTTTTTTAATGGACAGTAGTAGCAACTGGGATATAACGATTGGCTTTACTCTGCCAAGATATCCCTCGAGACTCTTTTTTAATCCATTTCAATTCACTGCTTAAAGTTGACACAAGTCTAGAAAATTGCCAATCCAGCTTCGTATCATAGTCCAAACTGAAGCACAAAAATCTGTATCGAAAAAATTTGTACAGGTTGATGGGTCGATGAGATAATTTTTCATTTCTTTTAGAACCAGATTTTGATTTTTGAAGCCTTACTATCCAATACTATTTAATTTGTTGGGATGGAAGAAATATCATATACAGCCTGTTCCAAAATCACCAGTTCGAACCGAATTGAAATTAAAAGATCTCGATTAGATACAAGAAAACCCTTTAAGTTTTATTAGGAAAATACACACAGAACAATGTGTACATACTTATTACAAAAAACACATTCACAAACTCAAAACCATTTTATTCTAGTACTTCCTCAGACCACTTCAGATGATCTTTCTGTTTCTTACACAAAGACGACCCTAATCTGGCATTGTTGTGGCCTCATATTGCACTTGCGAGGAAGCTCTGTAGCCCTCTGATAGACCTGAGATTGCCCCATCTGCTCCTGTCCGCCCTGCTGCAACTGCCTCACCGCGTGCCTGATGGCTTCGCACCGGCATTGCTCGTTCACGTTCTGCAACTGTTGGCAGCATTCTCTCAGGGATTGCTGTTGTTGCCCTGGATTTCCAGTGCTCATTTCGAGGACTTCATCTTCTTCGTTGTACGGACTCCTCTGAGACAGGTACCTCTGGCACGACCGGAACTGGCGCCCCTGGAGCTGGCGTTGGCACTGCTGTTGCTGGCCTGGATTGCCCTCCTCGTCGAAAGTGGTGGTGGTGACGGTGGTGGTGTAGGTGGTGGCGGTGGCGAGGGTCACCAGGGCCACCAGGAGAGCCGCGGCCAGGGTTATCTTCTTTGTTGCCATTGTTGTGTGTGTGGATATATCTGATATATATTTGGGAATGATTGGTGTGGTGGGAGAAATGGTGGTCGAGGTGGTATTTATGGTGGATTTGTGGGGTTTGCATGACTTTTACGTGTTGGTTTCTTGGGAGAGTGACAGAGTGGAGGTGGATGCATTTTGCGATTTCGAGCTTCCACATCGATTTTACATGCAAATGTTGCCAAATATTCAAGTGGGAAATTGAATTGGAAGATGTCACAAGTTGGTATAAGGATTTGGAGTTTGTATGAAGATATATGTCACAAGATGGTAGTACAAACAAATGGAATTTCTTGTCGTAATTGAATATTGTTTTTGCATTTAGATTTTAGTATTATTCGTTAGGCGTGACAATTCGGGTCGTGTTTGGGTTCGCAGATCGTGTTGAGACACGATAATTACACAAATTTGGCCAACCCGAATACGACTTGTATATTTTTCAGTCTTTGAATAGATTTTCTATTCATTATGATAAAATGAGAATTTTGGGTAATTTATATATAGAATATTAAAAACATAACGAATTACAATTAAAATATGCAAATCGTAATTTGACTTGATAATAGGCTTATCAGATTAGGCCTCCAAGGAACATTAACAAACTCCAAATAAGTTCTACTCCTAAAATATATTAACATTCAAACAAAAAAAATGTAATTAAAGTTTAAGAGAGAACACAAACATATGATGCAAATATAAATGAAACAACAATTAATTAATTCACCAAATATCATGTAGAATTAGTTACAAATTTCTTCTTTTTTTTTTGTTGAACGATAGAATTTTATCATAACAACTCAAAAATTAAAATTACAACTACAATCGTAGCAACGGGCTGCAAGAGCGACAAGACTAACTAAGAGCCAAGCGGGAATTGGTAAAACCAATTGATTCACATGGACTAAAAACTATCCACCCCAAACTAAACACTCCACGCCGGGAGACTTCAGCACTCCTTAAAGGAGACTGTAACACACCAAAAAAAAACTAAAATCGGGCACGAGCAACCACTACATCTTTGCGACGAGAAAAAATCGATCCGCCTACGAGTTTCGCAAATCAACCGAGAAAAGAAAACACAAACAAAATAAGAAAACAACAGTTTTACTAACAAACTAGAGAAAAAAACAAAAATTGCCTCTCCTCTCCCAAATCTCTGCCATGACCCATCGTTTCTCCGCTCCGAGACACCTCCGTGAAGCTCCGACCCGCGCCTGGACCAAAAATTTCGGCCACCTTCATACGCCCAAGGGACCGCCATTTGGTATCCCTCCAATAGAAAACATGAAGGAGGAGGGGGAGGAGGGCGACTGTAATGGGAGAGGGAGGGGGAACGTGCTAGGGTTTATTTTTGGGGTTAGAGAGAAGGGGGAGAGAAAAAGGTTAGAGAGAGAAGGGGGAGTGTTTTCTTTTTGAGTTTTACAAATTTCTTCGTCAAATGGGTTAAATGGGTCATTTTGGGTCAATCCAAAATTGACCCATTTATTATTCGGGTCAATTAGATCTGACACGATTATGACCCGAATAATAAATGGGTTGACCATAACCCGCTTATATCTTGTTAGGTTCGTGTCGTGTCAGGGATTGACACTCCTATTATTCACCATGTCGATCTTTGTTAAAATTATATATTTTTTTTGAAACGTTTGTTAAAATTATTTAATTATTGGTCATCAGCTCCCCCCAACCCAAAAAAAAACAACTAATCTGATTTTTGTAATTATCCATATATATTAGGGATCATTACAAAAAGCGCGGTTTGAGCTAATTACCCAAAAAAAAAAGAGAATTTTGAAAATTACAAAAAAACGCTTTGAGGTTTGATTGTGTCTTAAATTTAGTGGGGAAACTGTAATATTTTGATAAAAGGAAAGGGAGCTTTTGAAATATTTTTTGCATATGATGGGGAAATTGTAAGACGGATCAAACTTAAAGAGTTTTTTTTGTAATTTTCAAAAATCCTAGGGTTTTTTTATAATTAGTCTGAACCTCGGGGTGGTTTTTTGTAATTATCACTAAATATTATATAATGGAAATTGTGGGAACTAGCCATTTTGGATATGGTAAGGGGAATTCTTTTCTATCCACTCCTATAAAAAAGCCATTTTTAATACCCAATTTTCCTAGTCTTTTACCCAAATATCTTTACTTTTTTTTATTCCTTTTAAACACTACAAACAATGAATTTCCTTTCTCTTCTCTCTTTTTCTTACCCCCAAAATTAATTTGAAGATGATATAGAGTCCCACTATAAATTTATATCGTGGAGCAAGTGGCCACTCACTATATAACTTATATTATTCATTTATATCATAGAGCAGATTGCGACTATATAAATGCAAGATATTTGGAAGATGTTGGATAACGTTTGCCACGATGTAGTATGCCACAACTATGATTTTTATGACATGATATGAATTATAACCTCTCTTTTTTACCAGCTTAAATGAGTGGGGCCTACAGGCTTCACCCCATTTAACACCTCTAATCGTTGTTCAGGTTGCCATGTTATGATTCATAAATTTTGGGAAAATAGTTATTTTGGCATTATAACTTGGACTACTTGGAGATTTAGTTCTCTAAATAGTCACATTTAAATTTTGGTCCAATATCTTTCAAAAACTTGGACAATTAGTCCTATTTTGACCAAATTTATGTAATTTTACCGTAATTGCAAATAAGGACCTACGACTGCTAATGTATCTAATAAACTTAGAGATTTTGGTAATTTGGCGCAAAAATTGATACGCCAAATCACTAAAAATTGACACACAAAATTTGGGAATTTTAATGTTTTTAAAAATTCCCTTGTGCATAATTGGTATTTTAAAATTAGTCACATTAGATTGTTGGTTTTTTCTTCATAAAAAAATATTTTATAGTCATGTTTTTCAAAAATATTTTTTTTGGCCATTTTTTGAGTTCAAATGTTCACTTTGCCTTTTTGTTCATTTTTTGGGACCGTTAATTTTTTGAAAAAATGGCCAAATACCTCACTAGAGAATACACGAAGGGTATAACCGTTAGTTTTTAGTCAAAATGGCTAAAAACATATGTGTTTGAAAAACATGACTATTTTTTATTTTCACAAAATAGAAGTGCCCAATTTGGCCTATTACCACTTAAAAATTTGGGGAAATTACATAAAATAACATCTTTCTTGTAAACATACCACAAAATACGCTCATATCACTTTTGTACCTATTTCTTTCCTTATGTACCTATTTTTTTTTTCCTTTTTTACACTCCTGCATATTTTTTTTAATTATTTTTACTTTTTTTTGTTGTTCGTGTATTACTTTATATGTTGTTTCGATGTTGTTTAAATTTGTTTCTTTGTTGATTCGATGTTTCAAAATAACTTTTACCTATTTTTTATTCTTTTTTTGTTCATGCATTGTTTTGTACATTGTTTATGTGTTGTTCTATAATATTTTTAATGTTGTTCTAATATTTTTTTTGTTCTTTTCATATAGTGTTCAATGTGTAAATACATCTTTTACCTATTTTTAAGCTCTTTTTATTCATGTGGTGTTTTTAATATTTTTTTACGTTGTTTTTGGATTGTTTCCATACCGTTTTTAATATTGTTTTGATGTTTCTTTGTTGTTTCCATGTAGTTTTCGATGTTTAAATATAATTTTCACCTATTTTTAACTCTTTTTGCTCATATTGTATTTTCTATATTGTTTCTGGTTTATTTCTATATTGTTTCCTAGTTGTTTTCATGTTTAATATATTTTCAACTTTTCATGCATTGGATCAAAAATTGAATTGTGTTTTTTTATTCATGTTGTTTCTATAATATTTTTAATTTGTTTGGTTTTAATATATGTTGTTTTATGCGTATATTTCTTGATTTTTTATAAGACTTCGAGTATAAAATAGATTATTTAATGAGGGCAAAATTTATTTTCCACTCAAACTTTAAACTTCATAAATAAAATCGTACAAATATGATGTAAGTACAGAACTAGTTAACTACTACTCAAGCATAATGTCACGCAGTTGGCTTTTACGACTCATTTTTCGCCATCTGCCGGGACAAAGAGGCTCACCATTGTACGTAGTCCGTCTTCTAGAATCACCTAGCATGATTCTAGAATGATCTAAAATAGTATAAAAGAGTCTAAAATGTTGTAGAAGAGTATAGAGCATTGTAGAAGAGTTGGAATGTTCTAGAAGAATCTAGAATATTGTGGAAGAGTCTAGAATGGGGTAGAATAGTCTAAAATGTTATAGAGTAGTATGAAACTATGTAGAAAGTTGTAGACTAGAGTACAAAATTATAGAATACTTGTAGAATATGTAGGAATTATGTGGAGAGTTCTAGAGAATTTATCCCTAGCGTTGGATCAAATGAATCACCACCGTTCATTAAGGAGGTGGGATAGTATAAATAGGTGAATGATCTCATTTGTAACCAACCAAACATCTTGTAAGCAAGTTGAGTGAGTAATAAAGTGTTCCTTTTCAAATTTTCTTGAGTGCTTATTATGTAGCCATGGCGATTAATGAAGGAGCTAAGGCCTCACGGTTGTTGTTGAGGGAACAAGTCCGTAGTAGTTGGAATATATGGCCCATTTGTGTTAGCCCATGGTTGTTGTTGAGGGAACAAGTCCATAACAGATGGTATCAGAGCCCGATTCGGGCGGAGTATTGTGAAGTAGTTGTTGGAATCTGTGGCCCATTTGTGTTAGCCCATGTCCAATAATGTTTGACCCAAAATTACAGCCCAATATCTAACTATTCATTCTTTTTCTATTTTTATCTTGATACCGAACAAGTTTGTAAAGTAAAAAAAACTCCCAACCCTTGCAAAATGACAAAGAAGAATTAGCTCCCAATGTGTGAAAAACTAGGAAAGTAGGAAACTAATAAATACATAAAATCACAAATATCGGGTAGCAGAGATTGAAGAATCACTAACTTCTTCCTAATTGCATTCAAACACATGATAAAATTGGAAAGGACAAATCGTCAAACACAAATAAGGTAAATGCGGTTGTTGTTGAGGGAACAAATCGGTGACAATAATCCTCAATCATGTTTGACCTTTTCTTGGACAAATTATTATCTTTCAATATAAAATATATAAAACAAAAATCAATAGTTAGTAAGAAGTTTATATTTATGTATATATTATTGAAATCAAATTGTAAAAAAAGATATAAAAGTATTATAAATGAGTTGTAGAATTAAAATGAGTGAAAAAAATGTTCTTTAAAAATAAATGCTCATGTCATACAAACTAAAATGATCATGTGAATTTGAAAAATATATACTACAAGAGATAATAAAAATAGATATAGAATATTAAAATTATATCTATATTTTCTTTTGGCAAAATGGCGAGCTAGCGGGGCGTCTAACGGGCTTTGAGCTAAATGGCCCAGGGCAAAAAGATTTGATTTAAATGCGTCAAAATAATTTGGTTATAACCTTCTTTTTTCCAATTTAAAAAAGTCCATTGAAAGTCGCAACACGTTTAAATCCCGGGTAGGGAAATCTTATAGGAGTGGGTAAAAAAAATTCTCTTATCCAAAACGTGTACTTAAAAAATTAGGGAAATTACACAAAATACGCTGATTTTTGTACCATTACCACATAATACGCTCCTATTACTCTTATGCCTATTTTTTTACTTTTGTACCTAATTTATTTTTTTACGCTCCTTGCTATTTTTTTTTTATTTTTATTTTTTTTCGTTTTTTTTCCTGCATTGTTTTATATGTTATATAAGTTGTTTCGAGGTTGTTTAAATTTGTTTCTTTATTGTTTCTATGTTGTTTCTTTGTTGTTTCGATGTTTCAAAATAACTTTAACCTATTTTTATGCTGTTTTTTATTCATATATTATTTTGTACATTGTTTCTATTGTTTCGGTGTTGTTTTATAATATTTTTAATGTTGTTCTAATAATGTTTTTTGTTGTTTTCATGTAGTATTCAATGTGTAAATACAATTTTACCTATTTTTAAGCTTTTTTTATTCATGTTGTGTTTTTAATATTTTTTACGTTGTTTCTGGGTTGTTTTCATACCCTTTTTAATGTTGTTCTGATATTCTTTTGTTGTTTCAATGAAGTTTTCGATGTTTAAATACAATTTTTTACCTATTTTTATTAAAAGAAACATGTTTGAAACAATGTTGAAACACAGAAACATTCAAACATGTTAGAAACATGTTTGAAACAATGTTGAAACAAGGCGTAAAATTTTCCGGGAATTTTTGCTGGAGCGTATTGTTCTGTAAAAAATGAGCGCGGAGCATAAATTTAGGTAAAATTGCATCGGGAAGCGTAAAAGGCTGGTATTGACTTAAAAAGGTGGGTATTTCTGTCATAAGCCCTAAAAAATTTCCCAAATCCTTCTACTAATTCTGACATCTTCTAATTCATTTGTGTAAATAGGCCATTTTAGTTTACATTTTCAAAAGATGAAAAATAGTCATGTTTTCTAAAACATGTTCTTTAGCCTTTTTGATTAACAAATAATAGTTGTACTTGTATTCTTTGGTGAGTTACTTGGCCATTTAAAAAAAAAAAAAACTGATGTGCAACATTTGTTGGTACCGAAAAATCTTTCTTGATCCTGAAAATTATACTGGTCTCGCGGTCCGGAGAAATGAAAAAAACTGCAGAATGTACAGCTGAACTCAAGAAAGGCCAAAAAAACATGTTCTTGAAAAATATTTTTGATACGGACAAATGGCCAAAAATCCAATCCATCGGACTCAAGGAGTAAGAAAAAGACCAATATGTATAAGAAACAAAAAAACACTTCATTTTTCTATTTCTAGGAAAATACACACAACACCATGTGTACATAGCTTATTACAAAAAACACATTCACAAACTCAAAACCATTTTATTCAAGTACTTCCTCAGTCCACCACCTCAGGTGATTGATCACTCGATTATATCTTACACAAAGACAACCCTAATCTGGCACTGTTGTGGCCTCATATTACACTTGCGAGGAAGCTCTGTAGCCCTCTGATAGACCTGAGATTGGCCCATCTCCTCCTGTCCGCCCTGCTGCAACTGCCTCACCGCGTGCCTAATGGCTTCGCACCGGCATTGCTCGTTCACATTCTTCAATTGCTGACAGCATTCTCTCAGGGACTGCTGTTGCTGTGCAGGATTTCCAGTGCTCATTTCGAGAACTTCATCTTCTCCGTTGTACGGACTCCTCTGAGATAGGTACATTTGGCACGACCGGAATTGACGCCCCTGGAGCTGGCGTTGGCACTGCTGTTGCTGGCCTGGATTGCCCTCCTCGTCGAAAGTGGTGGTGGTGACGGTGGTGGTGTAGGTGGTGGCGGTGGCGAGGGTCACCAGGGCCACCAGTAGAGCTGCTGCGAGGGTTATCTTTCTGGTTGCCATTGTTGTGTATGTGTTGGATGTGATATTTGGGAAGGAGATAGTTTGAGTGTTGTTGCTTGGTGTGGTGAGAGAAATGGTGGTGGCTTTGAGGGGTATTTATGGTGGGTTTGTGTGTTTGCATGGCTTTTACGTGTTTGGTTTTGGGAGAGTGACAGAGTGTAGGTGGATGAGTTTTGGTGGGGGGTTGAGGGTTTGCGTTTTCAAGCTTCCACATCGAATTTACATGCATATGTTGCCAAAAACTATTGGGAAATTGAATTTGGTAGATGTCATTTTGTATGAAGATGTCACAAGTTGGTAGTACAAGGATATATTTGTATTTTTTTTTTTTAGGGGTAGCATCCGACACGATACCTAATTCAACCGGAAGTTCGAGAAAAACCCGAATGCGAAAACAACTAATACAAATCGACACGATGTTTACCAATTTGTCAAACAAAATTATTTTATATTTTGATTAATTTTGACATACTTTAAGCATAACCCGAAATCAACATGAACCCAATCGATGACCCAAATTGCCACCCCTATTTTTTCCTTGTCGTAATTGAATTTTGCATTTGCTATTTAACAGGGTCCATAAGTTAATACACAAAGTTGTGCACTTGTGCTAGCATTAGCTCATATTAAGTGTATGGAGACCTAAGGGTCAAAATCCACGAAAACTCTTGTATCATGATTAGAAGGTATATACAAAATGAACAAATAGTTTATACCAAGCAAGTCTACCTTATTCATTGCCTTTGCATCAATAAAATATGCTCATTTACAAAATGAAATGTATCAAGGGACAACGTCCCACCTTGCCTGCATATAATAATACATGTATCTATGTGAAAGAAAATTTACATAACCTTTATTTAGTCAGACTTTTCAATCTCTCTGAATCTCTGATCCCATTCTCGGGCCTCATAATCCTGCTCATACATATCCCTCTCAGTACTATAAATAATTCTATCCTTGCCAATGAATGTCCTTTGCGCCATGTCTCGAGCACTTAAAAGCTGAAAATATTGGATATAAAGAAGTTATATTCGAAACAGAAAGAATATATAACCATAAAGGACATGACATTGTGAAATCAAAAATCATCCTATTGACCTTTGTACATTTTTCAAATTCGTATATAGATGAAGATTAGTATAAACCCAATGTCAGATTAGATGGATATATCATATACGAGAACACTTGGAGTAGGAAATAAATCATGAGAAAAAATGAATGGATTAAAGTGTATAAGATAGTCATTAATGTTTAACACCATTGGCAATCATAGGACCACACTACATCATTTAAGGCCACAGAAATGGATGGAAAAATAAATTAATCCACACAATTATTAGTTACGAATACTGCATTGCGAATGTACACTAAGCATCGGAGTAAACAATTGTGATCTTGACTATTGACATTGAGGACATGTTCAATAGTGAGTTAGGATATTATATAGGGATAACTACAGAAACTACCCCTGAGGTTTGTGTTAATTACAAAAAAAATCATAGATGGTTTGAAAATTAAAAGAAAACCCCTTGAGGTTTGTTTCTGTGTTGAATGTAAGGGGGTAATTGCAATATTTTTACAAATGTAAAGGGGTGTTTGAAAAGTTTATGCTTATGAAGGAGTAAAGCATAATACAGCTCAAACCTCACCTCACGTGTTTTTTTGGTAATTTTCAAAAACTTGTGGGTTATTTTTGTAATTAACCCAAATCTCAGGGGGAGTTTTTGTAATTATCCCTGTTATATAATCACTTCGATTAGTTGGAAACAGATCTAAAGAGGATTTTGAGTAATCATGTTAGTGAATTATCATTACTGTGTTTACCTTCCGCCTCAAAGAAAGGTCAGGTGATTCTAGTGCCCTGGCCCGCTGTTCCCTCGCTCGATTCCTTTTTACAATTTTTGCGTTTTTGTTTTGAACGAAAAACCACCGAATTAACGGAATCGCAAAGAAAGAGCCAGCATAGATCTGCAAGGTTAAATGTAACTTTTAGGAGTAAAGCAACATCAAACTAATTTAGCAGCAACAAGGCAGTCTCCAATAGAAAGTATACACTCTAAGCAATGGGGACGGTTTGCAATACCAAAAACAATTATACCTGAAGCAGGGGAAATATATCGGACACAAATGATATGAAACCACTCGGGCTAACCGTCATGTTCCTTCAAGTTAAAATTCAAACAGGAAGTCAGAGAAATAGTGGAAAGACTTAAAATATCGAAACAAAAAGCAATGCAAGCAGAATCATACTTCAACATGGTACCAAGAATTACAACCCCAAAAAAATTAAGGCCACCAAGACCAACCACCATCGCCCTCTCTGAAGCACTAGTTTTGCTGCAGAAAAAAAAATGTCACAATAATATCAGGAATGCATGATATTGACCAAATTATATTTTACGAGAAAATGAGTACCTAAATTGCCATTTCTTTTCCTTAAAGAACTTTTCAACTTCTCCAACCCACTCAGCCCATTTTCTTCCAACATATTCCTTCCGCCCACTCCTCTGTGGAGCAGCAGTGCGTTGTAGTGATGGAAAACGGTATAAAATATTCCCCTGCAGGTACATATATTCAAAGAGAAAGAGATACTGATTTAATATGATTTCTATAATTACGTATAACATGCAACACATATAAACCAACAAATAAGTTACAGAAAAGGGAAATTGCAAGGAGAAAAAGTGGGACGTGGTTTGACATATGAGATAATACTAAGTTTCTTGAATTTACATGGCAAATAATAACGAACCTCATTTGATGCTCCAAATGTACATGAGGAAATCAACATTGTCCTCTATTTGTGAACAAGAAACTCATGGAACTTATTATACCCATACAGATCAAGGAAGCAGTTTGCTACTGCCAGCCAAGTAAAAGCTTCATTAGAGAAAATGACATTACACAACTCTTTTTAAACTACAGAATTCATTTGGCAATCTTAAATGACATCTTACATTTTACCATCCTATGCAACTCCATTACTTAGTGAGTGGTTAAAAAAATTGACATTTGATTGGTATAAATTATGCGGAAAGAGCTGATGCAATTTTTATAAGCAAATATGTCACACCTTCCACAACTATATAATTAAAAAGATTTCAAGCCACATGCATTTAGTAAATGCATACATATGTAGAAAACCAAATTCTGGCTGACCTCTTTATCCACTTCGGGCTGACCATCAAATCGTAGCAGCACTGGTAGTATGTATGAGTCATCATCCTGGAGGAATTGAAAATAACATATGCAATCAATAGCAAGAAAGATGGGAATTGAACGGGAACAGACACAAAGATACTTCCTCGTGCCTATATGCACAAACACAAGCAAAACCAAAATCACAGCACACAAGACATACATGCACGCTAAACCTGCAATCACATATAGGGGGTTGCGGAATAAGAAACAAACACAAGTTACATACATTAGTGGACAACTACTTCTAGTAACTAAGCTTAAAACCACCCATATGTTCAAATTAAATGGCATTGACCGACTTTGACACATCACTCTAAACCAGCCAACTCAAAACTGGAAACCTAGAAAGTCTATCATGTTTCTAAGATGAAAGAGCCAAAATACTAACTTTTATCTCAGTGTATAAGTGAGGTTTGATAGTACCATATTTTCAGTAGTCTCCAGATCAAGATATGGAGCAAGTTCTTCAGCTGTGACAATACCACCATTTGAAGCTATGTACTGTCCAATCTGCAGACATATTTAGGGAAAAGAAATTATCACACATACTAGCTGTTAAGAGGTAGACAGATTGTAACCAATCAAACCAGCTTCATGTACAATATTAAAGAGGATAGATCCAAAGAAAAGGTTAAACATCTTAACAAAGAACATAAAAAAGTTCAGAATTAAGTACCAAGAACAATCAGATTTCATATACTAGAGTCAAAAACATTTTTTTCATATCAGACTGCCTGGAACAGTATCCGAGAGTGACATCAAGTGCCCAGCTCAAAATAACTTGTCAGATTTGCAGCCTTGAATTTCGAAAGAATTATTTCAAGGTGAGGTCTAATAACCTAATAAGTTTTATCACATCCACACAGAGATTGATTTGTACAAACTTCAGACTAAGGAATACCCGCAGCACTCATCACTCTTTCCTGCACATTATCTGAAAGATGTAAGTTTCACATCGATAACTCAGTGATTGTTGAGTTACCGGAAAGTTCAGGGATTGTGATTCATGATCTGAAGTTTGAGCAAAGCCAACTAAGGTTTGAGTTTTGACTAACAAGTGATAAACACCCAAATTATCCCGCCGAAACCCATCAAGAATAATTAGCTGTGCATGCAAACATTTATTATAATAGGTGTACAAGGGTGCGACAATTAGACTTGGGGGTGGCAATTTCTCACACGACACGAAAACACTACACGAACCTAACACGTTATAAGTGGGTTAGGGTTGAGGCAAATTTAACACTACATGAACCTAACACGAGAAAGTGTTATATCTAGAAATAAATGAAAATATGGCTTATAACCGTAAATGATGGCGCGATATGATCCGTATAGCCGACCCCACATAGTGGGATTAAGGCTTAGTTTGTTGTTGTTGTTGTATGAACCTAACACGAGAAAGTGTTATATAGATCTATATGGGTTGAGTTGTTTATGCAACCCATTTGTCCCCCACCCACTTAAACCTTTCGGATAAATGGGTAACGAAGAGCAAAAGTGTTCTGCAGCATTACGACAATAATTTCGTAGTACTTTTTACAATAAATTTCCTCATATTGATCCAGCAGTTAGAACAGATACAACTAACAAACTGCGGAGTCAAAAAAAAGGAGCTTAAAAAAAGTGACTTCTTGGTCAAAACCCAAGCCCTTCAAGGGCGACTAGTAGAAAATCAAGTGATTTTCAACTTCTGAAGACAAAGCCTTGAAGATTTTAGAGCAAATTTAATGGACAATCAAGATCCATGAACCCACATGTTATTTCCTGTCTAAGCAATTGTCGTATCATATTGTCCTTGCACATAAGACAGAATCTTGACAGTTGGCACGCATTTTCAGACAAAAATTAGCATAGTTATGAAGCTTTATATTTTGAGTCTTTTTCAAGAGAATCTTAGGAAGCTTGGGGCAATCAATACCAACATTTTAGTGAATGATGTGCGCAACCTGAAATTTCAGTGTCTCAGAGTACCAACCGACTAACAGTTAGCTGCTCTACACTCTCTCTTCACAAAATTTGGAGTTTGTAGTCCCAATAGGTCATCTTTCAAACCTTGTAGACAGACTTTCTTTGCATGGGCTTCTTTTATCAGGTAAAAAACTCCAAGATTAAGATTTTTTGCTAGTGCTAGTGCTTAAAAAGGATGAAGACTACTCTTCGTTCCAGGCCAGGAAACCTACGTTGTCCTCCAAATGTGAGCTTTATAAGTATACATCATCCTCACAATCATAAGCTTCTGTTCTTTCCCTTTTTTTCAACATCTTCATTCTGCTCAGGGAACAGAGAGAACATTATGAACTTGTTTTCTGACATTACAGTTTGGTCTGATGCACCGGAGGTGAATGTCAAATTTGGAAAAATGAATTTGGTGTTAGCAGGGCTGCAATGACAGGAACAATTCCACAGAAGAATAACAGAAATTTCCCAACATAAATTCTGTCCGTACTATGGGGATTATATATTCTTCTTGGCCGCACATTTGAGCCACGTCAGTGGACACTTTTACAAGAATAATTTGATATAATTAACATGCAATTAAAATTCTTTTTTTTTTTTTCTACTGTGACTAATAGTACAGATTCTTTGTCTTTCAAGAAAGGTGCACTGGTCCTCGAAAGTGTAGAGTCTTCCCTTATTTATCAACTTGCTTTCACCAAAAGATAAAAAGCAGAAAATATTCTCGAGCTTATTTTTGCATTGCTTAGGATGTTCTCCAGGCTGTTCTTTTGTTCAAGACATCTGGGCCTCTAACTAGCTTGAAAATCATGACACGTAATACAAAAAAAATGTGGACAATCGTATCCATTTGGTATAATGAGGAATTTGCAAATACAGACAAGATTGGAAAAAAATTAAAGATGCAGAACAATTATAAAGACACAATGCGATGAAAACATTAAAGTAACGGACCACTGAAATCAGTGCTCAATTATTACCAACTTCCACCTCTCTTCTTCAATCCCTTGGTTGGGATCACCATCCCGAATACAAAGGAAAAACCTGAAAATTAAGAAATAAAAAGAATTTACTTTTAAAATATAGGAAAGATCCATAACCATACTACCTGCAGTTAGATGTTTCTTACAGATTCAATGAAGTTCATCCCACCATCACCTTCTCTTACTCTCCGTCTCCTGTAATAATTTGGATCCCAATACCTGGACAAAGTAATAGATAGGTGACTTGGACTCTGCATCAGACGAAAAGTCACACAAATATGCTGGCATTTTTCTTCTATAGCCAACTATGCTGGATGAGTAGGCCAGCTAAAGAGAATCAGGCTGATTACTGTCTTGCTCATGTTAATGGATGTTACTGTTACTTTTATTGGCATTTATAGACTTCCCACTCTCAAGGTCTGTCTATTATTCTGAGAGAGAAAATTAAATTGTCTGCTGTAAGAGGGTATATGGTCAACCATTCATCATGTGTTTGCACTGTTAACATTAAAGAATTATTTATCCCAAAATCAGGGCATCGAGGTGGTTTGAATTTGATCCCACTTTGGGGCTAACCGTTAGGTGTTAGAAGTGGCCTTTGCAACCTCCCTGTTTCCCATCCCCTCCCCTTTCACATTTTACCAAAGTATGAGTGAAGGTCCATTCGCCTCACCAGTCTTTCCCTCTCCCCAATTCTACTGCATTCTTCCTATGAAATGAAACCTCATGGTTAACTATGGCAGATGAAAATTCATTTCCAAACTTCTGGCTTTTTCATGATCTGGAAATTGAATGATATATAATAAGTTATACCAAAACAATATACATATTCGGACAACACATAAAAAGTTCAAAGCACTACTAAAGAACATGCCACATGGTATATATAATAATTTAACACCCATCACTGATGGACAAGTTACCAATCCCTTTACATTTCTTTTGCAGTAAATATGTCAATGCGATAACAAAGTAATTTGTCATTATGTAACTAAAATCCTAGAATTAAATTCTCAAATCCCCACAAGATAACCAAGGCTTATCTGTAGTATCAAGCAAACAACGGTACCACTTAGCAAAAAGTCTAATCATTAAAGATAAGCTTCTTCGAATTTCACTCGAACGGTAACAAAAGGCCCTCTTTAAAATCTATATTGGATAAATGATAAGTCATAATTTAGAGGTATTACCAGAATAAATCAGTTGGACTTAGATAAAAAGTGAAACCAGGGCTGTATGATCTTCCTCGTCTGCCACGATCGTCTGAGTCACTGTTTGAGATCATGAACACCAAAAGTCAGTGATAATAAGATTGCATGATAGGCAGTTGTGTTACCAAAACTCAGTTTGGACGTGCAAAGGCTAAGACTTATACCGACTACTTGAGGCTATAGCAATGATCGTGGTATAAACAAGAACAATGGATGCGATCAGTGCTGTCCCAAAGGAAACCCGAACCAAGTACTCAGCTGCCATCTGTCAATCGAAATTTCACTCCAATCAAAATGTAATCATCGTGAACCAGCACAAATCCACCAACAAGATTAGTCTGTACCTTCCCCTTTTCCAGCAAAGGTTCAATCTTCATCCCAAACGACTTGGCAGCAAGTTTTGATCTATAATCCTTGGGAAAAACATATAAAACATCACCTTCATCCGACACCTATTAAACAAAGAGCATCACAAGTTAACAACCATAACCATTCAATAGCATCTTCCACATTATAAACATCCCATCTACAAACTATCGTATAAAGCATGACAAATAACCTCTAAGAAGCCATTGGTGTCAGCAGCGAGAGCCTGAAGAGCTCTTTGAGCTTCATTCAACTTGAGCCCGGCTTTACTCGCCACGTCTCCAATGGTGACTCTCCTCCCGCTGGAATCAATGGCATCCATCGCTCGCTTCCGCACGTCGGACGGCAATTTATCACTCTCAACCCTGCCGCCGGGCCTAATAGCTGACGTTGTGACATCAACACTACTGCTAGCCCTAATTACGGCGATAGATGTTTTTCCGCGCCCGAACTTTGAGGGTTGGGGAATTATCAGGGATGGCAGAGGAGTAAAATAATTGAATTGGGAGGGTTTAAATGGTTTATGAGAGAGGCTTAAAGAGTGGGATTTTGGGGTAAAAACGACAAAGCAAGCAGACATGGTTGCCATTTACAGCTTACTTCGCAGATTTTTAGACTGCCTGTTACTTGTTTGTGCTTAGGTTTTCAGCCATGGATAAAAGATATTTTTCAGTCTTTTATTTTACGAATATATCTATATATATACTGTGGAGGTGCTTGAAATTGAACGCTAGTTTTCTTGGTGGTGAAGACGTTCTGAGTCTCAAGGCTAGTTGAATGGAAAGCGGGACTGCGAGAGGATGACGCTTGTTAATTTACATTTTTACCCTCTTATATTCCTGCCTATTTATAATTTAATTAATTACTAGTAATCCCGCACGTGCGCTGCACGTGTATTTTTATTTTAATATTAATATTTTATCATGCAAATATCTATTAACATGAATGAGTATTTATTATTTTATTTTTATAATAATATTTATATAATGTAAATAAAAACAAAAATTATCTATCAAAGAGTCAAAGTTATGATTTCGATTATAAATTTAAATGTCAAAATTTATCTCGTTTATATTTCTCAATCTACGTTTATCTCTATATTACTATTTCTCTCTCTCTCTCAACAATTATATATATGTATAATTGTGAAACTTGTATATTCATATTGAACTTGTATTGTTGAAAAAACATGAATATTTCAATCACATTGTTAATCTATCTTTTCTTAACAAAATGTGATATAAATTTATCAAGTTTTCATAGGAAAATATTTATGAAGAAATGTAATTACAAATTTTCAAATAATAAAGTTTAAGTGCCAAAAGTATTCTCGTTGGATTAATCTCTCTGATCATATTAAATATCGATGGCATTGGTAGACATGAAAAATATTGCAATCGAAAAGCATGAAGTTGCTTGCTTGAGTAATATAATAAAAAAAACATAATAACTTGATTTTTTTCACGTATTGAATCATTATAGAATGAAGCTTCGGTAGTCAATAAAATGGAAAAAAAACATATTCGTATGTGATTAGTAGTTAAGAGTATCAAATGCTAAAAGATATCTAGCATTTATAAACATCAAATATTGGAAAATTAAATATTGTTATATTAAATTATAATCTAAATAGTTACAATTTTTATTTAGTACATTCATTTTGCATTTAGTGTTATCCAGTTGAATCCAAACATTAATATAGTAAGTAACATTTTGTTAATCTTTCTGTAATTAATATAAATATATTTTATTTATAGACACTTCTCAAATTTTCTATAAGTTTTAACTAAAATAATATTATGTCATATACTATTTTTCTATATTTAG
The DNA here is from genome assembly GCA_016081115.2 of Rehmannia glutinosa. Classification (NCBI taxonomy): domain Eukaryota; kingdom Viridiplantae; phylum Streptophyta; class Magnoliopsida; order Lamiales; family Orobanchaceae; genus Rehmannia; species Rehmannia glutinosa. The sequence goes on from JABTTQ020000358.1 coordinate 167,746, forward strand.
TTATGTAATTGTTGTCAGTTAGATTTCAATTAAAAACAAATATAGTAAATCTCATATATCGATATTTTAACTTGAAAGTTTGTTTGTATTTATTTATAAATAAATTGTATCTATAATATAATGTGGCATGTAACACATTGTTCTTTTTACTATATTAATTTCGTAATTATTGTCAATTCAACTTATAAATTGGAATTAACTCCAAATTAGATAACTGGTAGACAATAGTTTCTATAAACACAAATTTTCCTATGCAACTCATTTGAAAACATGGTACAATACATCCAACCCATTTATAATATTTTCCTAATTTATATATAATCTTTGAACAAATCAAGATCAACGGATATGATTGTACGGTAAAATATTTCCGAGTATAAGAAGAAAAATGAGCGGGAAAATTTTGTTTCAGACTTCTGCTATTATATATATATATGGATTTGGTTGGAAGTTGGAACTATTGATAATGATCGACACAGATAATTTTACTCTCAACTTAATTATTGTCTATCACTAACTAAAATAACACCGTGTAACAAAGATAAATAAAATTTCAATAAAAAGATAAATAAAAAAAATTCAAAATTTGGAAGAATATCATACAAATAATTCACTTCAAATTCTTAAAAACTTTTATGTAAACTATATTATTGTTAACCGGTGTTTGTTCCTCTTTTCTATATTTTAATTTATGCGTATAATATCATATAATAACATAAAAATAACAAATTTAAAGTTGTAACAAATCAAAGATAACAAATTTAAAATATAGTGTAGATAAAATCCTTGATTTTTGGGTTATTTGTTATCTTTTAAAATTGTTATCTTTTAAGTTCAATAGAAAAAAATTCCAAGCATGGAAAATATAGAAAAATTCCTAAAAAATAGTAACATGTCTTTTAGAATCCAATATATATATATTATCATGTGGCAGTGTGGACAACTCTAGGCCATTACCATGTTTAACCCTAAGGCCAATGTTTTTTCGATTGTTTTTATATTTAATACAACCCATTTAAGGGCACAATGGACATTTTATACATAAAAGCACATGGCAGTTTTTTAGTAACCCACATAACCTCCCTTTTTTGGGATTTCATTTAATTTTTCTCCCTATTTTGCAATCTTATTTTCATACAAAATCAAAATCCCCCTTTTTCCGTCTCATTCTTATTCATTATTCTAATCCCCCATTTAATGCTTTATGTTATTGAAAATGTGATTTGGTTCATTTTTTGGTGTACATTTATGTAAGCATGATACACTTTTCAGTTCTTCTTCCCTATTATAAAGGGATGACACATTTTCGTGATTTGCATTAACATAAAGAAGAAGTATTGTCACATTTTGGACAGCTCTTCAGATGGTGGTACAAGTTGCGACAAGTACGCACGAATGCCAGAGAAACTAGTAAAGTATCGCATATATTTTTTTGTCCTTATTTTGTTTTATTTTAAACGTGGAAATGAATTGATGTCAACTTACCTATGCGTTAGTATAAAAATAGAAAATAGTTGGTATACAGTTAGTATTGTTTTTATTTTAATTATGGTTGTGAATTGATGAAAACATATAAATGGATTGGTATACATTTAGGCTTTTGTTCGGTATACAATTAGTTATTATATAACATACAAATACATTTGCTGGAGCCTTTTTTTTTTTTTTTTTTTTTGGTTGACTAGTTTGATTTTAACATCTTTTTTTTTTGTTAGTATTTTTGTTTTTATGTTTTTTTCAGTTGGATCTGTTCTCTAAATATCTGCAAGCACGTGGGTGTTTACCAGTCAGCGTGTAATGTTGAAAAATGTCACCCAACAAGACTTGCCATGTCGTGGAGGGATGAGCAAAACTAAATTGATTGCGGGGTCTATGCCATGCGTAATATGGAGACCTACATGGGGGGAGCATTGAAGAAATGGGACTGTGGATTTGACAAGGCCGACGCTGTGGAGTTTGCACGACTGAGGACGTTATATTACCATGCAATTCTAATGCATGACTTGAACCAAGAGAAAGACAGGGTGTTTGGGTTGGCTAAAAAAATTTGTCAGTGGCAAGTAGTTGGTTATCGATAGGTGGTCCGGTTTGTTAGACGGAGTGTCTAAGTATGTTTTTATTATTATATTAAACTAGCCTATGTTTTTCCACTGCAAAACTGACAACATTTTGGTGACTTATTACAGAACGATCATAAACAAATATGTTCTCTATTTTTTGAGCGGTTAGCTTTTTTATGTCATATGGTTAGTGGATAAATAGTACACATTAATAGCATTGTGGTACATGTTTATAATGTAGTTTTTGTTATTATGTTGAATGTGTTAACGAGTCGTGTGAATGCATAATTTATAGGGTAAAATTCACTTTACCCCCTTGTACTATTAGTTTTGTATCAATTACCCCCGTCTACTATGAAAACCTTCATTTACCCCCTTAAATCAATAAAAGTCATATTCATGGACAAAAATACCCTTAGTTTAAATAAAATGTAAAACTTACTTTGCTTACTCTATTATATAATTAAATGTCAATTAGTTTAATTACAAATTTTGTTCAACAAATGTTATAATTAAAAAAAATTAGTCTTATATTAAATTAAAATAAATTAATTAAAAATATAACTTTAATGTTTTAGAGAAGTCACACTTTTTAGAAACACACATTTGTTAAACAAATTTATATTATTGTTATATTCAATATATAGTTGTTTAAGTAATTACATATAATATAAGTATTGAATCAAATTAATAGATATTATTTAAACTACGTATATTTCTATTAATAGATGAAATTGCAATGCGTAATTATTTATTATATATGAAAGAAAAATAAATATTATATAGTAAGTAAGAAAATATAGTAAAATATTAATATAATTAAGAATTGAGTGAATAATTACATAAAATGTGCTCTCCAAAATAATATAATATACATTTATGTGTCTTTAAAAAAATAATTAACGTGTTCTTATATTATTGTTATTATATATGTATATATTTATTTCAACTTTACTTAATATTACTTTAAATAAAAATTTGCTCAAATTATTATATATAGTTGCCAGAGAGTATTAATATGATTTTTCTCGTTTGATATTTATAAATATTTATTTTTTTCATAAATAAATTTCTACATTGATCAATATGCTCACATCTTACGTAATAGAAATATTTAAATAAATAAACTTTAATAACTACCTTTTAAAATATATATATACACATATATAATGATAGTAACATAAATTTATTTCTTTAGAAAAATTAATTTCACTTCTCTATACTATTGAAATAATATTTTATTATTTAATTTAATTTTTATTTAATTATAAGTTTATTTATTTAAAATTAAAATCTCGAATCAAATAATTGTAATTTAATTTTAAACAAGATAAAATATGAAATCAAACACTTTATATATCTCAAGGGTACTATTGTCGAACATATATATCTTTTACTAGTTTAGGGGGGTATTTGAAGGTTTACATAGTAGAGGGGGGGTATTTGATACAAACTCAATAGTAGAAGGGGGTAAAGTGAATTTTGCCCTAATTTATAAGCATTTTGTGTTGTAGTACTATAATTATTTTTAATTTTTGGAAGTCAATGTAATCCTTTGAAAATTTAAAACTCAATTTATATTAAAACGTACAATTAAGGTTGAGTTGGTATATATTTAGAAGTATTTTGGCAGACGTATAGTTTTGAAAATGAGGACGGAATTAAACTACCAAAATACAAAAGGCAGGACAAATTGGCGCATATTTACTTATTACATTGTGTATAATTAACAGTAAACAGGCACGCAGATATCAATTATACTCTCAAAGTTTTTATGGTTTAGGCCAAGTTTTTTTATTAATTCTGTCATATGGACATAAAAATGATGCGCATTTAGAATATAAATGACATTCAAATAGACAATAAATGACGTGCAATTAACACAACACAAATATTTGATATCAGTTTTTCGAAAACAGGAAATTGAAAATGCGGGAAAAAGATTTTCTCATTTTGTATGTTGTTCGGGACATGTACGACTGTTGTGTGATGCAATTTTGTCGCATGTGTCACACTTTCTCTTTAGTTTAGTGCTTGCACGAATTACCTTTTCCTTTTGGCTTTGTATTCTGCTTTTAATCCGGCTCCCGCTGCCCTTGTTACGAGCTTGTTGTGGTGGCAATACTGAGATCTCCATTTGAAAAGTAGAGTCGTAGTTAGTCTCATAGAGTGCATGCCTATTCGAGGTATTTTATCTTGTTCTACTTCAGGTATCCAATATTTGGTAGATCCGGGGGATATTACCAGGTGTTCTCGAACTTCAACGCGTTGGATACCTTCATCATTAGATTCTGCATATTTTTACACCAAATCAGTCAAATGCAAACACAAAATAATTTTTAAATTATACAATATTCTCAATATTAGTATACATTATTATCAATTAAAATACTTTTAACAATAAATTAATGAATGCTTGTATTATCACCCAATATTGGACAACTGTACACCAAAATATGATTTAAGGATACTATAATAAAATTAATCTGTACCATATTTTTATGCTTATAAAACACCGAATTATGCACATGTATACACCAACATTTGCTTCCAATGTACATTATTGTAGATATTTTTACACCAATTTAAGTTTCAATGTTTACTCCCAATTATACATCCAAACATGCCATAGTTCATTTTATATTAGCACGAAATCATACATATATATACACCAAATATTGCTTTCATAGGCACGATATTACAAAACTCTGTTTACCAAAATACGCATAACAGCTCACCATCAGATAAGTGTTTATCCCACTTTGTATTGCATGCTTATACGTGCAAAATAATATGCATATACATACACCAGCATTACACTAACTGCATACACAATCCTTTTAATTGATACACCAAATTAAACAAAAATTTACGATGTATGATTTTGCCACATAACATTTATAGGATGAACAACGAAAATTTGTTTTTTTTTCGCAACAGATACGCACATACCTAGACAAAAAGTCCCTGAATTGCAGCCTTCATCTAGTTCGTCTATCAACATATCAGTTCGGTGTGACTGAGCGTACTGATAGCCCATTTCGTATACCTTATTTGTTGTTCAAAAATGGCGAGCAAGAATGTTTTTCGTGAATTTGGTACCTATTTTTTTCCTCTGCTATTTTTTTCGCCAATGAATAGTGAAGAAGAAGATGACACCGTTTTTTTTGGTTCATGATTAGGTGTATCTGTTATGGAAAGATGATTTGAATATATCCCTTAATTTTAGGTAATTAAATATGGTATTAATTTTACACCATTTTGATAGTTACCGATTTTCCCTTATTACATATAAATATTGCAAAATGGTGTATTTTTAGGCATAATCTGAACCTTTGATTAATTAGGATGGATGGATGGGATTTGTCCACACTGCCACATGGTAAGAGGCTGCCACATGAGATCTCATCCCTATATATATATATATATATATATTTGAAAATGCTTGTTTTCTGTAGTTTATTTGAAAAGTATAATATAGTATAATAATTTAAAAGATAACAAATTTAAAATATAGTGTAGATCTTTGATTTTTTTTGGTTATTTGTTATCTTTTAAATTTGTTATTTGGATTATTTGTTATCTTTTAAATTTGTACATAGGGTTACCACATAGATAAATGTAAACCGCCATGTGGAATTGGAAGAATGAGAAGTTGACAAATGTCTAAAATTGATGAGGTGAAGACATGTGTCAACTTTATTTTTCCTTTTAGTATATAGGGTAGGTATCAATAAGTTGAAACATGAATCTAAGTTTATTTAATAGTATCAAACAGTAAACATCTATAACATGAATGTAACTGGGATTAAACCAACAATATTATTTAAGAATTAAATAATTTATTGATACATAACATCTTATTAACTTATCAATAATTTTACATGATCACTTTGTAAATACACTTTTTTTTCCCAAAATATATGAAAAATGTAGATAAAAAGATAACAAATTTAAAATATAGTGTAGATCTTTGATTTTTGGGTTATTTGTTATCTTTCAAATTTGTTATTTAGATTATTTGTTATCTTTCAAATTTGTTATTTAGATTATTTGTTATCTTTTAAATTTGTACATATACCACATGGATAAATGTAAACCCGCCATGTAGATTTGGAAAAATGAGAAGTTGACAATAAAAAAACGATAACAATATGCGACACTTGTGAAATTTAAGAACTTTAATGTGAATTTTTTTTATAAAAATATTTTCTCATATTGTTTATATTTCTTGATGTATTTTGACGCGCAAGGTTTAGACAGATTCATCAAAATAAAAAGGAAAAAGAAAAAAAATGAAAAAATCCACAAATAAATAATTTCTCAAAATATTTTTTACTTCTCAGATTTCTATACAACTTTCGATATTTTGATCACAACTTCACATGTATTGGAATGGTTCTTGATACTTGAAAAGCTAAAATATACGTACTAAAAAAAGGGCTAAAAGATACGTTTGTGGATGCAATAAGTTGATTTAATAGATTCCATGGCAATACTGTAAGCATGCATTATTTTTCTCCACTGTTGCATAATCTGTGTGAAGTCCATAATTCATGTAAAGTTCAAATTCGAGAATTAGTCTCGTTGCTCCTATTTTCATACAATGTTTGTCATGAAATCAAGACCCTATTTCTTTTTCTTCTTTCTTGTGTGTGTGTGAAAGATCACGAATACAAGTAGTTACTTTATGAAGTCAACATAAAAAGTAAACCGTGTTAAAAAATGACTTCCCTCCATCACAATACACATCAGTGGGAAGTTCGTTTCTGCGGTATTCGGCCATACAATATATGGCCGTAGCCAAGTTTGCATAATCAGATCGTTTCATCAGCCGGTCCAAGGAACTTTCTGAATCACTTTTTTTTAGAGTTTGCAAACACTCCCCGATTCCATTCAAAGGTAATACTGCCAATCATTATTGGAGCTACAAGGAAGGGAGTCAGTTTCAGAAAATGCTTCTGTCAAACTTTTAACTCGTGTACGATTTTTGTAGCTTCCTCAATAGCAACAAACACCGCAGCACAACTATTTTCCTCTTAAAAGAGTTTGTGGGAGTGACAGCAACTGCCCTTTTCATTTCTGGGCACCCCATTATTCTTGTTTCTTATTTCTCCATATCTCCATTGCAGGGGATAAAAAGACATCCTTTCTTAGTCGGGAAGCACTGATTTAGCTTATCAGTAAGAATATATTTCCACTGCTTAATGTCTAGATGCCACATGACATCTGATGAATAAGTGCTCTATTGCCACTTCCTCCATGCCATAAAAGTGGAGAGAAACATCCTCAAGTTGGATCATACTGAAAATTACACAGCAGCAATTTGAGGCATTGGTGAACTTTAGATTTCTTATTCCATTCGAAATGTCTTTGTTTTCCCAAGCATGAGTTCCAAAATGCTTTATTTTGGTCAGGAAGGTAGATGCTGTTGATGAAAACGAGAGCGAGTCCATAGAGTTGGCTTGGTTCCACAGCAGCTGGAAAGGTGGTCTATAAAATAGCACTCTAATTGGTAGCAAAATAGTTGCTGCAAATGTAACAAGGCTTGAGGTATTGGACAAGAAAATTCAGAAAAAGTAGATTCCAAAAGGTCTTGGATTGGGTGATTTAATCCTTCAATTGTAGGGATCTGAGGATCAAACCACGTATTCACAAAAGATATTGAAAATTTGTATCCAAGCTGCTGTAATGAAAGATATCCAGCCCAACCAAGCCAGAGAGGTTTCTTCATATCTCTAGTTTTTCTTAATCCTAGTCCACCAGAACTCTTAGGCCTATATAATCTGTCCCAGCCTGAGATCTCTTTGCAATCAACCGAGAGAACCTTCATAATTTAGATTTAGCAAGGCCATCCATCAACATATTGTAAGTTGCAATATCAGGTAAAAATCCTCTATCCAACATCTCATTCACCAAAACTTCACCCTCCTTTCTTCTGCCTTCTTTGGTATAACCTGAAATCAAAATCCTGTACATCATACCATCTGGATCCAAACCCTTTTTGGAACCCAACAACCTTAACTTATTTGCTTCCATTGCTCTTCCCACACCACACATATCTTGAAGCAGACAACTAAATGTCACGGTATCTGGTATAATGCCCTCGTTAAGCATTTTTCTCATTAAATCAACCGAATTTTCAATCCTTCCAACCCTACGCAAACCTTCAATCAAAGTCGTACAAGCAATCAAGCTCGGTGTATAACCTTTGCCCCACAACTCATCCACCATTTCAAATGCCCGGTCCACCTTCCCATCGTGACAAAGCATCTCAATTAACACGAAGTAATCAAATCCCCTAGGCAAAACCCCTTTCCTCAAAAACTCAATCATCAAATCAGCTGCTTCCGTTACCTTACCCTTTCTACCAAGTACATCAACAAGAATCTCACATGTTATGTACGAAAACTCACACCCCAATTCAATCATCTCTTTTGCCATTCCAACCGCTTGCTCGGCTTTCCCATCCTGAAAGAATCCCTTGATCAATGTGTTAAAACTAACCACATTTGGGACACACCCTTTCTCTTTCATCTCCCTAAACACATCCAACGCCAACCCAAATTTATTGTTCCTACAATACCCACTAATCAAAGTATTGAATGTGACTGCATCTGGCTTCACCCTGTCCCTGATCATCCTCCCGTAAAACTCGATCCCCCTCTCTAATTTCCCGAGCTTAACAAAACCGTGGATCACCATATTATACAATGCAACGTTAGGCTTACCATCAATTAATATTTTCATAATATCAAACGCATAGAGTGCATCATCAAATCTGCCAGACCTACAAAACGAACTAATTGAAACGCGGAACATTGGTTCAATTTTAGGGCAAGAGAAGATACCGTCTGAGCAGGGGCAAGGATTGGAGGATATGAACTCGAGAAGCGAGCGGAGGGAATCGAGACGGTCGGTGGATACGAGAGAGCGCACCATGTACTCGAATGTGGAGTGATCGTGGCGGAATGAGTCGAGTGTTGCGGCGTAACGGAAGAGATGGAAGTCCAGGTGGCCCAGCGTCGGGTGGTGGCGGAGGCGGGATTTGAGGAAGTGGAGGAGTTCTTTTGGTGTGATGGCGATGGGGCTGTTTTTGAGGTAGGATTGGAAGACGGTGGTGAGGTGAGCTAATTGTGTTTGGGCGGTGGTTGCGGTGGTGGCGGGAGTTACAGCGGAAACAGATGACGAGAGGTCCGGGAGCTTGAGGGGTTGGGGCTGTGTAGGGTGGTGGTGCTGGGGTTTTGTGAGTTTTCTGAGGGCTATATTTCTAGACATGCCGCCGTGTTTACTGGTTCGCTCCGCCGTCGTATTTTCAGTGGTTGTTTCCAGTTTCAGGTATAGTTAAATTATAAAATCGCGTTGCTAAATCTGCTCTATTGTACTAAAGTCCCCTCAACTATCAACTATTTGCGAGTAGACCCCCAAAGTTTTGAGTATTGGCACTAGCGAACCTTCTTTTTCTTTGGATTAGGGATTCTGGCATTCCGCTCCCATCCGGGTATATATCGTTATAGGAAGAGAAAATTGCACTATTAGTCCACAAGATTTGGGACGCTGCAATTTTAGTCCCGTAGTTTATATTTTTGGTCTCAAAATTTTGTTTTTACACAAATATAGTCCCATAAGAATTTAAAGTTGCATTTTTTGTACCATGACTGTTAAAAAACTAACAGAAAGCGTCTTCAGGCGTTAAGTTGTGGACAAACATTGCAGCAATGGCCCCATAAGAGTTTTTTTTTTCCGACCGATAGTAATTTTATTAGAACAACTCAAAAATTGGAATTACAACTACAAACGTAGTCAATTGGTTAAGAGCCGACATGACTAAAGGAAAGTCAAGCAGGGAATTGACAAGACCAATTCAGATCTAATTCACAAACAAAACTCCACAACTAAAACTAAGAACACTCACACGCTGGGAGACTTCATTATGGGTGAGCAAACGACCGGTTCGGTGCAAAACCGAACCGAACCGCAAAAAAACGAAAACCGAATTTATATTTTTTTCAAACCGAAACCGAACCGTAATACTAGAAAAATCGAATCGAACCAAATCGAACTATTTCGGTTTGCTTTGGTTCGGTTTTTCGGTTTGGGCTTTATTTTGTGCCTTTACGTTTTTTTGCAAAAAAAATATATATTTTATATTTATTTTACAATTTAACAATAAAATAAATTTAAAAATTGAAATAATAATATAAAAAATATATATAAAAATAAGAAATTAATATATTTGGTTCGGTGTAAACCGACATTTTTTGGACCAGACCAAACCAAACCGAAGATTTATTCGGTTTAGTGAATTCAAAATCGAACCAAACCATCGATTTGGTTCGGTTTTTCGGTTCCGGTTCGGTCTTGCTCACCCCTAGACTTCATCACTCCTAATGGAGACTGCTAACCACAAGCCACCCGGGCACGAGCAACCACCACGCACTATAAGACAACAATCGCCCTACCTACGAGTTTCGCCCTTCAACTGGATCAACCAAACCACAACAAAAAGAAGAAAAAACAACTAAAAAAACACAACCACCAAAACTATATAGAAACAAAGAAAAACTAAAATACTAAGAAAAAATAAATGACAAACCAAAAATACAGAAGCCCACTGGTAAGGCAGCCCCTCCCCCTCCTACATCGCAACCGTCCACCCCCATCAGCCGACCATGTCGAACATCACACCACTGCCATAGCCACACCCTAAAACAGTGACACGCCACCATAGATCTGAAACTCGATCCTCCAAAGCTCCACCATCACCAACATCCATGGAGATAGAGGAAAAATCGAAGATTTGGGGCATAAAAATACACCCCAAAATAGATCTGGACAACAAAAGCATGGGGATGGGCCCAGTGGCCAGGGGGCTGGAAGGGATGGTGAACAACGGCGATAAAAGAGGGAGAGCAACAGTCGAATTGTTTTTAAGGGTTTACAGAGAGGATTTTCGGTTTAGAGAGAGAAAAATGTGTCCAAGGGTAAAGATGCAGTTCGCGGTCCCATAAGAGTTGAACAATGCAATTTTAGTCCCATTATTTGCTGCAAATTAAAACTTGACCCGTTAAAATTATAAAAGACCTAGACCCACTATTGATACATGTGTCTAACAAGTATGATCAACCAGACCCACTCACTTCATGTATTTAATCTTATTTGGTGTGTCTTATACATACAATTAAAAAAATTCACAAAACAAATAATAGGCGAAATTGCAATTTTTTTGTAACAAAAGGAGGTTGTAAAGAGGCCCGCAAAGCAAAATAGTCGCCTAACAATATAAAATTCACTTTGTTCCTAGTTCAGCCATAAATTAGGTGTTTTGCTAAAAATTAGGAATTTTGATGGATTTCAATCACATGAGCGACACGTATTTTTTGATAAAATAATGACTAAATTTGAGTGTTATTATAAGTACATAACTAATTTGCAACGCCTGCATTTTGCGTAATATTTTGCAACCACCTATCAGTTACATGATTAATCGTAAAGAAAATAGTTATTTTAATTAAAATGATGGTTTTGAAGTTAAATAAAAACTCAAAGACTACAAAGGAGATAAATTAGTTTAGATTTATCTATTTTAATGTTATTATTTGGGATAATTGTATTTTTGGTCCCCTAGGATATGAATGATTGGAGTTTTAGTCCCAACTGCAAAGAAAATTAAGATGGGACCGAAATTTCAAAGGAATTAACGGAAAAATTAACGGTGAGACTAATTTTGCAACAAAACCATTATAGTGGAACTATTTTAAATTCAATTCATGGGATCAAAATTACAATCACTTAAATCTTGTGGGATTAATATTGCAATTTTGTTGTTATTGGAATAGGATAGTGACGTTTGAATTTTTGGCTAAACGCAAGGGGTTTTATGCAATTTCCTCCATTTAGTCAAATTCTTTTACGAACCCAGACCCCTTAAACGCTCTGTGCAGACCAGTCCGGCTGTCCCCTCTCCTCATCAGTCTCCATTCTCCGCTTCTCACTGTATGCCTCCGATAACCCATTCCGACAGACATCGACTTCTCATAGACGAATAGTTGCTCGCCTCCCGCAGTCCAGGTACCTTTCCATTCGCAGTTTCTTGGTTTATTTTACTTAAAATCCTAGTGTTATTAAAAGTAGTCGGGCGATTCTGTTTTTTGGTTAACTTCATCCTAAATTATTTGCTGCACTGGCTATTTTTATATTAAAGTTGTTGGCACTTCCCATTTAAAGTTCTGAAGTTCTTTGCGCCATATCCGATACTTGTTTGATAGAATGTCTCTACCATTAATGCTGATACGTAGGTGATCAATCCCAATTCGGTTCTATTATGAGCATTCACAACTTTAAAGCAAGTTCAATCTGGAAGGACCTTACTGAGCCTTCAACACTTTATGCTCCTCGAAAGCCAACATTGGTGCATGCCGCCCCTCGGCTGGTCTCCGGTATGCTTTTGTTTTTCTTCCATTCTCATTCGGACTGACGGGTAAATAGTAATACTTGGGGGATCATAAATTTACGGTAATCAGAATGTTTAAATTGTTTTCAGGAACTCGAAGGCTATCGGTACAATGTGGGGTTCAGTTTCGCCCTTGCATTGACATACACAAGGTTTGATTCAATATCATGTGCAAGCATTCCTTTTACTGCTATGTGAATAACTGACGTCATGTCCAGCTTGTGGGATGGCCTAACTTGCAATGTCCATTCCCCACACAGTAGGGATCATAATCATGACAAGGTTAATCTACGGGAAAACAGTAGGGAGGTAAATTTAAAAGAATGAAAAAATGGAACTGCTAATCACCAATCAGTTCCACTGCCATTCACCTTTAGAAAATGTCTATGATGAAAACATGAATAGTTTGGAAGGTCAGATTGTGGTTATTAACTCGAGAACGAGAAAGAAGTCCCATGGGTACAGGAATACTTGTTGATATTTCAAAATCTTCCCCTCTTTGTTATTTTACAGATGTTTTTAAAGTTGCTATTTTCATTACATTTATAGTAATTCCTATATGAATGTTAATCCAATTTTCTTACTGGTTTATTTGGAGTCACCTTGTGAACTAGCCTTTTTTATGTCATAAGATTGTAACATATGTTATTAGATTGTTTAGACTGCATGCTTAGAAGCAATTTTTTCAGTAAAAAGCAGAAAGGATCTATAAAATAGTATCAACACTTTTAGCCAACCAGGAAGCCATTTTTACTCTAAAACTAGCCATAGGGCTTGCGAGGCCTAATATGTGTGGAATCTCTTTTTCCATCATCTGGAATCCCAAAAGTATGTCCGTGAAATTTGTGACATGAAAGAGCGCCTGCTGTGATAATAATTTGCCATCTTGCATGAAGCACGTCTTTAGATTTTTAAATAAGAGAAAAGAAAGATTGAAGAGATGTGAAACATAAAATTACATGGGCAGATGAATTGAGAAATTGACAATATAAGGTCTAGAACTTGTCCTAAAATTGGAGAAGTGCTAAGGAGATACAACAGTATTATCTTTGCTAGAAACATTGAAATTTTCCAAAGTCATTACTTTGCTTGTATTGAGAGAGACTGGTTAATGCTGAGCTTCTTTTAAGCTGTACTTTGAAAAGATACTATTTAAGTACTTTAACCATTTGCATTGATACCTGCTCATCGAGTTTATCTGTCCTATCTCACCCATTTTTTGAAGTTCCACTGGCAGAGGAATCAGGAATATTAGGATGGTTTCTTGGACTTGTATTTTATTCAAGATCATCAATGCAATAAGTTGCATATAATATCAAAATCATTAAAGGCTCCCATGGTAGGAGGAGAGATCCTCTTTATGGACTTTCATAAGGCAGTAGCTGCCTTCTTGTTGCTTTAGTTCCTCATTATTAGGTTTTTGTATCTCTAGCATTTGCATGATATACCACATAACTGAAATTTATCAGTTCCTGTCGTTTTACCTTATAAGTATCAACTATGGATGACTAGCACCAAGATAATTCTAATACATTTTCAGGGGAAAGTGAAACAGATTGTTGGATCCACTCTTCGAGATTCTAAAGAGGGAGATTCAAGTCTTATCACTAATTATGAATCTGATAAATCAGCTGCAGAATATGCTAAAATGTATAAGGACGATGGGCTTACTGGTGGCCACGTGATCATGCTTGGAGCTGATCCGTTGAGTAACTCAGCAGCAATCGAAGCCTTACATGCTTATCCTGGTATGCATGATTTACTCTCTCTTTTTAAACAATAACTAAATGTATTGGCTTGTTTATTAATATAAGTCCCCTTACCTAAAAGTCAGTGAAGGGATATAAGAGTCATTTGTTTGTCGTAATAATTCCAAATGAAATGTTAGGGATAGCAGCTTATAGCTGGACTAGAAACAGTGTATTTGTTGATAACATTACAATTAGATTGATTGTTACGCGGTTGAAGTACAAGGTTTGGATACGTTTTCAACTTTCAACTCAGAAATTATTTTCAATAATCATTTCCTGTTTCTCACAATTCGATCATGTATCGTTGTCACATGTCAGGAATTGAATTTAGAGTGTCTTCTTATGGACTTTGTGACACCTCCCCAAAATTTTTGCCGAAAGCTCATTTTTCCTCTACTAGTTCTTAAAATCTAGACCCAATGTACACAAAACAATCTCTTGTTGAGGAACTTTATGCATCTTCTCATGGAAAAGGCCAGTTTATGCATCACTTTGGATCTTCTCTCAACTTGATCTGAATGATACTATTTTTACAATTATGGGTATGCTACTACCTCATCCATTTTTTACTTATGGCAAATCCTATTCCAGCCAATCAGTTACAACTCCAAGTTCCAAAATGGATATTTAATTGGATTCAAAGACTATTCTAGCCAATCAGTTAGTGCTACAAGTTTCAAAATGCACATTCCACTGGATTAACTGATTTTATGTTTTCTTTAAAATAATTGGCACAAAAAATATCTGACATCAGTAGCAAACTGCATTTCTTATCTTGTACTCTAGTCCAATTTTGCTCTCTGTGTCTTATCTAAATCATTTGCAGCGCTGGCTGAAGTTAAAATAGAATAACTGATGTCAATGCTTTATCATCCAATGTGAAGATCCCATCCTATTGAATCATACTAGAGAAGCTATTTTGAGTTATTCAGATACTGCTGTTCAGAATGTAAATCATACGCAGAGTTCTGTGGAGTTTCCCTTGATCTTTGATCTTCACGGTTGATAGCATGTTGGACTTACAGATTTTCTTCCACTGTACTTCCATAATGGAAAAATCTAGGTGGTTTGCAAGTTGGAGGTGGTATCAATTCAAGTAATGCCTTGAGTTACATAGATGAAGGGGCGAGCCATGTTATTGTTACATCAGTACGTACTATTTTGTTTATTCCTCTGAAGTAGTTTTGTCTTTTGGCCTGTATTTCATGTTGCCTTTTGCGATGCCAAAAGTAACTTCTCTTCCGAGTTTCGATCAATACAAGCCTACTATATATGATGTTATGAGAGCACTCATAAAAACATTGTTTTCACCTGACTTGCACTTATGCATGTTAGGATACCATCATGAGCTACTGCTATGAACATCAAGGCTTAGCCAATTGATCTGGGCATACTAAAATTGCATTATAAATTGTATACTGCTTACTGACGCTTTCTTGTTGACCATATAGGAAAGGCTTATGCATACATTCTGTGTCAGTGACCTCTTAGTTCTTTGTTTTTTAAGCTTGTTAGATCCTGCATTTTGTATAGTGGTTGATTTTCTAAGTGATCTACATGAGCCAAATCTCAGACTTGATAGACAGTCATGCTTATTGTGCTCTGGCAAATAGTCTCAAAATATAGGAAATGGGACTGGGATATTGTTCAAATAGAACATTGCACAAGGGGGTTGCATATGGACAGTTAGGATTTCCCATAAGTTTCAGTGGAAAATTCCACATGTTTTAATAATATTCATGTTTTCAGTATGTTGAATAATCTTTTGGATGTAAATCATGCTGGCCAAAAAAATTATTCATCTTTGGAAGCTTATCTATTCGGTACTTCTTCATTGCAATGGCAGTACGTATTCAATGATGGACAAGTTGATTTTGAAAGGTTAAAGGAACTTGCCCATGCTGTGGGAAAACAGAGACTTGTGTTGGACCTTAGTTGCAGAAAGAAGGTATATCTCTTCTTAAGGACTAAATTTGTGTCACTTAAAAGAAGCTTTCTGAACATTCTTTTTGTCTCTTTTGGTTTGTGTTTGAGGTTGGGGATGGCAATTTCTGACACGGCTTGACAAGCCGAAACGAAAATTTTAGTTTTAGTCTGGGCATTTTTATCTTCAGGCTTTGAGTTACTGTAACAGCATAATTTTTTTTTCTTGGTGACCTATCAACCTGATTTAACCCACACCAAACCTTCTTGACGGACTTCAAATTTTGAAGACAAATTTTAATAATTGAAATTATTAAAAAATCATTTAGTTGAGATTTTAGTTTTGACCACTGAAAAATTTAAAAGCAAAATTTCAGCTTTTTATCTGAAGCAGAACAAAAAAAAAATTATTGAATATTCCTCGGGAAATATAAGACTCGGGGTTTTCTTCGATTGTCATTTGAAGTCTTAACTTTTGAAGGATCATTTACAGAGTCCTAAGAATCACCTTTTGTCTCCGCTTTGTTTTATCTTTATTTTTTCTGTTTTCATGAAATTGCAGTTAGTGTAAGTATTAGAAGATCCTCCAGGTGTTGCTATATTTAGACATTAATTATTAGATACAATGGTAAGCAAGCATAATACTGGCCCTGTAATATGTTGTGAATTGTATTGGCTGACTCCTTCGTCACTCTTTGCAAGATTCTAGTTCTTTAACTATTAGAGGTTGAACGTCTGAATAATTCAACAGTAAATCAATATGCTTTCATAGCCTGATCCGGTGGAATCTGTCAGTTTATTGAGCTGATCTTACATTTTTCATGTTGGGTATGTTTGGCAATTATTGGGTTGAGCAGATATTTGGTTGGGTTCCTGGTGGAAAGGAATATGTTAACATCCGTATGAGCCCAATCCAAGCCCACTCAAATTCCACCTATTTCCATTCCCATTGGAGGTTATGTCTACAAATAGTTGGATGTGCTTGCTTCTAAATTACTAGCAAGTAGCAACCCCGTGTAATCACGAGTTTTGTTAAATTATTTTATATGAATAACTGCTGATCTGATTGTTATTCTGATACCCATGATAATAACTCTCTGATGATTACAAAATAGATGATAATTGATATCGGTTATATAGGAATGTTTGCAGCTACCTCCTTTGTCAAAACAGAAATGTATTATGCTCAATGTGTTACTGTTACTGACTTGAAAAGGTTTTATGCAGGACGGTAAATATGCAGTTGTCACAGATAGATGGCAGAAGTTCACTGATGTATATCTTGACGAAAAAGTGTTGGAGTTTCTTGCCAATTATGCTGATGAGTTCCTTGTCCATGGAGTTGATGTTGAAGGCAAAAAGTACGTCTTACTGCTAATATGGGGTCCCTAAAATTTGCTTGCAGAACTAAGTATCGTGTGTAAAACACTCTGACAAAAAAGCAATGTGCATCTGTAAAATCATTTTCACTCTTTCGCTATTAGAGAATTTATAAAGATTTGTCCTGACATTGAAGTACCAATACTTTACATCTGATGTTATCTGCCTACTTTGATATTGCAGGCTGGGGATTGATGAAGAGCTTGTTGCTTTGCTCGGCAGGCACTCACCGGTGTGTTTCTAGTGAATCTAGTTTTGAATATTTTGTCTTCCATAGCCGTGTTATACTTTTCTTGCTTCTTTTCAAACTGAATGTACTACATTATTGACAAATACTTTTCTTTTCGACTTATATTCATCTCATTCTAGTTTAGTAATTTTTCTTTCCCCACTGATTCCTTGGGCTTCTTGCTTCAAAGATCATTCTTTCATAGTTTCATGATGGAAGTAGTGGTTTTTGTCATTCGGCATTGACATATTGGCCATATCATTTGCCTACATCATGCTACAAGAGCAGCTCTATGCATCAAGTAACCCCATTTTGTAAGGCTCGTGTCTCTTCAGCTGCTTCAGTTTGAATTGTTTCTTATGTGTTTGTTTAGATCCCGGTGACATATGCTGGTGGAGTCACCACTATGGCTGATTTAGAGAGGATCAAAATAGCAGGAACGGGACGTGTAGATGTCACCGTGGGCAGTGCTTTGGATATCTTTTTGGGGTAATTTGTCTTACAAGGATGTAGTCGCGTGGCATTCTCAGCAAGAGGCTTTGGCAGTCTGACGTAATCTTCAGGTTTTACAAAACCTCATTATTTATTTATGCAAGCTTACATCTATATGTATAATTATGAAAAATGGCATAATATACTGTTTAAGAGCCACATTGGCTGTGAATTTTTGGCTAATGAGCCATGCAACATGTTGAAATTCTTCCTTTTGGGCTTTTGATCCTTAAGAAAACTCTGGGGACACCGGTTTTTGTGATCTCAAACCAACAAAGAGCAAGAAGTTTTCTTGGAATCGACTAGTATTCCATAATTCTTATAGGAAAGAGGTTCTTCATGAGCCATGTTATTGGCACAGGTCACGTGCATCTTATCTAAGATAGAAGTTTTCCTGCTATGCAATGAGAAACTAACTACAAGATTGTCTTTTTTGGATGACTAATGCAGTCATGTTTTGATAATGTCTTACATCTCTGTGACGAGTGATATCTTGCTAGCATAATATGCATAGATATTGCCCTGTTCTTTTTCCATGTAGATTCCCAGTTCCTGTCCCTCAATAACAGTTGAAGTTTAACCAATCTCATGCGTCTATTTCAATCTCTAAATGGACTTATAAATTTTCTGTCAGCTGATTGATTGGATAGCCAAATTATTCACATGTTTGGAAAGATCTATAGCATCATCATTGCTTTCTGATTGCATGAATTTGTATATTTTATGTTGCATCGGAATTAGAAGTAACTTTTGAGGAACCCAAAAGCTTCTTTAGCTTCATTTCGATTGCTTTAGGGTGTTAAACTACAATTGAGAAGAGTCATGTACATTCCTGATAAAAAGAAAACTAGAAATCTATCTCTTGTCAACCGTAACAGTCCTCGCTATATTTTGTTTCTAAATTCTAATAATCAACTTTTTAATCCGCTCTCTCTTTTCTTTCTTTTACTTTTCTTTTTCAAATATAACAGGTTTTTAGACGAACTGAAAAAGAAAAGTAAAAGAAAGAAAAAAAAAAAGCCAAGAACTAGTTCACTTCTGTGATGCTTTCCAGGGCTGGCAACCATCCGTTGGAAGGCATATTACCATCATCTTTGCCAATAATTTGAATCTTGTTAGCTATTAATTCTTTCTGCACCTGAGAAATCATATCTTCAACTGAAACTCCCCCTTCACCCATCATTGCCTTCAGCTCTTGCTTGCTGAGCATAACCTTAATCCTCACGACTCCAGTTTCTTGTCTCTTTTCTTGCACGACATCATCTGAAAATCGAACTGTCTTCTTCTTCTTAGTCGGTTGGGCCGCCACTGGTAGAGGAACAACGTAGTTCAACCGACCTTCAACCATTTCACCATTTGTATGCAGGTGCTTTATTTCAGGAAGTTTATAATTATCAGAGGTTTCATGATGGTGAGAATATTCAGACATGACTTTAATTGGGATTGGGGATTTATATTCAGTGATCTTTTCATCTGTTTTCATTATATTAACAGACTTGTCTTGAAGAACTAAGCAATTTCCCATACTTCTGGCAAGAAACTGTAGGCAAGAAAACATTAATTTGAGGAGTAGAAGTTATAATTGGCTTTGAACTGTTAACTGGCTTTCTTTTTTTGAGTGGTTGTTAATTGGCTTTCTGTGTACCACATATATCTAGTATTTATACGAGCAAAGAAATGAGCGTGTCTAATAGTTTATTATTTTTTACAAGAAAAACTGTATAGCACTTTACGGCCCACTTTTAATGATTTTTGTTGTATCATGAGTAAGGCTGTAATGACCTCCTCCATGAGGTGATTACGATGTGTTTGAAATCTTTTGCTGCTCCTAAGTACAGCTTGTTAGTAATTGAATGCTGACTTGTTCAGTTTTAGCATGTGAGAAATTAATTTCCTTCGAAATTATGCTCGTTTTAGTTTGTTTTTAAAAATATTAGAGCGATTAAAAGTCGAATAAATATAGAATACAAATCGCTTTAACTTTTAGGTATAATACCTAGGAATCACGGATACTTCTTTGAGGATGACATACCTATACGGAATACATAGCTTTTATCCGACACCCCATGAATCATGAATGCATGCATATCTCTATACGTACCCATAAAAGCGGCCTAGACATCCAATTTAAAAGAAACAAAGTTATATCCATATGAATTCTTATAAATCCACATGTGGAAAGAGAAATTTTATTCTATTGCCGATATTTTCAACATATTTTCCGTGTATCTACGTGAATTATCCCATTTCAGGTTTTAGCATTTATGAAATTTTAATTTTTTATGCTTGAAATATTGATTTTTTTAATTGTATTTAGTATGTCTATATTTTAATAATCTAATATATATATACATATATATATATATATATATATATATATACTACATCCTTAAAATTTTAAAATATAAAATTTTAAAAATATGACGTGTCTCGTACTTGTATAGTATTGATTTTGTGAATATATTGTATTAATGAAAAAACATGATTCTTATCTATAAATAAATTTCCACTATATCATCCATCTTTCAAGTTGTATCTCTTTAGGTAAAAAATAACGAAAAGAAAAATACACGCGTGTTGTATCATAATAGTAATCATCATTGTCGTTTAAAAGGTTCATATTCACTCGTATTTGACTAATTATGTACATGTTGAACTCCATAATGCCACCACGGATTGATAAACTGTTACTATGATAGGTCTGTAGAAGATGGAACATCACCAACTTAACACCATTTTGCTGGGAAATTTTCAGTTAAGATCCAACAGGACCATGCACTAAAATGCCCAGTTAGTGGTTGACTCTCCTTCACCAGTTTACTTGTTGTTCTAATGGTTGACTCCACTCTACCAACATTAATTATTTGCTTAGATCATCCTTAATTCTGGTTGGTTAGACACATATAATTAGTCCATGTAATATTTTATTAAAAAATAAAAATAAATAAAAACGTGTTTGTGGGTTTTTCTACAGTCCAGTAATTAGTTAGTGGCACTGTTTTAAAAATTCATGTCTAGCCGATTAGTCCTCACAGAGGCTGCAGCTCCTTGTTCGCCACGTTTTTTTTTTTTATTAGGCCCGTTTAACTTGTCAGGGTTCACCAGGTGAGCTAGGCGTCTCTCTCGCTCTACCTAAGACCTAACGCTTTTTAGAACACTGATTGGTGGTTGAAAATATATACGAGTGAGACCATTTATGAAGTAGAAGTATAATTAGGTTTATGTGGTGGTAATTTTCATGATTTCTTGCTGTGTATTAGCAGTTAGCATATAAACCAAGGTAGAGTGGGGTGTGAAGAAAACTTAAGGATAGTGGGTTGGAAACAAATAAAAATGGCAGCTACAGAAAGAAAATCTTTTAACTTTTTGACCAAAAAAATGTAATAGGGACCTACTTGGATATGTATATGTATGAGGCCATTTAGGGCAGATATTGGATGATGGATTGTAGTGGAATATACGTTGGTTAGTGGTAAATGAAGTTATCAACACGCATGCTTGATATAAGGCTGCCTGTCTTTTACTTTGCCTAACTGTTGAATAAATTATAAATTCTTTTTGTGAAAATATTAATTTTTTTTTTGAGTGGATGAAAATATTAAATTTAGATTGAGACGTATCAACAAAAAGTGAGCTAAAAGTTGCAAAGATGGGGGCATATTATTTTCCATTTAGATAATTTTCGTCAAATAGATAGGTATTAACTGTTAATTAGTAAGTTAACTTTTACAGGACTATATAGTATATACTGAGTTATTAGTTGGAAACAAGCAGTGTTTGTTAGGACGCCGATTATCATATAAATTCTATCACATCTACTGTTACATATAAAATCTCTATTCTTAATCAATATATGCGCTGATACAATTCGTACATTTTAATAAACAATGCAATATAATTTACAATAAAAATATATTATCGAGAAAACTATTTTATAATTAGGGTGTAAATAAATAGAGTCGAGCCGAACATGATAATAATATTCATGCTTATTTGAATTTAGGTAAGTTTTAAAATTATGTTTGAGTTTGGTTTGATTATTAATCAATTCGAGCTCAAACGAGGTTTAATAGAACTAAACACAAATCAAACTCGAGTAACTGAGTTTTTTTATACATATTATATTCTCATTTTACTAATCGAGTCAAGCTTTACATCTTATTGAAAGCAAAAATACGTTCAAACTTGGTTCGTCATTATAACTAGGGTTGAAAAATGAATCAAACTACTCGATATTTGGCTTGAGATCAATAGTTATTAATCTTTAAATTATTTATTGTTTATTATTATTTGATGTTATATGGGAAATCAATGGCAGACTTTGAGAACAGACAAATATTCCCTAGTGATTAATTCCCCCCCAACAGTCACCATCTACTTTTGCCACCCACACTCAAGAAAGAAAGGCATCACACATTTCTTGGACCAAGACCACCAACGTTGGGCGGTCGCCGCAAAGTAGAATTCTTGCCGGACACGCTCTGTGTGTGTGTGTTTATCAAGTTCGTAATAAGTTTGATGGAATCCTAGCCTGTTTGGTCTGTTAGGAAATTACGGACCCGAACAAAGCTCATGACAATAGTGATGTGAGAAAAATAAAGGTAAAATGACACGAACATTTTTACGTGGAAAACCCCCAAATAAATTTGAGGGAAAAACCACTAAGAAAGTGTAGGAAGAATTCACTATAAAATAGGAATTACAACACCTTCTCTCTAAATACAAGAAGAGAACAATATCACACTCTTTCTATAGGAGAAAAACTATCACTCTTTTAAATGAGGAAATAATTAAAAACAAGACTAAATGAATAATGCTTGAATGCTTGCTTTCTCCTTTGTGTGGTTTCATTATCCCAACTCAATCTATTTATAGGCATTTTTGATTAACTGTGCCACCAACCCCAAAGTAATTAGCCGCCTAATTACTATTGCATATTCATTTTGTCAACAACAGCCAACATCTTTTGACAAACTTTCCCACTTTTCAAAAGGTGATTTTACCTTTTGACATTCTCCCACTTAAAATCACTTTTGTAATCTTTGCATCACTCTCTACACCTGCCACACATGCTGCTTACGTCTCCGCTAGGCCACATGAGGATCTACACCATTCAAACTTGCCAGTGTTGATTGGTTTAGTCATGCAATCTGCTAGGTTCTCCTCAGTATGGATCTTTTGCATATCCACACTTCCATTTTCCACTACTTCTCGAACGAAGTGATATTGAACTCCTATGTGCTTTGTCCTTGAATGTAAGGTTGGATTCTTTGCAATATGCAAAGCACTCTGACTGTCACAAAACATAACAATCTTTTCTTGTTTGTACCCGAGCTCCTCCAATAACCTTTGTATCCAGACTGCTTCTTTACAAGCTTGCGTAGCTGCCATATATTCTGCTTTAGTTGTAGATAGAGCTACAAACTTGATCTAGCTTTTGAAACCCCTACTGACTACTCCTCCTGCAAGTGTAAACGCATAGCCCGTAGTGGATTTTCTTTTATCAAGATCACCTGCAAAATCCGAATCAACATAACCCCTGACAGTAAAATCCGATCCTCCATAACATAATGCAACATCCGAGGTTCCTACGATGTATCTCGTAATCCTCTTCTTTGTATCCCAATGTTTCTCTACCAGGATTCGCCATGTATCGACCGATCGCTTTCCCATCGCTTGCGCAATGTCCGGTCTTGTACATATCATAGCGAACATTAAACTCCCCCATCACGATGCATACGGTTCGAGACATCTCCTTCCTCTCTCGCTTCATTACTAGGACACATACTTGAGGATAACTTGAAATTAATAGGAAGAGGGGTAGAAAGCGGCTTACAATCTTGCATGTTGAGCGTCGCAAAATTTTCTGAAGTAGTTCTTCCGAGAAAGCCGATCTTCCTATTATTTCGTCTCCGGTGAATTTGCATCCCTAGAATCTTGTTTTTGGTCCCAAGTCCTTCATATCAAACTCTCTAGCCAATCGTGCCTTCATTTCATGGATCCGGTCTTTATTGGGGCCTGCCACCAACATATCATCCATACACAACAAAAAAATAATAAAATCATTATCATCAAACCTTTTGTAGTACGCACAATGGTCTCGAACTAAGTCCGTTGTATTCAAGGCTCATATGAAGGAATCAAATCTCTTATACCAACACCTCGGCGCTGTTTGAGACCCGACAGAGATTTGTTCAACCTACAAACCAAGTTCTCTTTGCTGTTTCAAACAAAAAAACCTTACGGTTGAAGCATATAAATTTCTTCTTCAAGCTCTCCATGAAGAAACGCAGTTTTTACATCTAACTGCTCGAGATGTAAGTCAAAAGTAGCACACATAGACAGGACTACTCTCACCGTCGTGAGTCGAACCACCGGGGAAAATATCTTGTTGAAATCAATACCCTCTTTCTGAGCATATCCTTTCACCACCAATCTTGCACGATACCGCTCTACTTGATCATTGTTATCCCGCTTGATCTTGTAGACCCATTTATTACCAATGGCTTTTCTACCATGTGGTAACGGTACTAGTTTCCAAGTTTGATTCTTGTGGAGAGCTTCAATTTCTTCATGCATTGTTGTCATCCACTGAG
This sequence comes from Rehmannia glutinosa, assembly GCA_016081115.2. Taxonomy (NCBI): domain Eukaryota; kingdom Viridiplantae; phylum Streptophyta; class Magnoliopsida; order Lamiales; family Orobanchaceae; genus Rehmannia; species Rehmannia glutinosa. Next base: position 192,630 of record JABTTQ020000358.1, read on the forward strand.
ACGCATCTGAGCTTTTTGTAGCTTCATGGAAAGTTGATGGCTCTCCATCCTCCGTTAAAAGACAGTATGCAACATTGCTCTCCATAACATACTCTGATTGCCAAGCTGGCGGCTTTCTCTCAAGAGTTGACCGACGTACTTCTTGGTCATCAGACTCGACTTGTTCTTGTACCTCGTGCTCTGGTACTGCTTCAGAAGATTTTGAATCTTCATTCTGTAGATTATTTTCCACTATTACTGTAGTAGTCTCATGGTTCTCTTTTACAGTGTTACTATCTCCCTTCTCTTGCAGTTTATCTTCTGCAAATATCACATCTCTGTTGATGACAATCTTGTGGGTAGTGGGATCCCACAAGCGATACCCCTTGACTCCATCATCATACCCCAAGCAGATACACTTTCTCGGACTTTGGGTCCAACGTTCTTTCTTGGTCATTGTACATCACATACACAGGACTTCCAAATGTATGTAAGCGAGAATAATCGCGTGCTTACCACCCACATCTCCATGGGCGTTTTTAGATCAATCGCGATTGATGGTGACCGATTGATCACATAACAAAGCGGTTTTTTGACCGCTCCGCCGAGAATGTCTTGGGTAGACTTGCGCTTCTCAACATTGCTCTTGTCCTTTCTAACAAGGTTCTGTTCATTCGCTCCGCCACTCCATTTTGTTGAGGTGTGTACGCCACCGTGAACTGTCTTTTGATGCCTTCATTGTGAAAAGACTCAAATTCATCACTTGTATATTCTCCTCCATTATTAGTCCTTAGACACTTGATATTTTTCCCGATTCAAGTTCTATTTGAGCTTTGTAAACTTTGAAGACCGGAAATACATCGACCTTCCTTTTGATAGGATACACCCAACATCTCCTGGAGTAATCATCAATGAAAGATACAAAGTATCTTGCCCTCCTAGGGATGATAGTGGTGCTTGCCAAACATCGAGTGAATCAACTCTAAGATGCCCTTACTCTTAGATGTTGATCTCCGAACTTTAATTTGTGTTGCTTACTTGTAACACAATGCTCACAAAATGGTAATGATACCTTTGTAAGACCAAGTAGTAGCATTCGGAGAGAATCTTCAACCCTTGTTCCGACATGTGGCCAAGTTTGTGGTGCCACATTATCGTTGATTCTCTCTTGAACCCGCAATCGCAACATAAGCTTCTTCTCCTTGCATTGTCTCACCTTTAAGCATATAAAAATTCACATCGAAGTTTCTCCGCCTTTATTACTACAATCGCTCCTTCACGATCTTCATGATCCCATCCTCAATACGAGTTTTACATCCAACATCATCCAATTGTCCTAAGGACAAAAGATTCTTCCGTAGACCCTTCACATGTCGCACGTATCTCTAAATGGTGCGAATCGTACCATCAAACATTTTTATTTTGATAGTACCAATACCAAGAATATCAAGGCATGATCATCCCCATAAATACAGATCATCCGAGATTGGTTCATATGTGTGAAACCATTCTCACGGAAGTCATGTGCCAGGTTGCTCCCGAGTCTAAAAGCCGGACATCGAGAAAATAATTTTCTCGCCGGTGTTGGTTGTTGCTTCGCCGTATAAAACTTCTCCATTTTCGAGGTACTTGCAACATTCCTCGAGCATTTGATGACTCGGGTCGCCACTCTTCTTACTCCAACAATCCTTCTTGAAGTGCCCTCTTTTGCCACAATTGTAGCACTTAATGTTCTTTTTACTCCCCGGATTTTGATCTACCATGATTTTGACTCCCACCGGAGCCACGTTCGTGGATCTTCCTCTCACCACCGCCAAAGCTTCCGCTGTCGCGAACTTGCTTGTCTGTCCTCTTTGTTTCTCGCGCCTACTCTCCTCTTCTAGTATAGAGGCCGCAATTTCATCGAAGACTAGATAGTCCGAAAGGATGTTGTTCGTCAGGTTGATGATGAGTTGATCGCATTTAATCACGGTAAACTTTGGAGCAAAAGTTCCGACGTTCAACAACTTCTATTTTGTAACCCATTGAGGTGAGTTGCGAAAATAGAGTATTCAAGGTGTTGATATGGTCACCACCAAGTGGTTTCCGCCATACGAAGAGTATACAATTTTCTTTTTAAGAAAATCTTGTTGTGAAGTGACTTGGCCTTCTACAATTTTGTTAGAGTATCCCATATCTCATTTGCCGTCTTCTTTCCTCCACACCTGGATAACACTCCATCGGCTAATGCTAAGTGCAGATCAGCAATTGCATTGCCGTCCATCTCGTTCCACTTGGCATCGTCGGTGATATCTGCGGGCCTGTCTCCAATTGCCGACAAGCAATTGTCTTTCCTCAAAATTGCCTTAATCTTCATTTTCCACAATGAGAAATTATTCCCATTGAACTTCTCTACATCGAACTTCGTCGTCATTTTGTTCACACCGATTAAATTTCACTTGAACCGAATTTCACTATTCACGTGAATAGTGCGTGAATAGTAATCCGTGAACAATAACCCCTAAACCAATGGCTCTGATACCACTGTTAGGAAATTACGGACCGGAACAAAGCCATGACAATAGTGATGTGAGAAAAATAAAGGTAAAATGACACGAATATTTTTACGTGGAAAACCCCCAAATAAATTTGAGGGAAAAACCACGGGCAAGTGTAGGAGCAATTCACTATAAAATAGGGATTACAACACCTTCTCTCTAAATACAAGAAGAGAACAATATCACACTCTTTCTTGAAATAGGAGAAAAACTATCACTCTTTTAAATGAGGAAATAATTAAAAACAAGACTAAATGAATAATGCTTGAATGCTTGCTTTCTCCTTGGTGTGGTTTCATTATCCCAACTCAATCTATTTATAGGCATTTTTGATTAACTGTGCCACCAACCCCAAAGTAATTAGCCGCCTAATTACTATTGCATATTCATTTTGTCAACAACAGCCAACATCTTTTGACAAACTTTCCCACTTTTCAAAAGGTGATTTTACCTTTTGACATGGTCTGTATCTTGATTCTTGAAATGAGGAGATTTCAATTGATTAATATCAAATATTGAAATCAAACCCTATGATCAAAAGAGTGGATATTAATTTACTTTTACAAATAAACACATAAATAAAATGCTTCATTTTTTATTTTTTAATAAACTTATGTTATGTATGATGTACTTAATAAATGGGTTTGGGTAGAACTCATCCCCAAAAGCTAGTTCAAGGAGAGAGGGTATGCAACCCACATTTAAACATAATAATAGCCCAACAAATTAGCACCCGCCCTCTCGCCGAGCGTACCAACCAAATTGGCAATGTGGGACACAAACACAAACTCTAACACTCACCCCTCTCCGAGCGTGCCAACCAAATTGGCGATGTGGGACACAAACACAAACTCTAACACCCGCCCTCTCACCGAGCGTGCCAACCAAATGGGTTGGGGGTTCAATTCCCATCATCGTGGGCTTGGGTAGAACTCATCCCCAAAAGCTAGCTCAAGGGGAGAGGGTGTCCAACCCACATTTAAACGTAATAACAGCCCAGTAAATTGGCGATGCGGGACACAAACACAAACTCTAACACTACTAGCTCAAGATACTCCAATTCTCTCTTGGTGGCAAGCATCAAAAGTTGGTTCTTTGTTGTGAATGTAACTGTATCGTCCTTATACCCAAGAAAAAAATGCCCGAGTCCCCGAGTGATTTTTGTCCTATTAGCTTGTGTAATGTTATTATTAAAATAATCACAAAAGTCATTGTGAACCGTTTAAAAGGAATTTTGCCTCATGTCATTCACCCATGTCAATCGGCTTTTGTCCTTGGAAGACTTATTACTGATAATGCTTTGTTAGCGTTCGAAATATTTCACTTTATGAAATCCAACAATGCACAAAAAAGAGAGACTTTTGCACTTAAACTTGATATGAGCAAGGCCTATGATCGAGTAGAGTGGGTATTATTGGAAAAAACCATGCTAAAAATGGGAATCTCCAACTCAATTGTTTCATTACTAATGAGATGTGTTACTACAGTTTCATATTCTGTCGTTACTAATGGATTGCCAGGCTCACCCTTTCACCCCTCTAGGGGTCTTCGCCAAGGCGACCCCCTATCCCCCTACTTATTTTTCTTCTGTGCAGAAGCCTTCTCGGCGTTAATTCGGCGATCAGAATCTCAAGGAGAACTACATGATGCTAGAATATGCAAAAGGGCCCCTTCTATCTCCCATTTATTTTTTGCAGATGATAGCATTATCTTCGGAAGAGCGAACATGAAGGAGATTGAAGTTATCAAAAGTATCATAAGCACATATGGTGAAGCTTCGGGACAAATGGTAAATCTTGAAAAATCAGAGCTGAATTTTAGTCGAGGCATCCCCCACACGTTGGCCCAGTCACTTGCGAATCAATTGGGGGTCCAGCTGGTGGATAAACATGCTATATACCTGGGCATCCCCGCAACAGTAGGCCGTTCCAAAATGTCACTATTTCAAGGAATCCTAGACCGGGTGAACAAAAAACTGAAAGATTGGAAAACGAAGACTCTATCTACGGCTGAAAAATTAATACTTATCAAAAGTGTGGCACAAGTATTCCTAACATACCTCATGAGTTGCTTCCTAATTCCTAAGGGGGTATGTCAGAAAATAAACTCTCTCATTGCGAGATTCTGGTGGGGACAAAGAAGAGATGAAGGGCGAATTCACTGATTTCTTGGCGAAAACTATGCACAGTTAAAAATGAAGGAGGACTTGGTTTTAGAGACATTGAGGCGTTCAATAAAGCTATGCTAGCAAAACAATGTTGGAGACTTCTAAATGATGATAACTCACTACTCGCCAGAACTCTAAAAGCTTGCTATTACCCACATGATACATTCTTGAATGCCATGAAGAGCTACAACCTCAGTTTTACTTGGCAAAGCACCATGGCTAGTAAAGAGGTGTTATTGCAGGGTTTGCGCTGGCGTATTGGAGATGGTGAGAAAACACGAGTGTGGCTCGACCCATGGCTTCAGGAATGCAGGAACTTCTGACCATCACGAAATAATCCGGACCGGCCAATGGATTTAAAAGTCAGTGAGCTTATGTTACCAGGCATACGCTAATGGAACTCTGAAGCCATACATGAGATTTTCTCAGAAACAGAAGCTAAGCAAATCCTCTCGATACCACTTTGAAATTCCGGAGGAATTAATAAATTGGTGTGACACTACTCGACAAATGGTTTTTACAGTGTTAAATTAGGATACCAAATTGCACTCTCCATTGATAGAGCAACAGACAATGTGCCTTTTCATTCGGGACCCGTCTCGAAAATCTGGAGGTAGATATGGCAGTTAAATGTTCCACCAAAGGTCCATGTATTCCTATGGAAAGCAACTAATGGTATCCTCCTCGTGGGACAAAATTTAATCAAAAAAAGGGTGGACGTAAATCCATATTGCATCGATGCCACGATCACATGGAAACAAATTTGAACATGCCTTACGTGATTGCACTTGGAGCAATTTCTCTTTGGAGGGCCTCTTTGCTTCGATTAGACAACCAATTGGTGGACACAAAATCAACATCAATAACAGATTTCATATTCGAGATCTCGAAGATACAAAATCACGAATTCGGGTGCTTATTTGCCATGCTCCTATGGGAGTTATGGAACGCTAGAAATGTTTTAACTTTTCAAAGCAAAGTCCTATCCCACCAGGATTGTTTCTCTCTGACCATGCGGTGTCTCCAAGATTTCCAACAAAGGCCAAATCACTTGGCCACATCAACCATAATATCGCAATTGCACAAGGATGGGTTAAACCCCCACCAGGAATCATAAAAATTAACTACGATGCCTCTCTTGTCAGGAACATTGGCACTAGACTAGGAGCGGTTCTTAGAAATCACAATGGAAATATTGTGTAAACGATGTCCAAGCACCTTACTCCAGAATTTGATATTGAGGTGGCAGAAGCGTTGGCGTGCAGGGAAGGAATTAAGATAGCTCGACATCTTAATCTTAGACAAATACAGGTTGAATCGGATTTCCTCAAACTGATAAATGGGTTGAAGTTAGGCCACGACAACCTCTCATATTTGGGGAGCATTATGGAGGACATCAAATCTCCTTGTTTGTTTATGTTTCCAAGGCCCAATTTCCAATTTCCAACTATTTATAGAAATGAAATCATGTTTGTTTCTAAAATTTCCAATGGAAATCATCATTTCCACTTTCCACTTTCCACTTTTCACATAAAACATCATATCAAACCTACAATTTCAATTCTCAACCCTATACACTACCCTACATCGCTTATCAATCATTATTCTTATTTTTTAATCCAATTATATATGTGGGACCCTCCATTACCAACTTTATCTACTTAAAATACTACTATATATATCTAATGAGACCCACTAGCCTACAATCTTACAAATATAATATTATATATTCAATTAAAATATTCAACCACTATCAACTTTTCAAATTATTATATACATAAAATATTATTTCAAAACTACTTAACCAAACATAATCTCATTTCCAAACCTACATAATACTCATTCTCATTCACTCATCCAAACATAATTCCAGTTTTCACACGAAAACCAATAAATTTTGAAAATTCATTTTCCAACACTAGAAACTAGAAATAGTCCATGGAAACATAACCATACAAGGCCTATGTGTTCTGATTTTGACTCAATTTCTTTTAATTTTGTTCCTAGGAGTGCCAATGGACTAGCTCATAATTTGGCCCGTTTTGCGTTTTCTGATGAATGTAATGGGTATCATGTTGGTGACATACCTCCCAACTTGCAAAATCTTGTATTTTCTGAGGAGCAATCCTCTTAGCTGAATGAAGTTGATTTTTCCCTAAAAAAAAAAAAAGAAAAAACTGTATGGTAAGCTATGGGCACTTCATTATTGAGACAATTACGACTTTATTTGGCTTTGATTGGAGTGATTTTTTCTATTATTATTATTTTTTACAATATAGTACACTTTCCGGACATGGTGCGCATGTTTTTTTTTTTTAAACGATAGAAATATATTCATTACTCAAATAAACTTACACCGCTAACTCGGCAAAATGGCCACTTGAACATACATACATTGATACATGTCAAGGGGAGAACTCCGCACGAGAGGTAAAACCACCGTAATTCGAGGGAGCAAAACAAGAAACTACTAAAAACAAATAAAAACTAAGAACTCAAAGGAACCTAAACCACCTCCGAAAGGAGGACTAAGCACCTCAAGGGAGACTACCCAACTCGAACAAATCCGGCACGAGCTACTACACGCACCGCAAACCGAAATTACCGACCGCCTACGAGTTTCGCAAATCAAAAAAAAGACAAAAAAAAAAATGAAAAAAAAACTATGAAAAATCAAAAAAAAAAAAGAAAAGAAAATGTCTCTCCCTCACCCGATCTTCAATCAAGAATCGGCAACCCATCACCTACCCGGCTCCAACTCTCCTCTTTGTAGCTCCGACTTCGACTTTTGCCTCCACTCTCGATCGGAAAAACCGATCACCTCCGGATTGGGATATACCTTCATTTGGCTCAAAACATGGTTGGGGAGGGGAGGGGATAAGGGAAGGAGGGGGGGGAGGGGAGGGGAAGGGGGGCGGCTGGGATAGGTGAGGGAGGAAGAAGAATATTAGGGTTTTTTTTTTTCTTTTTGGGTACATGAGAAGAAGAGAGAGAAAGGGAAAGTGACATGGTGCGCATGTTACAAATGGATATGTTGTATTCCTTTTTAATTATCTCTCTCCAACTTATTCTTCAGTCTAAAGATCCAAAATTTGACACTCCATAATTTTTTTTTAATTAAACACTCCATAGTTTTAAATGTTGTAAAACTGCCAGATGGTAATGTCCAAGAAATAGGTTGTTCTGTTCTATCCATAATCTTGTACTTATTAGTTATTACTCAGTGAATGTATATATGGGCCAACTCGTTTCCACCTAATAAAAGCCCAGCCAGACATTACTGGGCTGCCCATAAATCAGCATTGTTTCCAGGGCCTATATAAATTGTAAGTAGATGAACAACAGAAGAGCGCATGCATAATGCATTTATTGGATTGAGAAATCATACTAATATACTTGTAGAAACATACTCAACAAAAAACTGGGATAGCATGACAAATAGATATTTCTTTATTTCTTCAATACATAAATAGGTAAATCACAAAAAAAAACCTCTCTTAATTTTATTTGATTATAAAACCTTCATTTTCTTTTTCTTTCTGAAATTAAAAATGCCCATTGAGATATTACAAACATATCCTTTTAAAGTAATTTGTTTTTATTTTACAAGTACTAAGAGCACAATTTGTAATATAAAATAAATACTAAAGAACTTGTAGTAATTTACAAAATTATATATATATTTTTGTAAATAGTTAAACATAAACCAACTTTTTTATTTTTCACCCTAAATTAAAAACATCAAAAAATGAAATGCAGAACCAAAATGACACATTAGGTCATTTGGTGCATGATTGTGAAGATAGCCAATTTTTATTTTCTGTTATAATACAGATGTATACCTAGAAATAAATGAAAATATGGCTTATGACCGTAAACGATACGCGATATGATCCGTATAACGACCCCACGTAGTGGGACTAAGGCTTAGTTTATTGTTGTTGTTGTTGTTGTTGTATAATACAGAGGTAATAGGCCAAATTGGCCATTTCTGTTTTGTGAAAATGAAAAATAGTCATGTGTTTTCAAAAGCATGTTTTTTAGCCATTTTGACTAAAAACTGACGGTCATTCCCTTCATGTATTCTCTCGTGAGATACTTGACAATTTTTCAAAAAATTGATGTGGTACATAACTTGGTACCGAGTTATATGTCTCGGTATCGAGTTAAGTAACTCGGTAATGAGTTATATACCGGTCCCAAAAAATGAAAAAAAGGTAACGTGGATATTTAAACTCAAAAATGGTTAAAAAAATATGGTTAAAAAATATTTTTACTATGGAGAAAATGTCAAAAAAATAAATAATAAGACTGTCAAGAAACATCTATATAGTATCATCAACCAATTACTATATAAGTCCAAAAATTGTGTGCACTCATTATGTTACAGTTGCTCCAAATATTTGAAGCTTCTATCATTTGCATAATTATACAGTATACACCATAATAAAGAAATAAAGGCACATATTTTCTCAAATTAAATCCAAACCTTTTTCCTTCATATAAAATCTTGATCAATATATCTCTTACAAAATATTTCCCTCTCATGAGCTCCACCCAAACCCATTCAAATCTAACTGCCTACAACTTAAATCACCGTCATCATTTTCATCATCATCCGTGTTAAGGTCCAACCTTGTATTAAAAAATGGCATTTTCAACTCCTCCGACGTTTTCTGCTTCTCCATTTTCATCAAATCATCGCTACGATCACTTTTCTGGTCGAAATATTTAAACCTTTCTTCCGGAAAATAATTACCGCCAATGCTCATTGACAAATTGCCGCAGTTATTTTCTGTCACAAATGCTGATTTATCCACATTGTCTTCAAAATTGACAGGTTTTAAGCCCATCAAATTATTGTACAATTCTTGGTCCCTAAGTGAATTTTCACATGATGTGGTTAAACAGCTTTCGATCGAACAATCTGTCGGCTGATTGTTGTTCTGTTTTTGGTGATGGTATAAATCTGAAATCTCTTTCATTCCTGAAAATGCTGTGTTAAGACATTGTGTGGATACTTTGGACACCAAATCTGATATTTGAACCTTTGCAGCCTCGAGACCAATTGTTCCTAAGTTTTGGCCTCCGAGTGTTTCTTGTGCTTTTTCTAACACGGATTGTAAGTATTTACCTTGAGCCTCTATTCGGAGCTGTAAATGCCTTTGTACCTATGTAAAAATTATAATGGCAGTGTTAAACTTCATATAATACTCTTTATGTGTATTTGTAATTTGGCAATATTAGATCGTAACTTCTTGATTTGGCAGTTTCGCTCCTTGACAATCTTATGCTTTGGTCAAAATATCAATTTTAGTCATGTAACTTCTAACGCTCATAGATATTTTTGGAATTTTGGCTAAAGGACGGGAACAATGAAACATTGAAACCCCCAAATTGGATCAAAATCGCACAATCATAATTTGTAGGACCAAAATTGCACAAATTTGATGTTATGGAACCGAAATTGCACATAATCAAAATCGTACGGGATCAAAATTGCTACCTAAAATATTTATAGGACCAGATGCTAGTCCCCTATAGTTACGGGACCAATTTTGCAATTAAGCAAGCCTTATAATTTTGAAAGATAACTGTTTTTTTTTTTTAATAATTAGGCTAAACATCTTAATTTTATTCTTGTTTTCGAGAATGTGTTAGTTAGATAAACAGAGTTGTTGGAAGGGTTCAAATTCGATTCTTGTTTATCGAACAATAGAAAATATAGTCATTTATTGCAATTAGGAAATATAAAACATTTTAAATGATCTATACGACTTTACCTCAAGCTGTTCGTGTAGCCTTCGTTGAACTTCGATTTGCATTTGTATAGCTTCGCCTAAATGCATATTTCTGATATAAGACAGTAAGACACCATAGTAACAACATCAAGGTCAGCTGAATCTTTATAATGAACATATAAAATAACACGATAACTACACGTGCTAAGGTTATTTTGTTTCATACTTTGTTGTTAGATTTGCTGTGTTTTGATTGCTCAATTGGGTTGCATTTGTCCCAGGTACTCTATCTCCTGTTGCTGCAATCAGTTTTCGACCCGGTAAGCAACGATGTATATGCATATACTTCTCTGCAATAGGTATAATATATACTAAAGGGATGATTACAAAAGCTACCCCTGAGGTTTGGTTATTATGAAAAAAAAAAAACAAATATTTTTAAACAAAGAAACCCCTGTAATATATACTTTGTTTCCTTCATAAGCAAAAATATTTCAAACAACCCTTACATTTGTAAAAATATTGCAATTATCCCCTTACATTTAACACAGAAACAAATCTCAAGGGGTTATTTGTAATTTTCAAACATCTTTGGATTTTTTTGTTATTAACCCAAACCTCAGGGGTAGTTTTGTAATTATATATACTAAAACAATATTCCTGGAAATTATAGGATTTCTTACCAGCTTTGTTGCTCCCACTGTTTGCTTGTCCGTGGATGTTTTTACTGAGCCTGTATTTCTGCAATCACAAAAATGAGAAAATCAGAAACACTGTACAACATTAATGTTTACAAATAACAAAAAATGAATTTGTTTATGATGATTTCTTTAGTTATCCTGAAAACATTTTATGAAATTGAATAAAAAATGTTTGGCTACTGGAAAACATTGCACCAACTTCTTGAAATGTTCTAAAGTAAATATCTTTATTTGCTTTAAGCCAGAACTCTAGTGTTACATTTGGCAATTAGTTACCTGGAGATGACTCTTTAAGTGGTACAATGTTAGTCCTTGAATTCCCATTAGTTTCAACACTGATTTTGGCGTAGCTTCTGAAAATAAAACGAAATTAATCATATGAACTAATCAGCTGAAAATGCACAAATCACATTACAATCCGTTTTGATCAAACGTTCGTATGTACTTACTCTCTGCTCCTCCCAACTGATTCACCGCTTCTATGAACCGTTCGTGGAGGTCCGGGGTCCACTTCAACCTCGGCTTAGCATCAGTCGAAAGTACAAGCCCCGAATCTCCATTGCCATTCACACCTTGTAAGAACAAGTGCCTTTCAGGCGTAATATTCGACATTCTAGTCGAAGGTTGTTGAATGTTCTTTCCTTGGTGGTGATGATGATGATGATACATCGTGCTGTCTTAATACGATAACATCGAACGAACGATCAATTTCACCTTAACAATGAAAAAAGTTACCAATTAATGTGAAGAAAGAGTTGTACCTCTTGTAGAAATTATCTGATTTAGGCCTTTCTTGGATATGAATTATGACACTGCTATATTGCACGTCGTCTAACAATCCGTTACTCGGTTTTCTATCTTGACCGATTTTCACGTATGAAAGTTGTGTTCCAAGGATGTCTTATAGGCACAATTAAAGTGAGGGGCATAGAATCTTGAACAGTGTTGAACAGGGGAAGGACTACATCAGATCCAATCCCATTTTCTTGAAAGAGAGACGTTTCCTTCTATTTTCGCGTCGGTGGGGCCCGTCGTGCAACTCCCCTTTCCATTCTTAGACAGCTGCGAAAATTCCTAACTTTCTTGAAAAAATTTGACACCTTACAATAGGTGCAAGAATAGATCCATATATCTCAGTGCACTCATATTTGTCATTTGCAAAGTTATAGGAACCTTATTCCTGTGGAATTTTTCCCCCTCTGATGTGGATTGGAAGAATCCACTATCTATGATGTTATGAAATGAGCCATTTTATTTATTTTTGTTTTTAATCCAGGAAGATTCTGTTGACTAAAGCATCTATTTAGCATTGGTTGCATGAGTTTGTATGAAGTTCAGGTAACAAATGCATATCTTTTTGTCTTTTTACTCTATTTTGATCAGTTTTATTGTAATTGTGGCATTTATGGTGCAACATTTGAGTCTCATTATAGAAAATTTTAGATGACACAATAAACTATATGGACTTACCATTGTTTGCATTAGAATTAAGTAAATAGAGGTGGTCTTATATGAAATATTCTCATAGATTTAAGTTTACGAGACTGATTCTACAAAACGCAAAAAGTATGGGTTTTTTTCATGGGTTTGAATTTGAATTGGAATTCTATTTAGAAATGGGATCAGTCTCACGGACTACGTCCATGAGACCCTCATACAAGTGTTTTGCCAAGTAAATAATATTCCGAGCATTAGTTCAAATTGATCGAGCTTTTCAGGAAAGATCACTTGATATATTCTGATATGTTAGCTAGGATAGTTTATGAAGTTTGGAGGAATCTGTGGAACACCTTTACATAAAGTCGTAAAGTGAAAAATTCCTCGATAGATTGGTGGCATGTGGATATATATGATCAAGATGGAGAGCGATATATGTGTCGCAATTCCCGCTACAATATCAACAGATGGTTCCAAATAAAACATATTAGTACTTTAAATATAGTAGATTAAAGTTGATCAATGTTAATTCGCTTGAAAGTTACACATATATTTCCATTTTTTGTTCTGTTACGAATTTTATTTCCTTGTTCTGTTTATTTATTTTTGGTGTGTTTGTTTGTCCATCTCATGTATCTTTCCCTCTCAACTTGTTCCTCCATCTGTGGGGTTTATGTGCTTGTCTATCTTTTTACAGGAAAAATTAAATATGGTTTTATTGGCTGGCCATTTGTGTAGTTAAATAATAATCCTTGCCGTTTTTTTTTTCCATTTTTCTTATTGTATGATGGTGTGTACATAATAGTAGAATCATGTTGTAATTAAGCATTTATGGATAGATATAAATAGGATTATCAGTTGCAAAGTTCTTGTTCCATGTCAATTGTCAGGGATGCAGTATAGTTCTCATATTCCTTACATTCCTTACAGTGTTTCATATAGAATTTCAATAAATCAGATGATGTATACAATAATGACATTGTCTTAGATCATTTCAGCAGCTTGCACCATTTTAAAGTAGATTTTTGTCCATCTCCAATAGTTTAAATTGCACCAAACTTTGTACTAAAAAAGAATATTCCATAATATTTCATTTTAGTGCATATAAAATACACTAAAATCATTTACTTTAAAACAAAAAGAGAAAAAAAGTTTAGCGCGACTACAACGTTACACTATTTCTAGCGCTAACCTATTTACATCTTCAAAATGTCGCAGGCTTTCACGCAATACAGAGCAAGTTTTTGCTTTAAATTGAAGATAAAATACTCTCTTGAAGATGTTTTTATATATACATGTGGCATTCACATAATTAATGATTTGAAACATAAGATGAAATACCGTAGGAAATATCATGCATGACTCACTATATTTTATATTGGGCTTTGGTCCAATATCCCCGCCGCAATAGGCTTTAAAAGAGCGCGACCGTGATTCGAACTCGTGAGTCTTTGGATTCCACAGATTAAAGGGGAGCTTAAATTGTATTTTCTTTTTTGGTGCCCATTAAATAGAAACATTAAGGTTAAGCATTTTTGACCTAAGTAGACATGAGATCACGTGAGTGAAGACAAAACGTGATAACATAAAAGACTAAATGTTGGTTTGTGACAAATATCGTTAATCCGGTAAGCGCTTGAGGTCCAACATTTTAACTTAGTGTTGCCTTTCCTTGATGTTGCCATAAAGCCACAAAACTGGTGTTGTTTAGATTCTCACACATGACTTGGCTTTTTACCATTGCATTCTAACGTTGTTCTATTTTTTCCACTTTAGATGAGAGAACAATATGGGGCTTGTTATTCTTTCTTGTACTTAAAATTTCCTTTTGATTGCTTAGTTTCACATAAAAAGAACCTTACAGCAATAAATCAGAATCAATTTATTATGGCCTATGGGGGCATTTCAATCATTAGCTAGGACTCATGTAGGTTGCTGATTGGCTGTGACTAGTTGACCACGAGCAATCCTATTGGCTGAAAAAACTGCAGAAAGATAAAAATGACCACGGAATTATATTCCATGCAAGAATATATATTAAAAAAAACAAAAAATGGAATATGGAATTTGGAATTTGAGAATCTTAACTCAAACTAAAGATGATGGGCCATATTCTCAAAGTCAAGAATCTTTACTTATTCTTTTCTACTCAAGGCCACAAAAAATGGGTTCCCAAAACTATCCCATTCCATGCTTTATCCTAAATGTCTTAACATAGTTTCAGATGCCCTTAATCATGTATAGTCAATTTTTTGTCCTCCAAAGTACTGCCCTACCTGCCAAAATATCTGCTATTTTTCGCTTATTAATTGATTCTTTCTTTTCAGTTAGTCAAATTGCATTTGTTGTAAAAAATAGTTAGTTATATATGTCCAATTTGGCTTTATGTATAGTTTAGGTGCAATGAATTCCACAAGTGTGAATATATTTGAAGTTACATTTTTGAATATGACCTGCACTCTTGTTATCATATGGTACCTTGTTCTCATTCTCTATAATATTGGGATAATTAAAAAAAATTACAAAGAAATTTGGATAAGTTTCAAAATTACAGACCCCTAATGGTTTGATTATGTCATTTTGCCCAAATCGCTAGTTGACCTGATGGATTTGCCAACGATATCAGCTATTTTACTTACGTCCCTCAATTTCACTAAATATTACAAATAACCCCGTTTTTCGTGTTGCTACTTGTAACTTGAGGATGTAATTATAAATCTTGACGACGTTAGTAAATTCCATCGGTTCAACTAACGGTTAAGGTAAAATTGTAAGATGAAATCAACCTACGAGGGTTTCTGTAATTTAAAAAAAAAAATCTGGGTTTTACTATAATTACCCCAAACCTATGGGTGTTTTTGTAATTATCCTCTTGATAATGTCAGTGTCATATTAATACACGGAGGATCAAAAAACTTAAAGATAATTAAAGGACAAAGAATGAAAAATGTCAAGTTATGCGGATGGGATCTTCTATTCCAAAACCGTGTTTCATCTCCTATTCCAACCGTGTGGATGATTGACACGTGTATTACACTTACCATGTTTATTTTCAAGCATAAATCAAGCATAAATTGTGGGGTTCTAACATGGTAAGTGTAATACACGTGTCAATTATCCACACGGTTGGAATAAGAGATGAAACACGATTTTGAATAGAAGATCCCATCCGTTATGCTTTGCTCTATCCATAAATATTAGCTAGTCATTTATAAATGCAAAACACTTTCCTAAATGAAATTATATATTCTCTTAATAGCATATCATAGTTAGTGACTGATATAGATAGGCTGATAAACTGAATTTTATTTTATTTTTAAAAATGAGTGTTGTCAACCAATGTTGTAAAAAGCGCTAGTTAGTTAGTTAGGCGGCGGTGGGGCCTAGCAGACTTAGTAGAGAGCCTTATCGTGTCCTAATCAAAAGAAAAACATAGGCAGATAAGGTGAGTGAGCGCCTGCGGTGAGACTAATTGTCGCTAGACGGAGATTTTTACAAATGAGTTGTCAACATCCAGCTGCTAGTATAAACATGAGCAAATGAAACTGAGAAATTGATGGACTGTGGAGTCCTTTGAACAAATTAAAGGGTACTTTTCTAGATGGAAGCATTTGTTCCAATGCAATGCAAATTGATCAGTTTATGTGGAATCAAATATTTTTGTTATTTCTTTTTCTTTTTTGGATAAAATTGAGATCTTTTTGTGGGCTTCCAAAGCATATACTCATATCTCTCTGTCTGTCACACATTCTCTCTAAAACAATATATATATATATGTATATACATATATAATTATATATAAGTTGGTTTAATTGAATGAAATGAGAATCATAGTCCATATATATGAAAAGCATATTGTCTTTTCTCAGAAAAAATGGCAAACAATAAAATTGAAAAAAAAAAAAGTGATCTTATACTAATTTATTGATATCAGTCAAACTTCCAATCTATTTCTAGAAGTAGAAATTAAAGGTAAAACAAACATTTGTAGTCTATGTGGAAAATCGATTCCGGTGTTAAACTTTTTTTGGCCTCAAATCAACTGATCTTTTATTTCATACTTACTTTGGGTTACTTTGTGACATATTTAGACAAGGGATAAAATATGTAGTTATAGGAATTATACTTATTTTTAGGGGTGGCAATCTCCGACACGACACAAAAACACGACCTGAACCTAACACGATATAAGCGGGTTAGAGTTGACCCATTTATTATTCGGATCATAATCGTGTCCCATTTAACCCAAATAATAAATGGGTCAATTTTGGGTTGACCGAAATGACCCACTAAACTCGTTTAACCTATTTGAATAAGAAAATTCAGCATTATTTTTAATATTTTTTAATGTTATGTATATAGATAACCCATTTATCATAATAAATAAAAGGTTTTATTCAAGGTTAAAAAATATACATGTCATTTCGGGTCGTGTGTTCGGGTTACCCGTGTATTAAATAGGTCGCTTTTGGGTTGACCCATCCGCCGAATAATTAAATTGGTCGTGTGGGGTTGGACAAATTTGTGTAATTATGATGTCTCAACACGACCTCCGAACACGATTGAATTGCCACCCCTACTTATTTTCACACATTGTAATTTTTAACAATTATTTTGCAATATTCTGTTACTTAAACAAAGCGAAAATTATATAATTACATTTATAGGTAAATTCTGAATGAATATTTTTTTAGGTTATTCTCATTAGCAACATAAGTAATTTCATTAAAGCTAAAATGTCATTGTTGCACCATATCGGGATTTGACAAATAACAGTTTTAGTATTTGATGTGTAAATTAGGAATAGATTAAACTTTTAAGGGTCAAGGAAGTTGAAAGGAAGTTGAAAGGAATGAAAACAAATTAGTGATTTCACTGTTCTTTTTTAATTATAAAAATAAGTATTACGGCTACATTTTTTTAAATGAGTAACTTGAAAAAGAAATGGTGACATCATTTATATACATTTAATGCATGTATTTTAAAGTTTAGTTGACATTATAGGAAAAGCAAGCCCTTTAAAAGTGGTAAGTGAGAAAGTATAAAAAGCTGGAAACAAAGTAAAATAGTCTTAATATTATTTGATGATTTTATCCATCAAATACATGTATTCAATGTTTACTCATTCCCTGTACCTTTATTTCATCTCTCTCTTTTTTCTTTTTTTTCTTTTTTTTTTTTGTTGTTTGGCAAATAATGATTTTAAATTGAAAAAAATTTGGGTGAGGCCATCTAACGGAAGGCCTGTTAGACGGATCCAATCCGACCTGGATTTTTAGTAAATTCATGCACTGATGGTATTTTTGTAATATTTTGGGGCGATGTTATAGAATCTCCGGACATGGTGGTATTTTTGTAATATTAGAGGTCGTTAAAAATATTAGTTTTTCCTCTAAAAAAGTTTAGGGGTGGGTATTCGGGGCCGGGTAATCGGGACCCGACCCGACCCGACCGGTTTCTTTTTTTTAAAAAAAAAAATTTCGGGGTGCCGAGTACCCAATAACCGAACTTCGTAAAATGGGTCGGGTAGTGTAATTGTTACCCGATTATCCGATCGGGTACCCGTATATTTTTAGAACAATAAAAACATATTGAGAATAGAAAAGGGGCAAAGATGGAGTCCAAGAATTACGTTCTATCTTCACTGATCACTCTTCAGTCTCCACGCTCGACAGAGGCGAGCCGAACGAGGTGGCAAAAGATAGCCCATTTCTTTTTTTTTTTTTTTTTTGATCGGTAAAGGTAGCCCATTTCTTTATCTCTCCATTCAAAGGCTATTGCTAGTCGTAGCCTTTGTTTCATTATTGCCTACTCCTTGTTTGCTATTGGGTGCCCAAGACAGCCTACTCTTTTTTATAGGGGGCCTTAGGAGCTGTAATAACACCGTACAAGAGAAAACAAAAGGTAAAAATTGGAACCCGATACCTGACTGGTTGGGTAACTGGGTTTTTCGAGTACCCGACCTGACTACCCGAAAACCCGACTACCCGACCCGATGCCTACCCCTAAGTACATTTGAAAAGTATTAGTAATCTCCTTGAACAATATTTTTAGTGGCCCTCATGAATAGTAATGATTTTCCTCCTTAAAAGTGGTAGTAATCCACCTAAAAATGTATTAATTGTCCCCTTGAAAAGTATTAGGCAGTGACGTAATATTAGGCAACCGTAAAAAATATTAATTTTTTCCTTGAAAAATATTAGCAATCCATTGGAAAAGTATTAGTAATCCTCTGGAAAAATATTAGTAACCCCTTGAACAATTTTTTTAGTAATCCTCGTGAAAAGTATTAAATTTCTCCGTAAAAGTAATAGTAGTCCCCATAAAATGTATTAATAATCTTATTATAAAATATATAGTTTTTCGATTAAAGGTATTTTAATATTTCTCTTGAAAAATATTAGCAATCCTCCCAAAAAGTATTAGTACTCCTCCTAAAAGGTATTAGCAGCGGCCAATGAATTTTGTTGTTGTGGTGTTAGTGGTTGTGCGGGTCAATAGACAGATTGACCGCGGGCTAGGTATTTGGATCCGTCTAACAGATTAGATCCATTAAACGGTTTGACAGGAGACTAACCCTTATTTATAATATGAGGGTTTTACTTAGGTTCTTTTTTTTAAACAAAAATAAAGATTTTCATTAATAAATGATTGAATCGCAATTCATTCTGAGATAAAGGGGGAAGAACATAACTCCACTCTTCGACACCAGACACAGAACACGACGCTCTAGCTAACACATGAACAACCACATCCGTTGATCTCTTAGTAAAAAAATAGGACACTGTAGACAAACTATCAAGAAATCTTCTACACTCATTGATGATATCAGTAAAATGAGAAATATCAACATCATTTCCCCTCACATCCAATATTTTTAAACTCGGACCGGACATCGAACCGTATTAATAATTGGGTCATGGGATCACCGGTTCAACCGGTCTAACCGTCCTTAAAAAATCGGTTGACCTGTATATATGTATATATATATATATGTACACATGTACAAGATAAATACAACTATAAATGTTAAAAAAAACTAATAAATAAAATACAAATAAAAGCTAAATTAAAATATTAAATATCCAAATATGTATGTAAATCGAATATATGGAGAAATTATATGCAAATTTACTAAACATATTTCCTTCAACTTTTGAAATAAAACAAAAAGTATATATTTACTAAAAAATAAATAAAAAAAAGATTTTTTTGCCTTTGAACCTAAGGTTAACTGGGTCACCGGTTTCTGGGTTTTCCACCAGATTTTACCGAATGGCAACAATTTTTTAGCCACCCGGGTTTACTATAAAATCGGACCGGACATGTGACCGGTTCCCGGTTAAACCGGTTGAATCGGCCGGTCCGGTCCGGTCCGATTTTTAAAACATTGCTCACAACTTTAATCACAATAAGAGAATCAGTTTCCAAACAAACATCAGAATTCCCCGATTTTTCTTTAAACCAACTCAAAGTTTCCTTCAATTCTATAGCCTCATCCACTCATCCACGGTATCATAGGATCTTGTGACAGAGCCTTGGATTGGTGCTACAAAGTTTCCATTCCAATCTCTAATAACACTCTCATACCGAAGTTTAAAAGATTCATAGAAGATCATTGCGTCCACGTTGCATTTAAAAACATTTGGGGGTGGTCTTTGCCACTTCACTGCTCCATCAGAGGGTAGGAGAAACCATTCTGTTTGAAGAGTAACTTGGGCTGTTTGCCATTGAAGTAGGCTAGAGTTGGCATAGTTGATAATTTGGGCAGGAGAATAGCTTCTCTGTTGCCACACTATGTCATTTCTATTCCACCATAGAGCCCACAAGATCATACAAATCTGACACTTTAGATCAATAAAGCTTGCCAACCAAATGTTATTAAGACAATGTAGGAATGAAGATGAGTTCAGGAGATTAACATCATTTAAAACTATGTTCCAACATTGTTGGGCACTAGAGCAGAAAAAAAGGGCATGGACAAGAGTCTCTACCTCCAAGTTACAAACAGGACATAACAGTGGAAATGTGAATTTGCCTTGAATTTAATCTTTCCTGGGGCAATGCATTGCATTGTGACAAGGCCTCCAAACCAGGTTCTTGACTTTGTCTGGGATCTTCATCGACCACAAATTTTTCCAATCAAACAACTGTTCAAAATGAAATTCAAAATCCATTTCCTTACTTAAAAGTCGGTGTCGACTTAATGAGAATAAGTCTTTTTTTCTATTTCCTTCCAAACCCTAGCATCTCCGAATTTCCCACACTCAAAGGGATGCTAAGAATTAAACTTTGGTCCCTAACATTGAAAATATCTCTGATAATATCCACATCCCACTCGAGCGTATCAGACTTCAAGAGTCTGATGACTGTGATATTTTCCAAAGCAGCAGGAGAAGAGGACACAAAAGCATGTGCAACAGGCAACCAAGGGTCCTTCAAGACAGATATGTGTTTTCCATCCCCTATATTTCTTCTGCATTCACTTAGAACAATATCCCGAACAGTGAGAACAGGTTCGCGGGCGTTCAACTGTCTGTGACCAAATTAACAGGCCCAAAGGGAAGATTGTAGAATTAAACGGATGAGCTTGGATTTGATCCAAGTTGAGATGAACTGAGAGTAGCACCTGAAAAATATCTAGCTTGATAAATACGTGTCACAAGAGACTTTTGATCAATCAATAAACGCCACACCTGTTTGCTTAACAAGGCCAAATTAAATTCATGCAACCTCCTAAAATTCAGCACTTCTTTATTCTTAGAAACACACAACTTATTCCAAGACAACCAATTAATACCTTTTCCCGAGTTTCCTCCTTTACCCCACCAAAAAGAATTCATCATCCTTTCTAACTCAACACAAGAATCTTTTGGAATAAGGAATAAACTCATTGCATAAATAGGGACAACTTGGGCAACTATTTTAAGCAAAATTTCGTTGCCAGCCCCTGGCAAAAGTTTTTTTTCCAACATTAAAGCCTAGATCAAACCTTCTCTTTTATGAAAGCAAAAACCTCTTTTTTATTACGACCAATCAAAGACGGCAACCCAAGATAAGAGCCATGACTAGCAACAATCGAAACATTAAGAAAATCACATATAGCATGAATAATCACAGTTCGGTGTTTCTACTAAAGTCGATGGGGGACATTTGAAAATTCATGACTTGGCAGAGGCATTAGAATAAAGATTCAACATTCTTTTATTTTAGAGTATTCCATTTTGTTAGCTTTAAAAAAAGAGAAAGCTATCATCCGCGAAAAACAAATGAGTCACACTAGGTGCATTTCTTGCAATTCTACACCCATGAATCCAACCCCTAGCTTCATATTTTTGTATAATGGCTGAAAGACCTTCCGCGCAAAAGATGAATAAATAAGGCGATAGAGGATCCCCTTGCCTTAACCCCCGCTCCGACACAAAATTTCTGATTCAAACTCACCATGTAATATTTTGAAGGGACAGTCATTACACACAACATAAGAATATCAACCCATCTAGAGTGAAAGCCCAACTTGATTAAGATAGCTTTAACATAACCCCATTCCATCCAACCGTAAGCTTTGCTCATATCTATTTTAAAAGCAATCACTCCTTCCTTACCTTGTCTCTTTCTCTTGAGATAATGATTAATCTCAAAAGCTACCATAATATTATCTGAAATTAATCTAACGGGGTAAAAACACTTTGGAATTTAGAAATAATACCTGATAGAATAAGCTTCAGTCTGTTCGCAAGCACTTTTGAGATAACCTTGTAAGCAACGTTACAGAGTGCAATTTGCCGAAGATCAGTAATCGACTCAGGATTATTTTTCTTTGGGATAAGAACTAAATTAGTATCATTAAATCTAACCGGAAATGAATAGGAGTTCATAATTGGAGACACGAAGAGATAACTTCTGGCCCAATAATATCCCAAAACTTTTGGAAAAAAATCGTGTTCATCCCATCAAGACCGGGGGATTTATTAGGAAACATTGAAAACACAACTTCTTTTATCTCCAAATCGAAAAAGGTTCCAGAAGGAACGCATTCTGCTCAGTACTAATCTTAGGCTCTACATAATCCAAAATTGGGCCATAATCACTGTTTGTGGAAGAAAAGATGTCCACAAAGTAATTGACTATGTGATTTTCCCAAACCATTGTCCCAAGAAAGCCACACACCATTCAAATTCTTCAGCCTGTTAATCGACTTATGTCTTTTCCTGGTCGACGCAACCATATGAAAGTACTTCATGTTGGCATCTCCCATTTTAAGCCAAAATAATTTAGCTCTTTGTTTCCAAAAGTCTTCTTGTTGGGCTACAACTTGTTATAATCAAATTGAGCTTTTTTGAACTCTCCTGAAGAATACTCTTCCTATCGACCTTGAAATTCCTTCACTCGATTTCTAAACTTGAATCCTTGCATTGAAAGACTTACGCAACATCTCACCCCACCTGAAAAACTCAGCACCACACGCATCTATTTTACCCAGAAGGTTACCATCCATGCCTTTGTTCCATCCCAAATCCACAATGTTCCGACAATCTTTTTCTTTTAACCAAACATTCTTGAAATGAAACTTTCTCACTCTCCTTATTCGATAGTGTTTTCCCAGGTCCAAAAATATAGGGGAATGGTACGACATAGAAGCTTTTAAGTTCCAGACTCTACAATTCGGAAAGAGACTACACCAATTCGGAGGCGCAAGACATCCGTCCAACCTTTCTTCAACTCAATTAGAAGAACCTCTCGTAAGTCAAGCGGCTACGATAATCTAGAGGGGGTTAATAGATTATCTCCATCTTTTCGATTATGCCATTTTTTCGAAACAAATACGCCAAGACAATAATAAAGGTGTGGGAAGTAAACAACACGCGTCGATTTAAAGAGGTTCAACCCACCTAGGGCCTAATCCTCTACCACCCCAGTATATCCGGGATGGATTTCAAAAAGAAAAAGAATTTTATTAATTACCATAATTAATACAAATTCATCTTACAACACCTGACGAGCACCACACTCTTCTTCAACACCACCTTGGAGATTACCACAATCTCCCTTTGAAGATTACCACAATCTTCCTTCAACGGCACCTTTGAAGATCACCACAATCTTCAATCTTGAAGAATACCAAATTCTTCAATACCTCAAGAGCACCACACTCTTGAGACACCTATCACCTAGATCACCCAGTGTATTCTTTCCACAAGAATACTCACAAGGATGTCTTGTGTTGAATGATGACAAAATCAAGATTACAACTCAATAATGAATATTACAATTTGAGTGCAAGTGTAATCAAGAAATAAAGCCTAGACCTCAAGATGTGAAAGTGAAATCCTTAGCTATAAATACAACAAGAGTGTTGAATATGAAAGCTTGGAAATTTGCAGATTTCTTGTTGTGAATTTGCTTGTGTTGTTATATCTTGTGTCTTCAATTCATCCTCTATTTATAAGGAAGTCTTCACCAACATAGGCTCATTCTTCTTCACTTTTGTCTACAAAAAGAGGATCACAAGATGTAGAAATATTGTACAAAATAGAAAAGCAAATCTTGTCAATATGTTCAACGGTACAAATTTTGTTGTTAAAAGATTACACAGTATGACTGAGGTTGCCCTCAGTATAAGATTTCGAACGTTTTGAAAAAGATAGTGTGATCCAGTGCGGGTCGGAGGGGGTCAACCGGTCAACGGGGCGCGCCAGTGTCGCTGCCCTAGGTACGACCGGTCGCCCCCTTGGTTGACCGGTCCCCTCCCCTTTTTCACGTAACATGTTTCGCTTTCGCTCATTTCAATTTTCGTGTTCTCCAGTACCGATCGACCTCTTGTGCGGGTCGACCTCCAATTTGAAATATTGTCCGATTTTTGTCAAAAATAAACTTCAAGAAATACTCCAAAAAATTAGTAAAAATATTTTAAATCAATTGGAAGTATTTAGACAACATTTACAAACATTGTTTTGGTGTAAAAAAACATTAACAAAAAATCATTAAGAGTGTTGTCCAATTTTGTCGAAAATAAAACTTGAAGAAATACTCCGGAAAATATTAAAACCATTTTAAATCATTTAGGAGTATTTGGACAACCTTTAAAACCATTGTTTTGGTGTAAAATCAAAATCATCAAAATCATGATAAAACCATTTATCAAACAATCTCCCCCTTTTTGATGATTACAAACCAAAACAATTTTAACGAGGTCGATTTTGAAAACAAAACAATTTTACCGGTTAAAGAGAACTATCCGTTGTGAGCAACAACATTCCATGCAATAAAAACACAAGGATGGGAGTAGAGATATTCAAACACATATAGCAAATGCTCCCCCTATCAACATGCACAACAAGAGTTATATAGAAGCAACTTAAACATAAGCTAAAATATTAGCTTTTCGATATTGAGCTTAAGTATCAATAACTTAAAAGCTCCCCATGTCAAAGAGACATCATTAGAAACATATATAAGTCCATACTACAACCAATGGACCAAGAGTCATACACAACTTATGGTTTTAGGAAGCCATAGCCTATAGCTTCTCTTCGTTTGAGCTTATCTTAACTTCTTTGAGCTAACGAGCTTATAACCTGTTTTCTCCCCTTTGGAATCATAAAAAAGAATGTTAGTACGATAAATACATCATATATTCATATCAAAGTGCGCAACTAAACCAATGTATCGAGCTATTTGAACATTGATGTAGGTGATACCACTTGTAAGTCTTTTGAAATCGAGAGAATCATGTAATTGATGAATTTTTCATTGAAACATTTCGTCGAACACTTGGCGTCGTCGAATAAAACTAGAAGAATATAACGCATTTGCGATTCGTTTAAGCCAAAAATTTTCATCACTAATTGCAATACAACATTATACATTCATCATCAATCATCATAAACAACATATTAATACAAGAATTTCAACAATATATCAAGATACAAGCACATTCTCAAGGGTTCAACCCAATTGAGATTAAAGGAGGAATTAAACTTACCAATCAATCGGAGAAGTCGAGTAATACGGATGATATACTCGCATCTTATAAACCAAAAATATAGAATATACAAGAAAGAAATCATTTTGGGTGAATTGTGTGTGAAATTTGCAAAGGGGTTCGATTTTTGAAGAAAATAACCAAAATAACGAAATGAAGGACATGAAGCAATTTTATTGCTTAAAATGGTCCGGGCGGTTGGGGTCATGGGGTGACCGGGTCGACGGCATGGGCGATTTGGTCGGCCTTGCCCAGTCGGCTAGTGGTTCTTTTTTCTGTTTTGAAAATCCGAAATTTGATCCAAAAATCGATTTTTCGCCCCTAAGTTTTAAAACGTGCAAAATGCAAACGTAGACTTCATTCAATATACATTATGTCATAATCAAGCTCGAAATGAGGTAAAATACTCGGCGGTTAACGATCAAAAAGTCCGCGAGTTATCCTTGAGATGGAATTAAACACATCTCAAGTTTTTGTTAAAAATCACAATCCCTTAAAAAATATATCGAATCTCAATATGTTTAGTTCAATTATGACGAACCAAATTTTGAATACGAATAACCGTATAATAGATACGTAACTTGTTATCCCGAAAAAATAAGAACGTTTTAAAGCTTTGGATACAACAAGTCATAAGAAGAAGTGCCTTTCAAATATTTGAAAATTTCTTTTAATGGCACTTTAATGAGATTCGTTGGGATAGTTTTTGAAGTCGAGCATATAGACATAAGGCATATGAAATGTCGAGTCTATAGGAATAATACAAGAAAATATACCTCGAATTTGTTTGTCGATCGACATGCCTTTCTCAACCTTTGTCAATCTTTAGCCATAGAGGTTGAGATAGTTCTTCTTTCTTCAATGCCTAACTCCTTTAAGAGTTCATTTGAAATATAACCATCTTCTTGGCATTGTAAGTCCAAGCGATAAATTGAGCTCCCCATCATGCTCATCTCGAGTTCACCTAGTATCAACTTAGAAAAATATCTTGCACAAATATTTATTAGTAGCACCAAAAATATTCTCATAGATATGCACAAGTTTAAACAATCTTGCCCTTTTTCACAAACAAAGAGAGTAGTATCAACTTTACCTCTTGTAAAATCATTTAGCAAAAATAGCTAAGTCTATCATACCATACATGGGGTACTTGTTTCAAATCATACAAGGCCTTTTATAAAAATCATTTGGCCTAGAAAGATTTAAATCTCCGGGAGGTTGTTTTACATAGACTTCTTCTTGAATAAAACCATTGAGAAAATTGGATTTAACAACCATTTGGTAAAGCTTGAAATTTTCTTAAAACGAGAATGGACAAGTAAAATGCAAATAGCTACTAAATGTGCTATGAGTGCAAATGTTACACCAAAATCAATTACCTCGAATTGAAAATACCTTCGAGCTACTAACCTCGCCTTAGTTTGACCAATGTTGCCTTGGTCATCGAGTTTGTTCGAGGAATACCCTTTTTGTCTTCTTCATCACTATCATCATAGGGCATCCAATTGATCTAAGGTGTTCATAATAGAACATTTACATCCAAATATTTTGAGGTAACTAATATTTGGAGTACTTCATTTCTCATCTACACAACTTAACAAACTCATTAATGGCATCTCTCATATAGGCAAGAAAAAAAAATAGCCCAAGTGTAAAAACATGCCTCAATCAACAATCACAAAATATCTTGCATAAGAGCATAGTAGAAGTATACACTATATATATATATATATATAGACCATGAAGCAAGAAACACATACTATACATTTAAAATTGTTGGGATATTTATTGTTTAGATTTTGATGAATGCCATGTAAAACTTAGAATAGGAAGTTGGCACCCCAATTTTGTTGTAAATCGCATTGTAATAAATAGGGCCGGGTCAAGCCGAGTTAAGTCGCCTATGCCCAAACATGCAAGAAGACAATCAAGACTAGAAGGAAGACTCATTGCAAGACCGAGTGAGTATGGCAAAGAAGAGAAGACAGAACTCTATGAAGGAGCGGTGAGATGCGGTGAGTGGAGTATCAATCAAGTCAACTTAAGAAAAGCCAAGTTTCAAGTTGAAGTGACAAAAGAGTCATCCATGATTGGAAGTCGACTCTAAGTCACCTGGGGGAAAGCAAGGAAATGCAAGTCAAGTCGAGATAATCAAAAAGATCCGTTGCACGAGTAAATCAAGAGAATTACTTAAACAAGTAATATCTCCATGATACCTTTCTCGAAGTGCTCGATCCCGAAGCGTGCAAAAGGAATAAACCAATGGGAAGCACTACACCGTGTCAAAACTCAAAAGGTGGAGAACAATTCATACGAGGAAATGGCAATTCCAAGGATCGCAACAAGACAAGCCAACGACCACAAGTGACTTTCAAAAATAAGCCTATCTCTTCAACGGGCGATTTTTGAAAAGCTCACTATAAAAGGCCGAGGAATAACTCGAGAAAAAAAGACCGAGATTACGCAAGTTACCCGAACCACAAACATTCTAGCAATTATTAGAATTGTAACTCCGAAATATTCTCAAGTGATTAAACGCTCAATCCTCAAGCCTACACTACGAAGAACATCAATCCAACACTCACCCGTGAAGGAAAGATAACTTCAATCAGTTGAAGAGGAAATTATCAAGAATCAAGGGGTCTACATTCCACGAAGGATTGTGGGAAGGTTCAAGGTCGAACCAAGTCTTGAGCTTTTGGAGGGCTTCGTGATCAAATCCAAAGAGCTTGAGCAAGTGGGTCTGTAGTAGCAAGGCAGCTGCCCTGTGAAGAAGCTTCGAGTCGCACGAGAAGCCACTGAGTGATCAAGGCGTCTCTAGACGAGTCCCAAAGGATCAAGTCAGCTGTGTGATCAAGACTTGTATCTGGACTGTTACCACTTTGTATACTGATCAATACCTAGTGGATTCCTCCAGGAGTTGGAGAAGAGAGGAGTAGAAGAATTACCCCATCTTCGAACCTCTATAAAAATCTTATTGTGTCATTTACATTTCAGCACTTTAATTCTTGCATCATATTTGTTTAATTCTGCTGACATATTTGCTATCCATTAGATAATCTCTAAGTACTAAATCAAGCTCTAAATCTCTACTTAACCAAACTTAAGGGTGTTAAGTCTTCCACTGAAAACAAACCACAGTTGAGTTAATTTAGACTTAACAGCTGAGTTATTCCATCAACAGCTCAGTTGAGTCTGTTGAGAGACTAACTCTACTGATTAACTAAATTGGCTGTCCACCAAGGACACAACTGTGTAGTATCAACTCTGAACTTTTAAAAGGACTAAATCAAAAATTTGGTAAGGTTTATTCAACCCCCCCTTCTAAACCTTACACTTACACCCCTTGGGACTACAAGTGGTATCGAACGGTTGGTTCATTGAGCCTTCCCGCACGGTTCTTGAACTAGATCTCCAAATTTTTCAAAGTCTGCTTTAGTACTTAAACTTTCAAAACTCTTTTTATCATTAAAATTTATTATCATGGAAGCAAATTTGACACGCATCCCTATGTTCACAATTGAAGAATTTGATGATTGGAAAATTCGTATGCAGGCTCATCTATCAGCATTACATGATGAGATGTGGATAGTGATAGAGGATGGGCCACTCGCAAATCTTAAAGGTGAACACAATTTGTAAGAAGAGCTGCAAATTTGAAAGTGAAGAGGATATAGCTCCCGGACACCTATGATCGAAAAACCAAGAGCTAAATGGACAAATGATGACAGAAAAAGATATAACTTGGACAATGTGGCCAAGGACATTCTTTACAAAACCTTGGACAAAACAATGTTCAATAAAGTCAAATCATGCAAAACGGCTAAAGAAATCGGGACAAACTAACATTGATTTGTCAAGGCTCGTGAGCAAATCAAAGAAAATAAATTATCGTGGTCAGTACAAAAATTTGAGAATTTCAAAATGATCGCAGGAGAAAACCTGGATCAATGGATGCTCGGTTCACGTAAATCACCAACGAGCTATCCGCACTTGGAAAGGAATATACACAAGGAAATGTGTATGAAGATCCTAAAAAGTCTCCCCGGTGAATGGGAAATGAAGGTCATGGCACTAAGACATTCCATGGACCTATCAAAGACATCCAACCATGAACTATTCTCGGACCTCAAAGCCTACGAGTTTGAGCTGAGAAGAAAAGACCAGGAAGAGACGGATGTACCCAAAAAAACCTACTCTAATTGTTAAAGATGGGAAGAGAGCCGAGGTCAAAGAAGTCATTGACCCGTAAGAAATAGCCCTACTAGTAAAAAGGTTCAACAAGTTCTTCAATAAGAACTACAAGAGAGGCAAGGGCGAATCCTCCGAGAAGACACTCGGCTCTCTCCAAATCAAGGAAGATAGGCCAACCAAGAGAAAGATCATCAAAAAGTGAATATCAAAGGTCCGACAATCCAAGAATGGAAAGAGTCGATCAAAAGGTTGAATATCTATCTTTGAACGTAGGGCAACCAGGTCACTACGCCATTGATTGCCCATATCCTCGTAGTCAACAAATACATGAATGAAGAAGAAAGAAAGGTCTTGAGAGAAAGAAGACAAGAAAAGAAAAAGGCAATGTTGGTCGCAGAGACCGAGACAACCAAGTCAAGAGAGACAATTGATTCAGAGAGTGAAGCCGACTACTCAAGTGACTCGAAGAAGAAGCCCCGATATGTTTGATGGCCAAGGAACAAGATCAACCCGACCAAGAAGATGAGGTACACTCTAACTCATCAAACTCGATTCTAGTGATAGTGACTGTGACACACACACTTCATCACCCACTGTTCTTTATGATTCATTAGGCAAAATGATGAAAGATTTTGAACACATTAAATCCTCACACACACTACTAAATGAGGAAAACAGCTACTCAAGAGCCAAAACTCACGGTGACTAAGGAGCCGAGTACTCAAATCAAATAGCCGATGAGAATAAAAGTTTAAATTTGAAAATGCAAGCTAATAGCAGAAATATTTGCCATAGAAAAGAGGGAGAATGACCTCAAAAATGTGATTGCCTCATTCACTAAGGCATCTAAATCATTGGATGATCTTATTATGAGTCAAAGAGAATGTGGAGACAAGACATGCTTAGGATTTAATTCCTCTCGTGATATGTCATACTTCAAAAGTAATTTTGGAAAAAGGATCTTCAAGCAATGAAGAGTCTAAAAAATCCAAAACTCTAAATGTTGCACACACATTCACTCCAAAGCAAAATTACAAGCAAACTGGCCTTGGTTATAAAGGAAAAGGAAAATGACCAGTTGAGTATTTGAAAGGACAAGCGAGAAGAGATTGATCGAGTTCCTTAGCAAACTCCAAAGCAGAAAATACTCGTAAAGAAGAAGCAGAGCTACCAAAAACCCCGGAAAATCTATAAAAGAAATACATATGATGGGAATGGTAGAAAATATCCAAGCCAAGTGATTGGAATGATGTGAACTATCAAAGATAGACATGGAATATAAGCCCAAATGGCTAAGGCCAGAACTCAAGAAAGGCCATTCCAAAAGTATAAGAGCTTTCATCAAGACACATATGCACCTAGGCACTACACTCAGAGACACCACAATTACCCAAAGAAGGCGATTGCCAAAACACATATACAGCATACAGACAAAAGAGACGACTATATGAACCTAGAATCCCCAAGAAATTTTCCAAGATTAATTATGATTATGGCACTGATAGATGGCAACCCCTTAGAGTCAAATCATTTGGCTATAAGTTGGTTGGATCATCTTACAATTCTAACCCCTCGGGACCCAGGACAAGTATGGGTATCTAAAACTTAATTTCCTTGATTGCGAGTTCAAGGAACAGTGAGTGCCAAGGAACCTGGTACATGGATAGTGGTTGTTCCGGACATATGACAGAAATAAGGAAAATCTGTCAAAATTCAAGGAAGTTAAAGGAGCAAAAAGTCATATTTGGAGCAAATGAAGCTCCAGGTGAAATAAGAGGCATTGGATCCATCAAGAGGAATGGATTAGAAATCACAGATGTTGCATATGTTGAAGGACTCAACTTCAACTTGCTAAGCATCACCCAACTCGTGACAAGTGGCTATAATGTTGGATTTAACATGGGTATATGCCAAATCAAGGATCTTTGAATCGAATGAAGTTGTGTTGCAAGGATGCGAGACAAAAGAACATGTATGTAGTAGATTGGTCAACCGCTACACCCAACACTGCTCTACTAGCAAAAAGCATTTGAATCAAGTTGGTGGCACAAAAAGATGAGTCACTGAATTTCAAAACGATTAACAAGCTTGCTGAAGTAGTCTTGTGGAAGGACTTCGGACTCGTGATACAAAAAGGAGAGTATATGTGACGATGTCGAAGGGAAAACAAATCAAATCATCATTCAAAGAAAAGACATGCCCATCTTCAACAAGAATATTCAGATCCGCTACATATGGATCTATTTGGCCCAGTGGAACCAGCATAAGCATAAGTGGAAAGAAATACACCTTGGTGGTAGTAGATGACTACTCAAGATATACATGGACAATATTCATGTGTAAGAAGAAAGAAACTCTACGTAAAACTACCACAATCGATGAAGAGGATTCAAAATGAGAAGAGCCAAACCATTATCAAAATAAGATCGATGCAGGAACCGAGTTTGTCAATGGAATAATAACTCAAGTATTGTATTGAAAATGGTATTGGTCATGAACTATCTCACAGCAAAGGACTCCAAACAGAATGGAGTTGCAGAAAGAAGAAATAGAACTCTCAAAGAAGCAAAGCAAGGACCATGTTAGTCAAGCGGGGTTACCAAAAAGATTTTGGGTCAAGCAATCAACACAGCTTGCTACACTCAAAACAGATGTATGATAAACAAACAAAGTGACAAAGACTCCCTATGAGATTTGGATCGGGAAGAAAACCAAATATTGCATATTTTAGAATATTTGGATGTAAATGCTTCATCCACAACAATGGCAAAGACAATCTAAAGGCCTTCGATGCTAAAGTCGATGAAGGTATCTTTCAGGATACTCACCAAAGCAAAACCTACTGAGTACTCAACAAAAGGACTATGGTTGCGAAGAATCCATTCATGTGGTATTCGATGAGCCAAATGTAAATGGAGAAGACATTGAAGAGTCGGCGGATAAGTTTCGAATCATCCAACCATACGAGAAGAGTCCCTATGTCAAGTCGAAGATGGAATTATAAACTCGAGAAGAAGATGAGATAGTCAATCTCAAAACAATTTGGAAAATTTGCAAAAGCTAAGTGACTACGAGAGAGTCGATCAAAGCAACACACTGCTAGACGATCAATCCAGCCTAACTTACTTCAACCGGATGTAAGATGGCTGAAAGACCATCCACCTTAACTTGTCATTGGAGATATAAGAGAAGGTGTCAAAACAAGATCCGTAACTCAACAAGAAGCTATGTTCACATGCTTTATCTCGCAAATAGAGCCCAAAGATGTGTTACAAGCATTGGATGACACACATTGGATTCAAGCTATGCAAGAAGAGTGAATCAGTTTGAAAGAAATAAAGTATGGGAATTAGTTCAAAGACCCACCCATCAAAACATTATTGGTACTAAATGGGTGTTGTAAACAAGATGAACGAGGAAGGTTCTGTGGTAAGAAACAAAGCAAGACTAGTAGCCAAAGGATATTGCCAAGAAGAAGGAATAGATTTTGATGAAATATTTGCTCCCGTAGCAAGATTGGAAGCAATAAGGATGTTTCTTGCCTATGCAACTCACAAGAATTTCATTGTATATCAAATGGATGTAAAAAGTGCATTCCTAAATGGTTTATTGGAAGAAGAAGTGTATGTTGAACAACCTCCAGGATTTGAGCGAAGACTCTTGGAGATAAGGTATACAAACTCAAGAAAGCTCTGTATGGATTGAAATAGGCACCCGTGAGCATGGTATGATACTTTGTCACAATTCCTAATCGAGAATGGATTCACAAAAGGAAAAGTAGATAGAACACTTTTTTAATTCAAGACAAGAAGAGTATCTCGCTTGTTCAAATATATGTGGATGACATCATTTTTGGATCCACAAACAAAGAGCTATGTGAAAAATTTTCAAACATCATGCAAAGTAAATTTGAAATGAGCATGATGGGAGAGTGACATTCTTCCTCGACTCAAGTGAAACAACTGAAGGATGGAACCTTCATAATTCAAACAAAATACACGAGAGATTTAATGAAGAAATTTGGTATGGAGGAGAAGTCTTCTCGTGAAAATACCAATGAATACATCATCAAAATGGACATGGATGCAGATGGCAAGCCTCAGATCAAACAAGATACTGAGCACTTATTGGATCATTGCTCTATCTCACAAAGGCAGATGACATCACCTTTCTTTGTAGGTGTATGTGCAAGATTTCAATCGGCTCCAAAAGAGAGCCATATGACAAAGACTAAGAGAATCTTGAGATACTTGAAAGGAAGCCAAGAAGTTGGCTTATGGTATCCAAAGGAAGGTGGATTCAAACTAATTGGCTATTCGGACTGACGGCTATCTTTGGATGCAGAGTTGACAGAAAAGCACCTCGGCACATGTCAAATGCTAGAAAAACAGCCGATTTCTGGTTTAGCAAGAAACAAAATTCAATAGCCACCTCTACAACCTCACGGTGACGCGAATACATAGTTGCGGGCGTTCTTTGTGCCCAAGTCCTATGGATGAGACAAAGAAATGAGAGACTATGAAGTTGAGGAAAAGGAAATTCCAATCATGTGTGATAACACAAGTGCAATTGTAATCACTCAAAATCCGTGTTGCACTCAAGAACAAAGCATATCGATGTCGATATCATTTCATAAGAGATCATGTTGAAAAGAAGGACATCATCTTGGAATATATCTCAACCGATAAACAATTGGTCGACATCTTCACAAAACCATTATGTGAGTCAAGATTTGAAGAACTCAAGCATGAGTTAGGGTTAATTGAGTGAGTGACACTCGTAAGAATCAAATAAAAGAAATGGAACACAAAAAGGGAAAAAAGAGTGAACTCACAAATCAGCTAAGTAAATCGACCATATCGGAAAGACAACTATACCGAGTCACGGTGACAAATTTGAGTCACAAAGAGAATGATAGAAGAAGAGTTAAACCGGTGAGGTAAAAGTTCGAGTCATTTATGAGCAAAGTGACAAAAACGCAATGTCGTTTTTACTAAGCGGGAATGTTTTTAAGAATTACGTCAAAGATAATTATGACGTACTGTGCAAAAGTCGCACACAAGCTTATGATTGGATATAAATGCTACCGCATTAAATACGAGACATTAAATGCTAAATCGGCGTGCAAAATCTAAGCCGTTGATTTCAATCACATTTCAAAAACCACCCGCACGCCCTTTCATAAACCATACTTAATCTTTCCTTCTTCTCTCTCATATTACCAAAACCGTTCATTTCTCTCGGAAGCAAAGGCAAAACTCTCTCAAAACCCTATCTATCTTCAAATCAACCTCTAAGTTTTCTTGGTGAAATCTGAAAAATGGCACCAACCTATGGTTTTGTTAAGTTAGGAAAGCAAATCCACAGGTCTCTTGTGGATTTCGACGGCATGGTGAAACAGGGGTCCGAGCGACACCTTAGTGAAGAAAATTCTGAGAAATTGGTAACGTGGGTGAAACCGTTTCTCGACGTTGAAATATACGATGACCTATGTGGAGGAGGTCGCACGCTTCTACGTGAACGCCGAGGTTCACGATGAAGGGATAAAGTCATCTGCATTCACGGAAAGAAGTTCACCATCTCTCGCCAAGGATTTGGTGAACACCTTCACTACCGACGGAAGCGGAGGAGCATCGAAATCAACGATCTTTGATGTAAACTGGCCGCCGCTTGGAAGGAAATAGCCATGCCCGATTATCTTTGATAAAATTGTTTACATAGCAAACAAGAGGTCAAGGAGGATTACCACAAACTGTTGGACATAGTTGCCAAATGCATAGACATCAAATTTGGCGACTTTGACCAATCGTCAAAGCAAAGTTGATCGTAATGGCCGCGATCATTGAAGAAAAGAAAATAAATCGGGCTGAGTTTGTCTACAACGGACTCCGCTGGAATATAGGAACAAATCCTTCAAGGAAGATTGTGCATTTGGAGGATCCTAGGATATGGCCTAGTGATTGGCCGGGTGATGGAGGTGAATCGAGTCCCTCTTAGACATGGAAAGGCGTTCCATGTAAACAAAAGAATGTTCAGATCAAACCTCTCTCGGCGCCTGAGAAGAGAGCCTACGCCAAGAGAGCGACACGAGTGAGGGGAATCGGTGACCACTCAAGATACTGATTGTTTCCTCTCCACCAAAGAAGAAAGTGCCGCTGCGCGCAATTTTGCTAAGAAGATGTTGCTCTTGCAAAGAAAGAAAAACAAACTCGCTTCCCGCCCCCGCACCGAGTCACCCGCCCCGCTCATGCTCGTCCCGCTCCGCCTCAAAGAAAGTACTGCCGAGAAGGACTCTCAAATACCTTCTCCGATCGTCAAAAAGAGGAGAACCGATAAGCCAAGACGGCGACTCCTAGAAGAAAAAACACCAAAGACAGCCCCCGCCGCCAAGACTCTAAGAAACTCTATCTCGAACCGTAAATCCCCTCCGGTACAAACTAGAGACGAAGAAATCATCAAGCACTCCGAGCATGAGAAACCGGTCGAGTCGCCCACTGTTGGAGCAGATATCTAGGAGAGGCTATTTGGAGAAGTAGAGTCCCCAGGATATAATTGATGAAGCATGCCTAAGTCTCACAAGGAGATCAACAGAGGCAAATCAAGACACAATCGTAGTCCGCACAACCGAGACACAAGAAGAAGTCGATAGAGTGATAGTGATGTGATGATCCTATCCCCACTTTACCCGGATATCCAAAATCGTCATGCAGAGTGGAGGAAGTGGAAATTGAGTCGATCAAGGGAACAGTTCAACGGCCTGAATTTATAGAAGAGGAGAGGAATCTGCTGAACTTCCTTGGAGTGACCACCGTGGTCCAAGACTGGATGAAGAAAATCGCACGGATATCTTGCGGATCTTCAAGGACAAGGAGAAGGAAAGACGGGGCAGAGGAAGTTGAGGCACGTGAGAAGGCCAAAGATCTCGCCCTATCACCGGCACCCTGAGAACACACACGTGAGAAGGCCTTGATGTCTTATCGATGTGATGAGGATCCAGGACCGCCTGCCGCCACGAGAAGAGTTGCAA
This sequence comes from Rehmannia glutinosa, assembly GCA_016081115.2. Classification (NCBI taxonomy): domain Eukaryota; kingdom Viridiplantae; phylum Streptophyta; class Magnoliopsida; order Lamiales; family Orobanchaceae; genus Rehmannia; species Rehmannia glutinosa. The sequence continues at coordinate 229,398 of JABTTQ020000358.1, forward strand.
ATGCAGCAAGCAATGCATGAATCTCAGCACTTCTTCATGAGAAGAGCATGATGGAGGACCAGGAGAGTCCTCCAAAACACATTTTGAAATTGATCCAATGGGAGTGGTTCGGCAAATCGCCACCGTTGTTCTTTGCCACCACTTCCCCGACTCACTCGGAAGAAGGAATTAAGGAATGGCGATGAAATCAGGTTAGTGGGGACCCGTTGAGCCAACCCCTAATGAAGGTGTCTTACTGGGCTGCCCAATGGGCTGAACACTCGAGATACTGCCTTAGGGAGTTTGAAGACGAGTGACCCCATTCCAAGTCACTCACCGATGATGCACCGGAGGAAACTCCCCTCCACTCGCAAAGGTCGGAGAATGCTTCAAATGACTCCACAACGAATCTAGGAGGTGAAGTGGAGAAGGAACAACCACAAAGTATACAAAGACAAGTTGTCATCAATGAAGCTCAAGCATTGAGACTGTCTCAATCGAGGTGCTAATCGCTCTCTGCGAGCTAATGACGCCGCCGACACTGATCGAGGCACGAGGAAGGAACAACCCGGGAGTTAACACTGGCGATGAAAGTGCAATCCATGGGGTTGAGACTCCAATGGATGCCACCACGAAGAGACCTAAGACCGGTGACACTCGCCGAAAGGGAGGTCCAAGTGCCTCACTGCGATTGAGGCTGTAGGAGGTAATGAAGGCCCACGGGAGGTTGAGACTTCCGGGGTAAAGAAGCTCAAGTAGAGAACATCCCTCCCGCTATCATTGATCCATCCCGAAAAAAGGAGATAAGCGCGCTTCATGATTCCCAGGATAATCCCGATGTAACCTTTTTGGGATCGAGGCGCGACGAAGAAGCCGAGTCATCCCCCCGTGATTGATCCAAAAGACTCACCGCGGATGTTCCCGGCGATGAGCAAGTCCGATCTCAATACCACTCGTCAAACTTTCAATTTTGATGATGAGCCACCAATGGAAATCTCATCATCGTCCGATGACGCTTCGATAAGGCCGAGGACCGATCCACTCAATTGGAGAAACCTAAGACCAACGGTTGTTGAGACAAGCAAGTCGGGTCCACTTCACAAAAGACCCCAACAAACAGAGTCCACGCACGCAGCTCCTGTCGCTAAAGCAGAGTTCGACTCAAAAGGAACTTCACGCGCACCTCTCATCATTGAACAAATCCCGGTTGGCCGTGATGATTCCTTTGTAGAATCATTTCCTTTGTCCTTGGAGGTACCCGACCTCCCGAAGAGTCGAGAACGAGCTCGCATGCTTCCACATACCAGCTCGTCATTCGTCAGTACCATCGTTCAAAGTGACTCGACTTTTGACGCCGCATGGCCATCACCGCAACGGAAAAACAAGCGAAGTTCGGGAGAGGTGTTCAAGGCATTATTTTTGAAATTGAACGGATGGAGAGGCACCAGGCCTCTATGGACATGCGATCGACAACAGAGATGCCAACCTTATCGGCCGACTTGAGGGTCATAAAGTCGGGATCGGGTAATGGTGGCAACATCGGCAAACAATGCGTGTGGAACAAGTTAGATACTTGAGGACATTGTTCAACAAGTCTTGGTATGGAGAGTCGAGAATGCCGATGCTAAAACGAAATTGAGAGAACACATTGAGCACATGCATAAGCTCACACCGCCGAGATAAAGCTGCTGCGTGAGCAAAATAAGAGTGATCTCCAGCGTATGGAAGAAAACATGGATAGAAAATTCAGCCTTCTCATGGCCGAGATGAAGCTAATTTCAAGAGAGTCCAACGCTACTCGCTCCGAATTTCGTGCCGCATACACCGCAGCGGACTCGAGGCGTAACTCGGCTATCAGGCTCGACTTCCGCCACAAGATATTTCAGTGTTCCTCTCTTCTTTGATGATGCCAAAAAGGGGGAAGAGGAATACTTTAAAGCGCTAAAGAGATCTGAAGTGAAAGGAGGAAGAGGAAGTGAAGGGAAAGACAAATGGCGGTGAGGAAGTGTCAAAACAAAAAAAAGGAAAGTCCGTTGAGGGGAAGGATCGAAAGATGTGACCTTGATGATTGCACAAACCCCCAACAAGGTCTTGTCACGGTGACATTATCGAAAGAAACTCCCAATGACTCGCCACTCCAACACTCTGCTATATCTATGGTGAAAAAGAAAGACAATTGAAGCGGGGATGGAGGAAGTGGAAGGAAGAATGGATGCCCAAGTTATGAACATCTTGAAACAACATGGAGGCATTCGGTGAGAGAGAGACACTTATGCCATCTCGGATGTCGGGACCGAGCCACGATCGTTGATGAATTTAAAACGCCGCATCCTGGGAAAAGTGGTCTCACGTTATGTGAAGAAGGCGACAGCAAAAACAGACACCGATCACTCTGCTGGTCACTCACCGGAAGAAGAAGACCCCAAGATAATACACGCCGCAGGGAGAGGTAGAGAAAGAAGCGGATGAGTGAAGGAAGAGGCTTGGACCAGACCTCTCGCCCAAAAACATTGAGTACGTAGATCCGGCAAGAAAGGAGGGATCTCCGGGCTGGTTCTTGACCAAGTAGCCAATTTGCAAGTGGCTAAAAGCAATCTTTGAGTATGCGAAAAAGAATAGAAGAAAATAAGAGACAAACTCAGCTATGGGAGGAAAGACAAGAGAGATTAAGAAGAGATGAAGCTGCCCTTAAGGAAGGCATATGAAAAGAAGAAGAAAGGCGGGCCGACGATGAGAAAAGAGAAGAAGAGCGAGAAGATCTTTCAAAAGAAGAAAAAGAAGGAGATATGAAGGAGATGAAGTGTTCATTGCCCACCCCTTCATGTATTTTACCATGTAAATACACTTTATGTAAGTCTTCTCATCATAAACATTTGTAAATTCTCTAAGTTTTGCGTAGACAAACGTTTGCTCGATACACCTTGTTGATTGTGTAAAAGAACAGGAATGTTATGATCAATAAAAGGATTGATTCTACGCATACATTCTATGTGAATGCACTATCTCGTATGTATCTTTGCTATTTACATTTTGAATGATTTAAGTTTTGGCATCATCAAAAAGGGGAAATTGTTGGGAAATTTATTGTTTAGATTTTGATGAATGCCATGTAAAACTTAGAATAGGAAGTTGGCACCCCAATTTTTGTTGTAAATCGCATTGTAATAAATAGGGCTGGTCAAGTTGAGTTAAGTCGCCTATGCCCAAACATGCAAGAAGACAATCAAGACTAGAAGGAAGACTCCATTGCAGCAGATGGTGAGTATGGCAAAGAAGAGAAGAGAAGGGAACTCTATCAAGGAGCGGTGAGATGCGGTGAGTGGAGTATCAATCAAGTCTACTTAAGAAAAGCCAAGTCTCAAGTTGAAGTGTGGAAGAGTCATCCAATGATTGGAAGTCGACTCTAAGTCACCTGGGGAAAGCAAGGAAATGCGGTCAAGTCGAGATAATCGAAAAAGATCCGTTGTACGTAAATCAAGAGAATTACTTAAACAAGTAATGTCTCCATGCTACCTTTCTCGAAGTGCTCACCCAGGAAGCGTGCAAAAGGAATAAACCAATGGGAAGCACTACACCGTGTCGAACTCGAAAAGGTGGAAAACAATTCATACGAGGAAATGGCAATTCCAAGGATCGCAACAAGACAAGCCAACGACCACAAGTGACTTTAAAAAATAAGCCTATCTATTCAACGGGCAGATTTTTGAAAATCTCACTATAAAAGGCCGAGGAATAACTCGAGAAAAAAAAGATCGAGATTACGCAGTTACCCGAACCACAAACATTCTAGCAATTATTAGAATTGTAACATGAAATATTCTCAAGTGATTAAACGCTCAATCCTCAAGCCTACACTACGAAGAACATCAATCCAACACTCACCGTGAAGGAAATATAACTTCAATCAGTTGAAGAGGAAATTATCAAGAATCAAGGGGTCTACATTCCACGAAGGATTGTAGGAAGGTTCAAGGTCGAACCAAGTCTTGAGCTTTTGGAGGGCTTCGTGATCAAATCCAAAGAGCTTGAGCAAGTGGGTCAGTAGTAGCAAGACACCGCCCTGTGAAGAAGCCGAGTCGCACGAGAAGCTTGGTGAGTGATCAAGGCGCTCTCAGGATCGAGTCCCAAAGGATCAAGTCGGTTGTGTGATCAAGACTTGTATCCGGATCTTACCACTTTGTATACGATCAATACCTAGTGGATTCCTCCGGGAGTTGGAGAAAAGAGGAGTAGAAGAATTACCCCATCTTCGAACCTCTATAAAAATCTTATTGTGTCATTTACATTTCAACACTTTAATTCTTGCATCATATTTGTTTAATTTCACGACATATTTGCTATCCATTAGATAATCTCTAAGTACTAAATCAAGCTCTAAATCTCTACTTAACCAAACTTAAGGGTGTTAAGTCTTCCAATGAAAACAAACCACAATTGAGTTAATTTAGACTTAACGGTGAGTTATTCCATCAACACTTTGCTTGAGTCCGTTGAGAGACTAACTCTACCGATTAATCAATTGGTCATGTCCACCAAGGACACAAATGTAGTATCAACTCGAACTTTTAAAAGGACTAAATCAAAAATTTGGTAAGGTTTATTCAACCCCCTTCTAAACCTTACACTTACACCCCTGGGACCTACAAGAATATCATCAAGAGTCTAATAAATCATGCAAGTTCAAATAAGCTTAAGAAAGCTATAAAAGGTCTCTTTTGAAATTTGAAAATCCAATAGCATATAGTTGAGACCTCATTTAAAAGAAGTATTTGAACAAGAGTTGACAAAGCAAATATGTGCAATCAAATATCGAATAGTGCCCCTTTTAAAAAATCCTCTTAATGACACTTGTATGAAATAATATGAAAACAAGCACGTATGCACATGGCAATACATATATCGAGTCTATAAGAGTAAGAATAACACAAGTAGACGTACTCGATAATTTATGCCTTTCTCGACAAATAATGACGTAAATGACCATTTGTGAAAATATGTAAATCCTACACAATTCTTAAAACAAATCTAGCACAAATCATAATGATAAAAGTGTAGGCTAAGAGATATCACAAGTAAGCTCATGCCATAAAAATCCATAAGAGATGATAGCACACTTTAGTCTACAAAAATGCACAAGAGTTTTAAAAATATCATATAAGGTCTTCTTTTTCAAAAAGATTTTAAAAGCACAAATATATATATTGAAGACCTTAATTAAAAAAAATAAATACTTGAAAACTCATTTTGCAATTAAGACACAAATAAAAGCATGCATAATAACAAAATAAAATGCATATTTAACTAGGGAGATACGGGTTACCAATTACGCCATTTCAACGGGTTGTGTCGTTCCCATTGTTGATGATATCTTCCCCTTGAGAAGTCACTTTGTTGATGACTTCTTTGATTACTCCATTTCCAAGGTTTGTTGCCTTCCCATTGTTGAAAGTCTCTTTCTTTTGAAAATCATCTTGTTGATGATGTCTTTGCCATTTCCAAGGATTGTGTTCTTCCCATTTTTTATTATATCCTCTTCTTGGAAATGGCTTTGTTGAAAATAGTTTCTCCTTCTTTGATCAAATGAAACGGTCATTTGATGTCTTCTTGGCAGTATAAATTTTCTTCGATCATTATTTCACGGTACCTAATATGACATTGTTTTGTGGTACCTCATGTGTTTGGTCCTTTGGGATTAGTCTTGAGACTTTTAGGTCTCCAACAATAATTAGAGCTATTTCTAGCCCGACAAGTATTTACCGTATGACCCTTTTACCGCAATAAAAACATGTAATAATTCTAGGAGCATAATGACCAAAGTGCTTAGAGACTTGATTCTTTTTCATGTGATTGACACCCTTAGCTTATGATCAAGTTCTAGTTTCGAATTATCACAACAATCAACAATATTGGTCATTCTATCAAGACTCAAGTTGGATTTTGATAAATAATTTTTCAAGCAATTTATATCCTCAACAAGAGTACTATTTTCTTTCTCAAGGTTTCTAACCTTGTCAAGAGTGGTGGTGTGAGCACATGATAGTGATTCATAAGAAGTAAATAAACTATCCTTGTCATTCTTTAAAACAATGAATTCGCTTTTTCAAATATTTGTATTTAACAAGTAAGTTTTGGAATTCATCTTGTAGTTCATCAAAATCATTTTGCAAATCACTATAATCATTATCATAGGAAATAGAGGGTTTAGAACTTACCTCGTTTTCTTCTTCTTCGATGCCTATGAGGCATTGTTCAACTTCTTCATCATGGGAGGTTGTAGAAGGCTCATCCCATGTTGTTGGATTTGATGTTGTATCCATTTGTGAAGTAGATGCTTTTGAGTTGCTCCTTTCATTTGCATACACTTCATAGATGGCTTCTAATTTTGCCATACTTCATGTGCCGATCGAATACCTACAACATGATCAAATTCCAAGGTAGTAAGTGAACAATACAAAATACTTAAGAGCTTTACCATTTAAGGAGATGATTCTCTTCTCTTCATCATTGAGCTCTTTGAAGCCTTTAGAGGTGTGTGGTGTATTCTTCATCGGAATGGATTCTCCATTTATGACGGTGTTCCAAATATCAAACCCGCAACCTTGTAAATAACATTCCATTCTTTATTTCCAAAATGTAATTTTTGGAATCAAACCGAGGTGGCTTGGTGGTGGAGGTGCGGAAAGATGAGCTTCGTTCAGAGTCGACGATCGTTTCTCTTCACTCCAATGTGAAACGAGCTTGCCAAAGAGTTTGGCTCGATACCACTTGTAAGTCCAAGCGGCTACGATAATCTAGAGGGGGTGAATAGATTATCTCAATCATTTCGATTATGCCCTCTTTTTGAAACAAATACGCCAAGACAATAATAAAGGTGCGGGAAGTAAACAACACGCGTCGATTTAAAAAGGTTCAACCCACCTAGGGCCTAATCTCTACCACCCCAAAGATATCAGGGATGGATTTCAAAGAAAAAGAATTTTATTAATTACCACAATTAATACAAATTCAACTTACAACACCTCAAGAAGAGCACCACACTCTTCTTCAACACCACCTTTGGAGATTACCACAATCTCCCTTTGAAGATTACCACAATCTTCCTTCAACGGCACCTTTGAAGATCACCACAATCTTCAATCTTGAAGAATATCAAATTCTTCAATACCTCAAGAGCACCACACTCTTGAAACACCTATCACCTAGATCACCCAAGTGTATTCTTTCCACAAGAATACTCACAAGGATGTCTTGTGTTGAATGATGAAAAATCAAGATTACAACTCAATAATGAATATTACAATTTGAGTGCAAGTGTAATCAAGAAATAAAGCCTAGACCTCAAGATGTGAAAATGAAATCCTTAGCTATAAATACAACAAGAATGTTGAATATGAAAGCTTGAAATTTGCAGATTTCTTGTTGTGAATTTGCTTGTGTTGTTATATCTTGTATCTTCAATTCATCCTCTATTTATAAGGAAGTCTTCACCAACATAGGCTCCCAACATAGGCTCCTTCTTCTTCACTTTTGTCTACAAAAAGAGGATCACAAGATGTAGAAATATTGTACAAAATAGAAAAGCAAATCTTGTTGTCAATATGTTCAACGGTATAAATTTTTGTCAAAAGATTACACAGCGACCGGTTGCCCCGTATAAGATTTTGAACGCGTTTTGAAAAAGATAGTGCGATCCAGTGCACGGTCGGAGGGGTCGATCGTCGACGTGAAGCGCGACTGGCCGCCTTGGTTGACCGGTCCCCTCCCCCCTTTTTTTACAGAACATGTTTTCGCTTTCGCTCGCTTTCAATTTTCGTGTTCTTCGGTACAAGTCGACCTCTTGTGCGGATTGGCCGACCTCCAATTTGAAATGTTGTCCGATTTTTGTCAAAAATAAACTTCAAGAAATACTCCAAAAAAGTAGTAAAAATATTTTAAATCAATTGGAAGTATTTAGACAACATTTACAAACATTGTTTTGGTGTAAAAAACATTAACAAAAAATCATTAAGAGTGTTGTCCAATTTTGTCGAAAATAAAACTTGAAGAAATACTCAGGAAAATATTAAAACCATTTTAAATCATTTAGGAGTATTTGGACAACCTTTAAAACCATTGTTTTGGTGTAAAATCAAAATCATCAAAATCATGATAAAACCATTTATCAAACAACATCTACCCCTCTCCCATGTGAAAGGGTAACCAAACATGCCCAGGTCTACTAAAGCACTATCGTTGATTGAGGTTCAAAAACCATCAAACAACCAATGGAGGTAATTGGCTCCTCTTTTTTTCTCAGAGACAGTTAGGAGATCATTAAAATCTCCTAGACAACACTATGGTAGACTTGAACGTGCCGATAATTGACGCAAAACATTCCAAGATTGACGCCTTATATTTCTTTCTGGGAAACCATAAAAACATGTTAGTCTGTAGACCTCCATGTTATCCAAATGCACAGAAACATCAGTATGATTTGACGAGTAACTCAATAACAGAGGCATATCTTTTTTTCTTCAAAGCAGAGCGATACCTCCTCCATGACCCACACTACTAACTGCTAACAGACATTCGAATCCCAATTTAATTCTCAGAGGTTCCAACTTATCCTTATGAATCATAGTCTCAATAAGAAAAATAAAAGATGGCTTTTTCAATTGGACCAGGTCCAATAAGACTTGAATTGTCTATGGGTTCCCAAGCCCACAGTTAGTTTCAAATTTAACTAATGGTACTCATTGATCTCGGTGGGTTTGGATACCAGAGCCCACCACAAACGTCTTTTTTTGGTTCTTACCATCAGACCCAATTATTCTTGAAGAAATCTCAACAAGCATCCCATTAGTCAATTCATACACCTTTATATTCGGCCCACTGTCAGTTATAGAAGTAACTGAATTTTTCTTACCCTCCGTACGACGACATTTATTATCAGAGTATATCACATCCTTACCCTTTCCCTCTTTATTTTTATAACTCCCAAATCCAGATTCAGATAAGATTAGTTCCTTAACCCTAGTAATTGCCAACCCAATCTCTCCACTACTTTCTCCTCTAATTCCCCCCCGATTCTCGATATTACAAGCTCTTTTGCAATCATGTTCCTGATATTGTGGAGCATGATTTCTGCTGAAATTTTCTGGGGAGAAACCACCATCCTCATCGTGATTCTGGCTGAAATTTTGCACAGTAGATGAAGAACATAGTCATTGCCCACTTGTTTGACTCTACTGCTTTTCGGAAGGTGCTCTTAACCATGGACCATATGCACGTTCCTCGGGAACATTAGGGAGATTAAAGAGTTTTACACAAAACTTATCCGAATGCCCAATAAAACCACAGTAGAAACCAAAGGACGGAAGCCTTTCATACTTGAAGTGAATCCATACCCATTCTCCGCCCATATTCTTTAATTTCATCCTTCGTTTCAATGGAGTTCGAATGTCGAAAGCTACCCGGATACGCATGTAATTTTGCCACACCCCCAATGAAACTATGTTGATGGGACCCAACATACACACCAATAAAATTTCCAATACTTTTGCCCACATTTTCCGTCATGATCCTAAATGGAAGATCGAACACATGTACCCATAATTCCATGTGGAACAATTGGACTTTAGATGGTTGTTCACCAATATTCAACCCTTTGGTAATCAATAATAAATTGTCAAATGTCCAATGACCATTCGACTGAACCCGTGACATATCCAATTCATGAAAAAATTGGAATAGAAAGAGATTCGAACCCAAATCTTTGATAAAAACTCCCTTCACCGGTCTCCAAATTAAGGCAAGCGTATTTTTCATAGCCATAACATTCACTTGCCGATCGGATAGAAATCGCCCAACAAGACACCATCTAAGATCTCGAGTTTGTGTCTCATTGTTAATGTTATCAAGGATCAAGCCACTATCTTCTTCCTCCTCAAGTTGCATACATCCACATAGTTCATCAATATATAAACTTTTTTCCGACATTGAAAAGAAGAAGCAAAAATATAGACATAAAGGGCAAAGAAACTATACTAGAGACAAAAATAAACACGTAAAACCGAAAAAAATGAGGATAAAACTTGTTAAATTAAACAAGACAAAGACAAACTTGTCGAAGACAAGACAATATCATTTAATTTGAAAAAATAATTATTAATGGTATGAGATATATGAGGGAATTCACGTGCAGATGGTCATGACCTTCTGCTTTCGATTACTTGAGTGCATTTCACAATGAAAACACTATCGCTGCATGGGCTTTTGCCAACATTACTCATGATAGTTGTCCAAATCATTTTAGCCGGTGGCAATATTTTTCGTAGTCTGGCCGAAATTCTCGTGCCGGCCTCTCCAAGATCGATTGCCTACCGCTATATGGTGGCAAAGAACACTTTTACACCCGTCACATCTATTATCGAAGGTAATTAATATCCCTTGTCGTGATCAAAACTTCCCCTTTTTCGTTTTCGATCAATTTTTACTTAGGTTCTTATTATATCTATATTGAAATAAGAAAGAAAAGTAGTTTGATAGCCTTGGGGCATAAATATGCCATCTTGCAGAAATAAATGGAAAGATATGAACAACTTTTAAGACTTAGAATCTCATGAAAGTTTGAAATTTATTTGATGTATTTTTTAGACACCGACAAGGAGTGAGATCTTATCTGAAATTCATAAATTTACTAAAAAAATAGAGGTTGTCAGTGAAAAATCAGGATGAGATTATTGAAAAGCCCAAGGAAGATCGGAAATGGAATTCGGCTTTGTTATTGTGGGTGAATTTGAAGAAGAATTTTAAAAAAAAATAAAGACATTTTCGAGGAAGTTTGAGAAGATGGTATTCAAGTGTTTGACTATGGATCCTGCTAAAAGGCCAAGTGTTGATGAGCTTCTGGAAATGGAAATTTTCAGGAAGAATAATGAGAAAGGTGAGAAGTACTTGCAGGATTTATCAACAAATGTACAAGTTTTTTAGAGATTTCATGCATGGACATTCATTAATTAATTTTTACTGTTTGTTGTTAGTTTTTAGAGCAAATATTTTGAAATCGACTTCTTGTTTGGATGATGTGAATTTGTGTAGGGATTTCAAAACCAGAGATTCGGGCCAACTACAAAAAAAATGGAAATAAATAGGTTTTTCTTGAGTTATTTATTTATTTATTGATAACAAAATGTCTAAACTGCCACCATATATATCTTACGTCACTACTATTATAACCTTTCTCGAAAAGAATGCCTTCTAGTTGGCCCAAATATAAAAAATTAAACTCAAGCTTGGTCCAAATAAATTTCATGGGTTCAGTATAAAGCCCAAATAAATTTTGTGGGTTACATGCCCTATACTTTGTTGAACAGAAAAATGTGTCAGACAAGTGATTTAAATAGTTTTAGTTTTTTTTCGAAACCAGTAAAAAGCACCGATTTTGCACGAGATTCATATAACTTTGAAAACAGTATAAATATTTTCTGGTTTTATGCATTTAATTTTCCTTTTCATATTCTTTTGCTTTGTGTTTAATATTTTTTCTTTTTTAAATAATATTAGCACTCTTTTGAAAACCCGTAAAAAGCACGAGTTTTGCACGTGATTCATATAACTTGAAAGAAAAAGCGCAAATGTTAAGCATGAGTTATATAACTTTAGAAAAAATTCAATGTACAAATGTTGCACGTGACACAAAATTGAAATAACTTTAGAGTACAAAGCACTTATGTCGCACATGTTTCATAAAACTTTAGTAAAAGCAAGTGTGTGTGTGTGTGCATGACTCATATGACTTAAAAAAATGTGTGTTGCACGTGATTTAGATATAAGTTTGGTAAAAAGCACATGCGTTGCACGTTATTCATATAATTTTACTTGATAATATTAATAAAATAGTAATGTTGATGGAGGAATTGTCGATGAAGATGCTTATAATTGTGAAGATGCATTCATACAACCAACTTACAGATTTCCACTCACAGATGAAAATTACTGCTTACAACAGTTTAATGAAATAATTATGATTATTGGAAATTTGCTAAAATAATTATTTCCTCTACCAATATGTTCTACTCTTTCATGACATCTTACAAAATGAAGAAATAACAAAACTCCAGTAAATATATTAATGTATTTACAACAAGATAGATATTAAAGACATTTAATTAAACTATCATTTATGCAAATCTAAATCGTATTCCACCTTAGTGGTATCGGATCACCTCCTCCTAGAAACATTCTCAATGAATATTTAGAAGAACTTCAACATCATCTAGTACATGGACAAATGGTGGTATGTTTGTTGTTGTAGCAAGTTGTACGTTGCCAAAAAAAGTGTAGTAGGTTGTGTTAGGTGGAGAAGCATCACGGAAATATCCACTACCGATGCATCCAAATAGGATCTGCATAATTACAAAAGATGCATGACTCTTAATGAACTACCCAAAATGTCATCTCCGAGTTATTTTGAAACTTATCAATATAGAATGCGCAAAGATGAAATACAAAGCCACTTTTTAAAGTCAAAAAAAATTAGAAGATTGGCTTGAGAACAAAATATCTTTTTCAGGATATGACTTCCCACTCCAAACTCACACTTTTGAAAGAGTGCAACTCCAAAAACCAAAGTTTTTTTCTACCATAAATCTGGCAACTACGGTAGAATTATTTATCATTTTAGACATGTAGAGTTGCATTTGTTCCCTCTAGTTTACACCTAAATAAGAATGACTTAGCTGCCCAATTCTTGATTGCAACTTTATGATTTGCCATATTTATAATCGTCAAATCTTGAACCAATAACTCTTTACCATTGATACATGCATATTGGTTTTTAAAATAGTTAGGATCCGTAATATTTAAGGACATTCAAGTCAACTGATATAACGAATGTTTACTTATAGTTGTTAGTGGCCAGGTGGTGTCAGGTTCTTCTCTACTTGCATATAGTCCTCCCAATCCTTTGTCCTATCAAAACAAGATTGGTTTTTTCATCACCAATCTTCACAATTTCATGGTATGCGTGCGTCCCAATAGAGATACACACTGTGTATGGATTGTAACTCGGGGAGGCCTCAACTACTTCGGATATCATTGTAAAATTGGATTTCAGTCCTTTGAAACAATGATGTTAACTTCACACTGGGGAATTATAATTTGCCTCTATGAAGTACAATGTAGCTAATAGGCAAAGCCACTCCTTCCTCTAGTCAAAGGAGTCGGTCGACTCAGACCCAAAAAATTTCCGAATTTTTAGGGGCCCAATTTTTTTATATTTTTTATATAGTGTATATGTGTGTGTATATATATATATATATATATAATTAAAATATGGTACAAATAGTATATCAATTCTAGTGGTTGAATCTTTACCACAATTGAAACTTTGAAAGGTAACCCAGGTTCAAATCTTGTTGCCTACAATATTTTCTTTTTAAGTTATCACATTTTATTTAAGTCACTAAATATAAAATAGGGATAATTACAAAAGACCTCCTAAGGTTTGTCCTAATTACAAAAAAAAACTCAGATATGTTTTAAAATTACAAAAAGACCCTTCATGTTTGGTTCTGTCTTAAATTTAAGAGGTAGTTGTAATATTTTTAGAAGTATTAGGGGTTTTTTGAAATGTCTTTTGCTTATGAAGGAGGAAAATATAAGACAAATCAAAACTCAAGGGGCTTTTCGTAATTTTCAAATATCTTTAGTTTTTTCTGTAATTAGTCCAAACCTCAGGGATGTTTTTGTAATTATCCCTATAAAATAACTCAAATTGATAAGACGAGAAATTAAAATGTCATTATTTGTCGGCCAGAGTCACAGTTCACATGATATTATTGAACAACTTGATTATTACGACTTCATTAATATTTCTGCCGCCAAAAAAAACTGTAAAACAAGATGTATTTAAATTATTATTTTGATTTTTGAACATGAATGTTATATTATTTTAACTATAATAAAAGTATTTTGTATATTACACATTATTCTTTATTTTATTTTATTTGTTTTATATTGTCTTTAAGTTTGTATAGACAGAAAGGGGGCCCAATTTTAAAATCAACTCAGGCCAAAAAATGATGGAATCGACCCTGCTAATAGGCCTATGATAATAATTATGGAACAAGAAACTAGAATTTCCATAACTCTCCACTTGTTAATTCAGTGTTGCATAGGATTTCGGGGAGGGGAATAGCTATTTGATGTCCGACATGAACAAGAACATAATTTTCAACATCAAAACGTTGCACTTAAAAGAAAAGATGTTTACGGAATGGATAGTGGTGTGGGTGATCGAATAGGGCTTGAAAATATGGTTGTGCGAGTGATTGAGTAGGCTTGGAAACTACAATCTTTAAAACACGTGGTAATGGTGCGGGTAATTGAATCTCGACATCCACTTCGATGTCGACACAAGGTGGCTCACTATTGTCGTTAGACACCAAATAGTTAGTGACCAAAAAGAAGATAGCCGGTAATCTGAATTTTATTTTATTTTAAAAAATGAGTGTTGTCAACCAATATTGTGAAAAGCGCCAGCCGCTCATCGGGCGACAGGCTGGGGCGTAGCACCTAAGCGGCGCCTTGGTGGGATAATCAAAATAATAATATAGGTGGATAAGAAAAGCCTAGCGCCTAGACAGGGACTAATCGAGATTAGACGAAGATTTTTACAAATGAGTTGTCAACATCCAGTGTTAGTATAAACATGAGCATATGAAATTGAGAAATTGATGGACTGTGGAGTTCTTTGAACAAATTAAAGGGGACTTTTCTAGATGGAAGCATTTGTTCCAAGGCAATGTAAATTGATCAGTTTATGTGGGAATCAAATATTATTTTATTTCTTTTTCTTTTTTTTGGGATAAAATTGAGATTTATTGGTGGGCTTCAAAAGCATATACTCATATCTCTCTATCTCTCTCTCACACACACTCTCACTAAATATATATACATTTTATGCATGTTTTTTAAAGTTTATTTGACATTATAGGAAAAGCAAGCCCTTTTAAGTATAAAAAGTTGGAAACTGTTATAGATAACTTGTATTTCTATAATGATAATACAAATATATATTGAGAAATATGTTAATCAAAACAATAAGTAAAAGTAGAAGAGAGATATATGTATTTTGTTATGTTTTCATTCAATGAACTTCAACAATTTATAGGCAAAAATGTATGACTATTCAACCACGTGTTTGGTAATTTCCTAAAGTCTATACAATTGATGCTAAAGTTCACATAATTGACAAATTACCACAACACTCCCCCTTGGACGTAGCATTATAGGAAGTTGGATGAGTATGCCTCGTTAAAAACCTTAAGCTGAAAAAACCTGTGGGAAAAAATCAGCCATAAGGGAAAAAAAGTACATTCTCAAATCCAAACTTTATGCATAAGATGTCTCGTTAAAAACCTTAAGCTGGAAAAACCCAATGGGTTAAAAACCAGATAGAATGGAAAAAGAGTACATCGCACAATATATTCGCTCCCCCTGAAATGAAGAATATCAGCCCCATAACTGATCCATCAATCTTGCTTCGTATTAATTCTTCTCATTCCAATGTCGTAAACTATTTTCTCAAATGTAGATGTCGGTAAGGATTTTGTAAATAGATCGGCAAGATTATGACATGAGCGAATTGCTTAACGTCTACCTCTCTATTTTCTGGAGTTCATGTGTGTGGAAAAACTTTGGTCAAATATGCTTGGTCCTATCACCTTTTATGTAACCACATCTCACTTGTGCTATGCATGTTGCATTATCCTCATAAATAATAGTAGGAGTGTCTGTAACTGGTTTCAAATGACAAGTATTTCGTATATGAGCTATAACTGATCTTAACCAAACGTACTCCTTACTAGTTTCATGAAGAGCAATAATTTCAAAGTGATTGGAAGATGTAGCAACTAATATTTGTTTAGTGGATCGTCATGATATAGTCGTATTGTTATAGCAAAATAAGTAACCAATCTGTGATCGAGCTTTATGCGGATCAGAGCTATATCCAACATCATCGTAACCAACTAACCCATAGTTAGTGGATTCCTTGGAATAGAATAACTCCAAATCTATAGTACCTCTCGGATATCGAAAAATATATTTAATATCATTCCAGTGTCTTGAGTTGACTGAATCGTATCGTGCAAGTAGATTTTCTTTTAAAAAGAAATATCAGGTCGAGTACATTGTGCTAGATACATTAATGCTCCAATAGCATTACGGTAAGATACTTCAGAACGTAAAATTTCTTCATCAGATTCTTTTGGTCGGAATAGATCTTTCTTGGGATCTAAACTGTGCACGACCATGGGGGTACTCAAGGGTACCATAGGGGTACTCAAGGGATGAGCCTTGTCCATATTAAATCGTTTAAGTATCTGTTTAGTGTAAGCAGATTGATGGACAAGTATCCCATTGTCTTTATGCTCTAGCTCAAGACCAAAACAAAGTCTAGTTTTTCCAAGGTCTTTAAACTCAAATTCTTTCTTTAGGTATTTAGCATCATTGGATAATTTTTCAGGTGTGCCAATCAAATTCATGTCATTGACATATATAACAATGATAGCAAATCCAGTATATGATCTTTTAATAAAAATGGATGGACAACTAGTATCATTTTTGTAACCTTCCTTAGAAAGGTATTCATTAAGTCTATGTTACCATATGCAACCAGATTGCTTTAATTCATACAACGATCTTTGCAATTGATCAAGAATAATTCATGGGGAGTATCTGACTTTGGCATTTTATATCCATCTGGATTTTCATATAAATATCAGAGTCCAGTGAACCATATAGATATGTCGTTACTACGTCCATTAGACGCATGTCTAAACTCTCATGGACAACCATACTGATGAGAAAACGGAACGTGATTGTATCCATTACAGGTGAATATTTCTCATCATAATCTATCCCAGGTCTCTAAGAGAATCCTTGAGCTAGGAGTCGGGCTTTATACCTCACGACCTGATTTTTCTCATTTCTTTTTTGAACATATACTCAATTGTATCCTATAGGCTTTACATTATCCGGAGTTCGAATGATTTTCTCAAATATTTCTCTAGAGAAGCTAACTCCGATTTTATTGCTTCATCCCACATAGGTCAATCAGGCCTTTGGCGCTATTCTAATATAGAATGTGGTTCACTATCATAATTATTATCAATGATTTCTTGAGCAATCGAGAATGCAAATTTATCATCAATGATTATTTTATTTCGATCCCATACCTCATTACAATAGCTCAAATGGTTCTCGGTGCTATCGGAATTTTTAATTTGAATTTTTTTTGAGATATTAGGCTCTACAGATTCATCTGGAGCATGCTTACTAGTATCAATTCTATCCTTTCTTTTTTGAGGAACAATGTCTTTTGAGCCAGGCCTGCCACATTTTCATCTTGGGACATCATCATTCATTTTCTTATGTTCTTCATGAACAATAATCCTAATTGGAACATTCACAGCCAGAATATGAGACTTCGTGACTTTGCTGGCATCATTAAATGCATCAGAAGTCTGTCGGCAATATTCTCGTAAATGAATTATTCTACTCACCTCACTTTCATACTTAGGAGTAAGCGGGTCCAAATATTGTTCCACTCACCTCATCGGGAAGTCTTTTGCAACATATCTTTATCCTTTCCCATTAACGGAAATATTGTTTCAACAAAATGGCAATCCGCAAAATGAGTGGTATAATCTCCCATCATTGGTTCCAAATATCGAATAATTGATGGAGAATCAAATCCAACGTATATACCAAGTCTACGTTATGGACCCATTTTTGTTATCTCGATGAGATGGAATCGACACCGAACAAAGACACCCGAAAGTGCATAGGTGTGAAATATTAGGCTCAAAACCAAGAGCTAATTTCATGGGGAATGCATATGATAAGCAGTAGGGCGTAATATGATAAGTACTGATGCATGCAATACTGCATGACCCCATGCTATACTAATAAGCTTTGATCTCATTAATAATGTACGAGCAATGACTTGAACTCGTTTAATTAGGGATTTCACCATCCCTTTATGAGTATGAACATGTGCTAATGGATGCTCAACATTAATTCCCAAAGGTCTTTGCGCAATATTCATCAAAACTTTTTTATGTAAATTCTCCAACATTATCCATTCTTATATTCTTAATAGGATAATCAGGGAAATGCGTTCGAAGTTTAATAATTTGCACTAATAATCGAGCAAATTCAAAATTTCTAGTAGATAATAGACATACATATGACCATCTATAGGATGCATCTATTAAAACCATGAAATATCTAAACGGTCCGCTTGCTGGATGTATTGGTCCATAAATATCATCATGAATACGTTGTAAAAATGATGGTGATTCATAATTAATATTTTCCATTGAAGGTCTAGTAATGAGTTTTCATTGTGAACATGATTCATAGATATAATCTTTCGAAATTAATATTTTTGTACCTTTCAGTGGATGTCCATTGGTATGCTCAACAATCCTACATATCATAGTAGTTTCTGGGTGTCCTAGGAGATCATGTCATAACCCAAATATATCAGGATTTACCAGCTTCCAAGGCATGGTGGCATAGGATTCAAAGGCTTTAATTGGGATATAATACAATCCAGAAATTATCACTTCAAATTTCTCATGGACATTCTTCTTGCCTACTTTATAGGATGTGATACATAAACACTCTTTATCATGGTCATTTAGTGTCTCTAAATGATAGTCATTATCACGCACATCCTTAAAACTTAGTAGATTTCTTTTTGATTTACTAGATAATAATGTATTTTCAATTTGCAGGATTGTACCATTAGGCAACATTAATGTTGCATTCCTGGAGCCATCAATAATCTCAACAGGACTAGATATAGTTGTAACTTGTGCTTTGTACAGTTTCACACTCGAGAAATATACTTTATTTGTTAGTATTGAGTGCGTTGTTGCACTGTCAAGTAGACAATAGTCTTACTTCTCAGTGTTTCCCATATACACCTAATATAATATTATTGAATTAGTATTATACAATTATCTTAATAAAAAATTATATCATTGTGACGCAGTTAAATAATAGCATTGTGGCACAACAGAAATTCAAATATAAAAGATTTTATTCGACAACATAGACATACAAAATCATCTAACTGTTACATGTTAAAAATAATTGTTCATGCTAACAAAGGAAAAAACATGAAGATAAGAAGATTAATCATAAGTGAAAAGTGCTCTGGAGGATATTCTCCAACAAAAAGTAGGATAGTATATAAGAAGACCAGTGTAATGAGATACGCTACAATTAAGTTAACCATTTTCTTGAAACAAAATAATGTGAAGTTTTAGAAAGGTGAGAGAATATAAGTGAATTATTGAATGAAATGTTAGTATATTTATAGAATAAAAATTATTGTTCATAGCCATTAACTAGTCGTTGGGGGGAAAAAAATTTGAATGTGAAGATTGTGAATGATTTAGTAGAATTATAATGATATTTTGTGATTGAAATAATTAACACAAATATTGTGATAATAAAATTATTATTCATGTAAAATATTCAATCATGAAATATATCTTCCCGGGAAAATACATATAAGCACAATCAAAACATTCTCACTCTTACAATACTAACATAACTACATGAAATATTTTAGAAACTAATTTAAAGCATAGATATCACTGGTTAAATATTTCCATCACCAATTAAGTGATTAATCATTCCTTCTCGATGCTCAAAGAAATCAAAGAACATCCGGATATGTAATATCCATATTTATGTCATCAAAATTATCATCTTCAGGATGATCAAAAGTGAAATTTGCTTCAGCATTTTTATTTTTCTTGCGAAACGATGCTTGATAAAGCTCCACTAAAAGTTTGGTCATACGACAAGTTCGTGATCAATGGCCTTTTATTCTGCATCGATAATATTTTTCTCCACTATTCTCTGGATTTATCACTTTCTCTTTTCCTTTCTTATCATTTATGTTCCACTTCACATGGTTACTTGTATTTTCGTGATTTGAATTATTCTGACTACCATGATTATATGGAGTAAATCTCCCATGACCTCGGCCACGGCCGCGACCATGACCTCTTCTACGGACTCATGAATTATTGAAATTTTGAGCTCTAGTCGCATTCACTTCAGGGAATGGAGTAGAACCAGTAGGCTGTGATTCATGATTTTTTTATCAATAATTCATTGTTTTGTTCGGCCACAACAAGACACGAAATTAAGTCAGAATATTTTGTGAAACTTTTTTCCCGGTATTGTTGCTGCAGGAGCAAACCAGAGGTATGAAAAGTATAAAGTGTCTTTTTCAATCATATCTCCATCTATGATACATTCTCCACATAATTTTAATTTTGAAAAAAAAAAATTAAATACAGGAAATTGCACTAAACCCCTTGTACTATTCGCGTTTTTACACTTTGCTATATGAACTATTTTTCGTTAGACTTTACCATATGAACTATGTAAATTTTTGCACTTTGCCCTTTATGGACATTTTACCCCTAAAATTTTATATTTCTTAAAATAATAAAAATAGTTCATTACGATCATATCTAACCCATCATGCTTCCAAATGAAAAATCAATAATATCTTAAATTCATACATTGTTTGACTAGAATGTAGAGCTGTCAAAACGCCTGGGTTAGCCCAGCCAAGTCCGTCGAACCAATAGTAAAAATTGGGTCGGGATGTGACGATCCAAATAGTAGTCGGTCCACTCATCTTGGATATCAACCCACAAAATTACACCATAAAATTTGGGCCAATCGGGCAGTTTTTAGCCTAATGGTCGGACAAATAGGTTCGGTGTTTTTCAGTCTAAAAAATAAATAATATGTTTTTAGTCAATTAGTGATGAAAATATTCGTCACTAACCATAAATATTATTCAACTACATTCTAGTAGAGCTATCAATTTCGGTCCCGCGGGCCGACCCGACCAGTCCGATATTTTTACCGGACTGGGCTGTGATTTTAGGCCCAGAAACACGGCCTATTTGGCCCGCCCCATTAGGAATGAAAAATCGGCCCGAATTTTATAGTATAATTTTGTGGGTTGAGCTCCAAAATTAGCAGCCCGACTACTATTTGGCTCGATCCCATTTTTACTATTGGTCCGACGTAACATTTTGACAGCTCTACATTCTAGTCAAACAATGTGTGAAATTAAGATATTATTGATTTTTTATACGGAAACATGATGAGTTGGATATGATTGTAATGAACTATTTTTATTATTTTAAGAAAAATAAAATTTTAGAGGTAAAAATGTCCATATAGGGCAAAGTGCAAACATTTACATATTTCATATGGTAGAGTGTAATGAAAAATAGTTCATATAGTAAAGTGAAAAAGACGAATAGTACATGAGGTTTAATGCAATTTCCTCTTTTAAATATCATGGAATTATACTCACTCACGGGATTGAAATCTTGAAACCACAATTTTATCCAATCATATCGGACCTTTGGAAGTATAACCATCTTTAGATGGTCATACCTTTCTTTCAATTTTTTCCAAAATACGTATGGATCTTTTACCGTAAGGTATTCAATTTTTAAATTTTCATTCAGATGATGATGGAGAAAAATCATAGCCTTAGTTTTATCTTATGTAGATGCATTATTTCCTTCTTTAATAGTATCACTCAAACCTTTAGCGTCTAGATGAATTTCAACATCTAAAACCCATGACATATAATTTTTTCCAGCAATATCAAGAGCAACAAAATCAAGTTTTGCAAGGTTAACCATAATGAAATTTTAAATAAAGAAACAATAAAACTCACCACACTCATCAAAAATTTTAAAGATCAGCTAGAGACTCGTGTTGATAACGTGTTATAGATAATTTCTATTTTCTATAATGATTATACAAATATATATTGAGAAATATGTTAATCAGAACAATAAGTAAAAGTAGAAGAGAGAGATATATATTTCGGTATGTTTTAATTCAATGAACCTCAACAATTTATAGGTAAAAATGTATGACTATTCAACCACGTGTTTGGTAATTTCCTCGACTACTTTTGCTAAAGACTATATAATTGATGATTCATCCACTATTTTTGCTAAAGTCTATACAATTGATGCTTCATCTACTATTTTTGCTAAAGTCTATATAATTGATATTAAAGTCCACATAATTGACAAATTATCACAAGAAACAAAGTATAATAGTCTTAATATTTTGATTACTCATTGCCCTATACTTTTTTTTATTACTTTTTTCTCTTTTCTTTTTGGTGCTTTGGCAAATAATGATTATAATATGAGGGTTTTACTTAGGTTCTTATTATATATATCTAGGTATTGGTTCAAATGAGACCAATATGCTGGGTGAGACTGTAGGAATTGATCTGGTGCGTCAATTCTATTTTTTGAAGGGTGTAAATCCATTTTTTAAGGTATTTTTAATGTTAAAAAACTACAAAAAGGCTAGGATGGTAATAACACACCCACACAATTTTGATTAATTATAGATAATTTGTAACCTCCTTTATTTTTGGTAAATACACAAGCATGATTATAGGGATTAATTATGGGGGAGATATTAACACCATTAATTTTTTAAGCGAGTGAGAGATCGTGGTCTGCGTTTGAGTGCTCGATTTTTTTTTTTGTTTGTTTGGAACTGATTTTTTTAGGCTTAAAATTAATATCATCATTTATATCAACAATTGTGATACATGAAATAAAAGTAATTTATGCATCATAAAAAATATTAGAACAATTCATTTTCTAACACTAATTGATTTGTACTATACTATAAGTAGGGGTGTGTGCGGTCCGGGACGGTTCGGAGATTCATAAATCTCCGTAACCGCCCCAAGTTCGGAGATTTTAAAAATCAATCTCCGTAACCGAACCGTAGAGAAAAATCTCCGACCGAACCGCATCGAATTTTGTGCACGGTTCAAGACTGGGATCGGCTTCTAACGGGACGGTTTGGGACAGACTGATTCGGGACGGAGAAATGGAGATTAATCAAAAGTAAAACACACAAAATAAAAAAAAATAAAAAATATGTAAAAATCACCAAATAATTATTGTCCATTCAATTTTCTAGTGCAATCTCAAAATAAATGCTACAACCATAAAGGGCAACACAATCTCAAAATAAATTACAACCATAAAGTCACACCAACAAGTTAAAGGCTCTCTACCAAAGTAATTTTCTTAATATATTAATCTTTAATTGCGCTTGTTGGACAAGTATTTTATTATGGTAGATTTATGATCTAATTTTTATATTCTATATATTTGATTGATTGCAATCCAATTCTGCCAATACCAAAATAAAATTAACCATTGAATAATTTATGTCGAAAATTTTGTAAATCTAAAGCTGATGGTTTTTTAATTTACTATGGATCATTGATGTGTAATTATTGTATTTCGGGTGTACAAAACTTTTAAAAGTATAACATATAAGTATCGACAATAAGGAAATTTAATATACATGTTGATGTTATGCTTTATTAAAACGTAGCAAATAATGAGAATAATTAATCTCCTTAATTATTTTCATTAATTCTCCTATAAAGAACTCAATTTTCAGTCATGGTCAATTATATGTTGTTGTTTCACGAGTCAAGTATCGTGAGAGTTTGAACATATTAGTTTGTGACGACGGCAAAATAAAATCAAACAAACGAATAATGTTGTGTATAAAGAAGTATTCCAAAATTTATAATTTTGAAATGTACGTAGTTAACTTGATGTGTTAGAAGTTGTATTTTACATTTTTATATTCATTAATAGTGTAGCTCTTATATGCATACAATACCTTGATGGAACACGCCCCATGCATTGCACGGGCAAAAGGCTAGTTAAATGACATAAAGTCTTAGAAACTTAATTTAATAATTAATTAATCATATCGATAATTTTATAGGTTAATTAAATATGGGGTGTCACAATATCAAAATATAAATAAGATAAAAATAATATATATGTATGTATTAAAAAATTCTTAAAAATCGGTTCTATCTTGGTCTTTGGTCGGCACGGTTGATTGCACGGTTCTCGAGACGGATATTTTAAAAATCTCCAACCGCACTCAAAAGAATTTTCGGACGGTTCGGTTCGGAGAAAGTCAAAAAGTCAACAGATTTTTTTCGGTTCGGATATTTTTCGGTTCGGATATTGGTTCGGTTCCATTGATCTACAAGTCCCGTGCACAACCCTAACTATAAGTATGCAACATACATATGTGAAATATGCATTATATTTTTACCTAATATGCATGTAAATTGCAAAAAACAAAATTAAAAAAAATTAATTTTTTAAATATGCAACATACGTATGTTAAATATGCATATTAATTTATCTAATTATGCATGTAAATTAAAAACAAATTGTTAGAATAATTTTTTTTTAATACTAACTGATTTGTAATACACTTTAAATATGCAACATACGTATGTGAAATATGCATCATATTTTTATGTAATATGCATGTAAATAGCAAAAAAAAAAATTGTTAAAATAATTTATTTTTTAACACTAACTAATTTATAATATACTTTATACATGCAACATACATATGTTAAATATGCACATTAATTTATCTAATTATGCATGTAAATTAAAAAAATTGTTAGAACACATAATTTTTAACACTAACTGATTTGTAATATACTTTAAATATGCAACACACGTATGTTAAATATGCATATTAATTTATCTAATTATAGTATTGATTCAAATGAGACCAATATGTCAGGGTGAGACCATAGGAACTTATCTGGGCCGTTTATGTTATATAGATATGCAACGAAATACATGATGTTTACACGATTATTAAACTAAATTTGCATCATAACCATAATATATATGCAAAGTTTTCCATGTTTGATTGTTGTGTAGGAGACGTTTGTTGATTGCGTTTTTGTTCTTTTTGTTCTTCAATTCGGATGACATTGTTTTCTTTTCTTTTCTGTTTTTCCCACGATTTTTTCTTTGATTAAGAACGTGAAGATGGTGATAATGATTGATATTAATGCGTTTTTTAAGGAGTTAATTATTATGAAAGATAGCTTCCCTATTTCTAAGCAATTACACGCCACTTACTTGATTTATTAATATTTGTTTGGGCTAATTTTACCCCTGGATAGATAGTATTCAGTTTTTTTCTATTATTTTTAGTGTTTTAATCTCAATCTTCTATTGATTTGTTATAATGGTTCAGATCAGCCCCTACGGTCTCACCGCAGGAAATGATCTCACAAAAGCAATTACACGTCACTTACTTGATTTATTAATATTTGTTTGGGCCAATTTTACCCTTGGATAGATACTATTCAGTTTTTTCTATTATATTTAATGTTTTAATATCAAGTTTCTATTGATTTGTTATAGCGGTTCAGATCAGTCCCTACGATCTCACCGCAGGAAATGGTCTCACAAAAGCAATTACACGCCACTTACTTGATTTATTAATATTTGTTTGGGCCAATTTTACCCCTGTATAGATACTATTCAGTTTTTTTCTATTATATTTAATGTTTTAATATCACCTTCTATTGATTTGTTATAACGGTTCAGATCAGTCCATACGGTCTCACCGCAGAAATGGTCTCATAAAAGCAATTACACGCCACTTACTTGATTTATTAATATTTTTTGGGCCAATTTTACCCTCGGATAGATACTATTCAGTTTTTTTTTCTATTATTTTTAATATTTTAATCTCAACTTTTTATTGATTTGTTGGGCACAATGAGGCGTGTCATGGTCCGAGATTTGATTTATCCGGAATATCCCACAAATCACACCAACAAGATGATGGCAAAAATAAATAACACCGACGTAAAATAAAATGAACACGGTGATTTTACGTGGTTCGGCAAAACCCGCCACGTCCCGAGAGTTTCCGTTCTTTACTAATAAAGAATTTCCCGGTACAAGAAAATACACCCTTGAGTTTTATGGACCAAATCTAAGAAAATAAGACTCTCGTGACAACCACTTTACTAGCTATCAAAGAACACTCTCCCCAACCCTTTGTGTTACCGAGAGAAAAATACCCCGAGTGTTTCCCCGCACCTATCACAATTTGACCCACCCAAATTGATCACCTCAGTGTGTACACTCATTTTTCCTCTCCACCGGTTGGATGACCAAGCAAATTACCTTGCTTGCCATTTCTTCTCTCGCACTCCTCTCATGCTCTTTTATAGGCATTTCAAGAAAGCCTTGATTAATGAGCAAAGACACATTTGTTGAAAATTTTCACTTGATGGTTCCATTGTCAAAAACGTTTGGTAAAAGTTTGGCACACTACTTTTGACAATACTATTGTTTTTGTGTGCTTACCTAACAATCTCCACCGCACAACAAAATAATATCACCCGCAAAACCGAATATTGAACACCATTGACCTTGATCATTTGCACATGCCAAATCGGAAGGTCCTAACTCCACCGATTCAATCGCCAATACACATGTGCGATCCGATTAACACCACTAGTTGATCGCCGAGAGGGACGACCCCAATCCATCCTCTCGCCCAACAGATTTCCCTCACACCCGTCTGTTCCTCGGAAGCCTTCGGCGCGCTACCACTCCGGTAATCCTTGAGGTCACCAGACGATACAAATTCGATACTTCTCTCTCACCCTTAGGACCCTTCCGCCATGTGTGATTTTCGTGACTCCACCCCCAATCGAATATCGCACTGTTGGAATCCACTTGGCTCAAGGAAATTAAATTCATCCGCATCTTTGGGACATAGGCCACACCACCCAAAGTACAATCTACTCCATCACCCATTTTGATTTTCACCACTCCAATCTCATGATTCTACAAGCGTAACCATCACCAAAGAACAAAATTTCTCGCCCTCTACAATTGAAATAAATCAAAATAATCTATTCTAGAGTACACATGCATTACGCATCCCGAATCTAAAATCCATCAATCTCGAGAAGAAGTATCAATCCTTGTGGAGACCGTGAGATATCTCCAACTTTCGTAGCTATCACCGCATCACCACCGCCACCATCACCTGCAAGCATTATCCTTCTTTCTCCACGGGACAATTCCTTTTAATGTGACCCTCCTCGTGACAACGATAGCATACAACACTCTTTCCATGGTCCATGAATCGACCTATTGATTACGGATGCACCACCGTAATCCCTCCCGCTACCGATTCATTTCCCGAGTAACCAAAGCATATCAATGTCCCTCCTCCTGGTTTGCCTTCTTTTTTTATGGGACAACACCAGTGCTTTTATATATGCTCCAAGTCCAGTGTGTCTTTCCCGTATGGCAACGCGTCACCGTGACTATCATATGAATCCGGATAGAGGCAAGAAGTAAAAAGGGTTGTATCTTCTTCCTCAACCTTTACACCAACTTCCCCGATTTATCCGATTTTCCCACTGTGCATCTTTCATAATGTTTTAATATCAACCTTCTATTGATTTGTTATAACGGTTCGTGATCAGTCCATACGGTCTCACCTGCAGAAATAGTCTCATAAAAGCAATTACACGTGTTAGGAATTTTATTGTTTAGATTTTGATGAATGCCATGTAAAACTTAGAATAGAAAGTTGGCACCCCAATTCTTCTTTGTAGAAATGTATTGTAACAATTAGAGCTGGCCAAGTGAGTTAAGTCGCCACGCCCTAACATGCAAGAAGACAATCAAGGCTTGAAGGAAAACTCTTGAGAGACAAATTGACAAGAGAAGAAAAGCAGACAGAACTCGATCAAGAAGCATTTGAGATACACTGTGAGTGGAACATCGGTCAAGTCAACTCAAGAGAAGCCAAGTCTCAAGGGCGACAGAAGAGTCATCCATGATTGGAAGTCGACTCTAAGTCACCTGGGGAAAGCAAGGAAAAGCAGATCAAGTCGAGATAATCAGAAAAGAACCGTTGTACGTAAATCAAGAGATTTACTTAAACAAGTAATATCTCCATACCACCTTTCTGAGTGCTCAGTCGGTCGAGCGTGCAATTGGAATGAACCAATGGGAAGCACTACACCGTGTCGAACTCAAAAAGGTGAAACAACAATTCCAAGAAGCGCAAGCCAACGATCGCAAAGTGACTTTCAAAAATAAGCATATCTCTTCAACGGGCAAATTTTTGAAAGTTCACTATAAAAGGCCGAGGAGTTTGTTTGAGAAAGAGATGCATGCATGACACATGCGTGAGATATACAAGCACATTAGAAAAATCGAAACAATCTCAATCCTCAAGCCTATATTCAAGTACATCAATCCAACACTTACCCGTGAAGGAAAGAGAGCTTCAACCGATTGAAGAGGAAACCTTTGAAAACAAGGGTCTACTTTCCGGGAAGGATTGTAGAAAAGTTCAAAGTTGAACTAAGTCTTAAGCATTTGGAGGGCTTCGTGATCAAATCCAAAGAGCTTGAGCAAGTGAGTCAGTAGTAGCAAGGCAAATGCCCTGAAGAAGTTTCGAGTCGAACGAGAAGCCACCGAGTGATCAAGCGCGTCTCCGTGCATCGAGTCCCAAAGGATCAAGTCAATTTGTTGTGATCAAGACTTGTATCCGGACTGCTACCACTTTGTAAACCGATCATTACTTAGTGGATTCCTACAGGAGTTGGAGAAGAGAGGAGTAGAAGAATTACCCCATCTTCGAACCTCTATAAAAACTTTATTGTGTCATTTACATTTCAAAGATTTAAATTCCCGCACTTTTAATTGCTTATATCTCACGATAAATTTGCTATCCATTTGATAATTTATAAGTACTAAATCAAGCTCTAAAATATTGCTTAATCAAACTTAAGGGTGTTAAGTCTTCCTGAAAATAAAACCACAAATTGAGTTAAATTGTAGCCAACAAATGAGTTACTCCATCAACAAATTTGAAATCGTTGAAAGATTAACTCTACTTGAGTGACTAATTCGATTGTCCATCAAGGACACACGGTGTGTAGAATTAACTCGTATATTTAGAAGGACTAAATCGAAAATTGGGTAAGGTTTATTCAACCCCCTTCTAAACCTTACACTTACACCCTTGGGACCTACAAGTGGTATCGAGCGGTTGGTTCATTGAACCCTCCGCACCGGTTCTCGAACTAGATCTCCAAACTTTTCAAAGTCCGCTTTAGTACTTAAACTTTCAAAATTATTTTTATTAAAAGTCATTATCATGGAAGCAAATTTGACACGCATCCCTATGTTCACTATTGAAGAATTTGATGATTGGAAAATTCAGATGCGAGTGCTCATCTATCAAAGATTACATGATGAGATGTGGATAGTAATAGAAGATGGGCCTCTACAAATATTAAAGGTGAACACAAATTGACGCAGAGTTGTACCAAGAAGAAGAAGATGTTGCTCTAGACCAGTCATGGTTGAAAAACCAAGAACCGAGTGGACAAATGATGACAGAAAAAGATACAACCTGGATAATGTAGCCAAGGACATCCTCTACAAAACCTTCGACAAAGCCATGTTCAACAAAGTCAAATCATGCAAAACGGCTAAAGAAATCAGGGAAGCCGACATTGATTTGTGAAGGCTCGTGAGCAAATCAAAGAAAACAAATTATCGTGGTCGTACGTAAGTTTGAAAATTTCAAAATGATCTCGGGAGAGAATCTGGATCAACTAGACGCTCGGTTTACGTAAATCACAAATGAGTTGGCTACACTTGAAAGGAATATACACGAATGAAATGTGTATGAAGATCCTAAAAAGTCTTTTGAATGGGAAATGAAGGTCATGGCATCGAGACATTCCATGGACCTATCAAAGACATCCAACCATGAACTATTCTCGGACCTCAAAGCCTATGAGTTTGAGCCGAGAAGAAAAAGACGAGGAAGAGACAATTTGTACCCAAAACAATTTGCTTCTAATTGTCAAAGATGGGAAGAGAGCCGAGGTCAAAGAGGCAATTGACCCAGAAGAAATAGCCCCGATGGTCAAAAGATTTAACAAGTTCTTTAACAAGAACTACAAGAGAGGAAAGGGTGAATCTTCCGTAAGACACTCGGCTCCCTCCAAATCAAGGGATGATAGGCCAACCAAGAGAATGATCATCAACAAGTTGAGTATCAAAGTATCGACAACTCAAGAGTAGAAAGAGCCGATCAAAAGGTGAATATCTATGTTGGAATTGTAGACAACCAGTGTCACTATGCCATTGATCGCTCATATCCTCGTAGTCAACAAGTACAAGAATGAAGAAGAAAGAAAGGTCTTGAGAGAAAGAAGACAAGAAAAGAAAAAAGGCAATGATGGTCGCAGAGATCCAATAAAAATGACCAAGTCAAAAGAGGTGATTGAGAGAGTGAAGCCGACTACTCGAGTGACTCGAAGAAGAAGCCTTGATCCGCTTAATGGCCAAAGAACAAGATCAAGAAGATGAGGTACAATCTAATTCAACAAGCTCGACACTAGTGATAGTGATCGTGACACACACACTTCATCACCTACTAATCTTTATGATTCATTAGGCAAAATGATGAAAGATTTTGAGCACATTAAATCCTCACACACACTATTGAATGAGGAAAACAGCCTACTTAAAAGTCAAAACTCAAAGTCGACTAAGGAGCCGAGTACTCTTAAGTCAAATAGTCATGAAAATGAAAGTTTAAAGGGTAAAAAATGCTAAATTAGTAGCAGTAAATTGCCGCTTATAGAAAAGAGGGAGAATGACCTCAAGAATGTTATTGCCTCATTCACTAAGGCATCTAAATCATTGGATGATCTTATTATGAGTCAAAGAGAATGTGGAGACAAGACAGCTTAGATTTAATTCCTTTGTGCCATGTCAAACCTCAAGAGTAATTTTGGAAAAAGGATCTTCAAGTCATGAAGAGTCCGAAAAATCCAAAACTCTAAATATTGCACACACTTTCACTCCAAAGCACAATACTAAGCAAACCGGCCTTGGTTACAAAGGGAAAGGAAAACAACGATTGAGTGTCTTGAAAGGACAATGAGAAGAGATTCACCGAGTTCCTCAAATGAGACTCCAAACAGAAAATACTCTGTAAAGAAGAAGCAGAGCTACCAAAAATCCCTTAAAATCCATAAAAGAAATACATATGATGGGAATGGTAGAAGATATCCAAGCCAAGCCGATTGGAACAATGTGAACTATCAAAGACAGACTTATGGAATATAAGCCAGATGGCAAAGGCCTAGAACTCAAAGAAAGGCCATTCCAAAAGCACAAGAGCTTTCATCAACACACATATGCACCTAGGCACTACACTCAAAAACACCACAATTACCCAACAAAGGCAATTGCTAAAACACATATGCAGCATACGAGACAAAAGAGACAATTTGTATGAACTAGTAATCCCCAAGCAATTTGCCAGGATTAATTATGATTATGGCATCGATAGATGGCAACCTCTTAGAGTCAAATCATTTGGCTATAGGTTGGTTGGATCATCTTATAACTCTAACCCCTCGGGACCTGCACAAGAATGGGTACCTAAAACTTAATTTCCTTGATTGCAGGTTCAAGGAACAGTGAAAGTGCCAAGGAACCTGGTACATGGATAGTGGTTGTTCCAGGACATATGACAGAAATAAGAGAAATCTGTCAAAATTCAAGGAAGTCAAAGGAGCAAAAGTCATATTTGGAGGAAATGAAGCTCCTGGTGAAATAAGAGGCATTGGATCCATCAAAAGGAATGGTTTAGAAATCACAGATGTTGCATATGTTGAAGGACTAAACTTCAATTTACTAAGCATCACCAACTCGTGACAAGGGCTACAATGTTGGATTCAACATGGGTGTATGCCAAATCAAGGATATTGAATCAAATGAAGTTGTACCGCAAGGAAATAGATGAGAAGAATATGTATGTAGTGGATTGGTCAATCGCAACACCCAAAGACTGTCTACTAGCAAAAGACACAAATTAATCAAGTTGGTTGTGGCACAAAAAGTCGAGTCACTGAATTTCAAAACAATTAACAAGCTAGCAAGAAGTCATCCGGTAGAAGGACTTCCGCACTCAAAGATACAAGAAGGAGAGTATATGTGATGCATGTCGGAAGGAAAACAAATCAAGTCGTCTTTCAAAGAAAAGACATGCCCATCCTCAACAAGAATATTGCATCTACTTCATATGGATCTATTTGGCCCAAAGTGGAACCAACCAAAGATAAGTGGAAAGAAATACACCTTGGTGGTAGTAGATGACTACTCAAGATATACATGGACAATATTCATGTGCAAGAAGAAGAAAGAAACTCTACAAAAGCTACCACACGGTGATGAAGAGGATACAAAATGAGAAGAGTCAAACCATTATCAAAATAAGATCGAGATAGAGGAACCGAGTTTGTCAATGGAATAATAACTCAAGATCAGAGTGAGAATGGCATTGGTCATGAACTATCACCGCAAGGACTCCACAAGAGAATGGAGTTGCGAAAGAAGGAATTTAACCCTCAAAGAAAAAGAAGACCATGTTAGTCAAGCAGGTTACCAAAAAGATTTTGGTCAAGCAATCAACACACTGCTACACCCAAAACAGATGTATGATAAATAGCGGTGACAAAGACTCCCTATGAGATCCTGGATGGAAGAAAACCAAATGTTGCATATTTCAGGATATTTGGATGTAAATGCTTCATCCACAACAATGGCAAAGACAACCTAAAGGCTTTTGATGCTAAAGTCGATGAGGGTATCTTTTAGATACTCACCAAAGCAAAGCCTACGAATACTCAACAAAAGAACTATGGTTACGGAAGAATCCATTCATGTAGTATTCGATGAGCCAAATATAAATGGGGAAGACATTGAAGAGTCACCGACAAGTCAATCGCCCAACCTTACGAAGAGTCCCTTGTCAAGTCAAGCGGGATTATCAATTCGAAGAAGATGAGATAGCTGAATCTCAAAAGCGGTGGAAAATTTACAACTAAGTGATTACGAGAGAGCCGACCACAAAGAACACAACCGCAAGTCGATCAATCCACTAACTCACTCCAACTTTGATGTAAGATGGCCGAGAGACCATCCACTTAACTTGTCATTGGAGATATAAGAGAAGGTGTCAAAACAAGATCTAGAACTCAACAAGAAGCTATGTTCACATGCTTCATCTCGCAAATAGAGCCAAAAGATGTGTCACAAGCATTGGATGACACACATTGGATTCAAGCTATGCAAGAAGAGTCAATCAGTTTGAGAGAAATAAAGTATGGGAACTAGTGCAAAGACCCATACATCAAAATGTTATTGGAACCAAATGGGTATTCAGAAATAAGATGAACGAGGAAGGTTCTGTGGTAAGAAACAAAGCAAGACTAGTAGCCAAAGGATATTGTCAAGAAGAAGGGATAGATTTTGATGAAACATTTGCCCCTGTAGCAAGATTGGAAGCTATAAGGATGTTTCTTGCCTATGCTGCTCACAAGAATTTCACTGTATATCAAATGGATGTAAAAAGTGCATTCCTGAATGGGTTATTGGAAGAAGAAGTGTATGTTGAACAACCACCAGGATTTGAGCAGAAGACTCTTGGAGACAAGGTATACAAACTCAAGAAAGCCCTGTACGGATTGAAACAGGCACCCAGAGCATGGTATGATACCCTGTCACAATTCCTGACTGAAAATGGATTCACAAAAGGAAAAGTAGATAGAACACTTTTCAGAATTCAAGACAAGAAGAGTATACTGCTTGTTCAAATATATGTGGATGATATCATTTTTGGATCCACTGACAAAGAGCTGTGTGAAAAATTCTCAAACCTCATGCAAAGCAAATTTGAAATGAGCATGATGGGAGAGCTGACATTTTTCCTTGGACTTCAAGTGAAACAGCTGAAAGATGGAACCTTCATAAGTCAAACAAAATATACCAGGGATTTAATGAAGAAGTTTGGTATGGAAGAGAAGTCTTCTGTAAAAATACCAATGAACACATCAGTCAAAATGGACATGGATGCAGACGGCAAGCCTGTAGATCAAACAAGATACAGAGCACTTATTGGATCATCGCTTCTATCTCACAAAGAAGCGAGCCAGACATCACCTTTGCTGTAGGTGTATGTGCAAGATTTCAATCTGCTCCAAAAAGAGAGCCATATGACAAAGGCTAAAAGAATACCGAGATACTTGAAAGGAAGCCAAGAAGTAGGCCTATGGTATCCAAAGGAAGGTGGATTCAAGCTAATTGGCTATTCGATTCTCGACTATATCTTGGATGCAGAGTGGACAGGAAGAGCACCTCGTGCACTGTCAAATGCGGGAAAAGACTAATTTCCTGGTTTAGCAAGAAGCAAAACTCAATAGCCACCTCTACAAATGAGGCGAATACATAGTCTGGGCGGTGTTGCAGCCCAAGTCCTATGGATGAGACAACAAATTGAGAGACTATGAAGTTGAAGAAAAAGAAATTCCAATCATGTGTGATAACACAAGTGCCATTGCAATCACTCAAAATCTCGTGTTGCACTCAAGAACAAAACATATAGATGTCGATATCATTTCATAAGAGATCATGTTGAAAAGAAGGACATTATCTTGGAATACATCTCAATCGATAAACAACTAGCCGACATCTTCACAAAACCATTATGTGAGTCAAGATTTGAAGAACTCAAGCATGAGTTGGGGTTAATTGAGTGGTGACACTCGGGACGAATCAAAGAAGAGAATTAGAAAGAAAAAGAAGTGAAAAAGAGTCGAAAACAAAAATCAACTCAAGAAATCACCAGATCGGAAAGAAAACTACACCGAGTCGGTGATAGTTGAGTCAACAAGAGAATCGAGGAGTAGAGTTAAATCACTAAGAGATAAGTGAATAACTTATAAGCAAAGTGACAAAAAAATCGTTTTAACTTAGCGGGAATGTTTTAAGGAACACGTCAAAGATAATGATGATGTGTACGGACATAAAGCCGCACACTAAGCTTATGATTGGATATAAATGCTGCCGCATTAAATATGAGACGTGAAATGCTCAATAGGCGTGTGAAATCCAAGCCGTTGATTTCGATCACAATTCAAAACCGTCGCACGCCCTTTCATAAACCATATTTAAACCATTTTCGCCCTGCTTTTCTCTCACACTTCCAAAAACTGTTCATCTTTTTCTCTCAAAAGGCAAAGGCAAATACTCAAAAACCCTATCAACCTTCAAATCAAATTTCGAACTTTTCCTTGAAATTATTCTCGAGAAATGGCACCAACGTATGACTTTACCAAGTTGGGAAAACAAATCCACACCGGTTCGACCGTGGATTTCGACTGAATGGTGAAGCAGGGTCCGACGACACCCTGGTGAAGAAAATCGCGGAGAAGTTGGAAACGCCGGATCAAAACCGTTTCTAACGCTGGAATATCCTATGACCTATGTGGAGGAGGTCGCACAATTCTACGTGAATGCCGAGATTCACGATGAAGGAATCAAGTCATCTGCTCACACGGGAAGCGGTGACTATCACCGCCAAGGATTTGGTGAATATTGCTCACTACCTGGAAGGAGCAATCGAAATTAAGGAAGTTCGATGTAAACTTGGCCGACGCATGGAAAGAGATAGCCAAGTCCGACCTTGCCGATAAAATTATATACACAAAGAAACAAGAGATCACAAGGAGGATTATCATAAATTGTTGGACATAGTTGCCAAATGCATCGACATCAAATTTGGCGACTTTGACCAACTATCAAAGGCAAAGTGGGTTGTGATGGCTGCAATCATGGAAGAAAAGAAGATAAACTGGCCGAGTTTATCTACAAAATTCTGTCAAAACGTGGGGAACAAGTCCTTCAAAGAAGATGGCACATTTGGAGGATCCCTAGGATATGGCCTAGTGATTGGCCGGCCATCGGAGGTGAAAGGAGTACCTCTTAGACATGGGAAGGCTTTCCATGTCAACAAGAGGATGTTCGAGCTAACCTCTCTCGGTGCTCGAAGCGAGCTTATGCCAAGAGAGCCGACACGTGAGGGGGAATCGGTGACCCAAGATACACCGCTTTCTCTCTCCAGAAGAAAGAAAGCCCCGCACATTTTGCTAAGAAGATCACGCCCTGCAAAGAAAGAGAACCAAACATGCTCCCGCCCGCAGCAGAGAGTCACCCGCCCCAGCCAGCCGTGTCACCCGCCCCGCAGCTAGTGGTCGAGAAGGACTCACTAATGCCTTCACCGATCGTCAAAAGGAGGAGAACCGACAAGCCTAGACGGCCGGCTCCTCGTAAACAAACACAAGCAAGCCCCGCCCTTGCCCAAGACTCGAGGACGCCGCCCCCAACTGTAAATTCCCCGGTACAAACCAGAGACGAAGGAGACTCGTCAAACAATCCGAACAGAGAAACCGGTGAGCCGATTCTCGGCTAACACAAATACGAGAGACTACCCGGAGAAGTAGAGTCTCCGGATGTAATAGATGAAACCGCCAAGTCTCTGTCTGAAGGCGTCGCAGAGGCAACCCGAAGACACAGATGTAGCTCACACACAAGCACAAGAAGAACCAGCCCAAGCGAATAGTGATGTAATGATCCTATCTCCACCTTACCCAGACATCCAAAATCGTCTGCGTGAGTGGAGAAAATGGAAGTTGAGCAAGTCGAGGAACAGTTCCAACGGCCTGAATTCATAGAAGAAGAAGAGGAACGCTAAATTTCCTGGGATCGACTCATCGTGCTCCCAAAGACTTGATGAGGACAATCGCTAGACATCTTGCAAATCTACAAGGACAGGGGGAGAGAGCAAAGCAAGTCAAGAAGCCAAGACGTGAGAAGGCAAGATCCGCCCTATCTCCGGCACCACGTAACACTTCCATCCTCTTCTTGATGTCTTCTCCGAAAGTGATGAAGAACTGGAGAATGTCACGCCACGAAGAGTTGCAGATGCATGCGGCAATCGCATGAATCAAGAATCCTTCACGAGCAAAGATCGATGGAGGGACCAGGAGAGTCCTCCAAAACACACTGAAATCGATCCAATGGGAGTGGTTCAAAGCAAATAGCCACGATGTTGCCGCTACCACTTCCCACTCACTCGGAAGAAGGCAATAAGGGAAATGGCGATGAAACGGGCTTGTGGGGACCCCGGTCGAGCCAACCCCTGTTGAAGATGTGCTACCACCGCCCCAACGGCTGAACCATCAATTGAAACAATGAGTCCTGGAGACGAGTGACCCCACTCCAAGTCACTCACCGGTGGTGCGCCACCGAGGGGGGAAACTCCTCCACCGCAGTAAGTCGGAGGATGCCGCAGATAACTCCACAAAGAAGCAAGGAGGCGAAGAAGAGAAATTACAATCACAGAAGAACAAAGAAGGTGCCATCAACGAAGCTCGCAGTTGAGACGCTGTCCGAGGTGCCACCGCTTCACGATGGCTAATGACGCGCGATGCGTCGAGGCACGAGAAGGAATGTACCCGGGAGTTAACACTGGCGATGAAAGTGCAATCCATGGGGTTGAGACTCCAATGGATGCCATTGTAGAAGACCCGAGACACCGACACTCGTCGAAAGGGAGGACAGTGCCTCGCAGCAGAGAGACCGCCGGAGGAAATGAAGGCCCACGGGAGGTTGAGACTTCCCGGGAAAAGAGGTCAAGTAGTAGAGAACATCCCTCCCGCAATCATCGACCCATCGAGAAGGAAATCAGCGCACTTCATGATTCCCAGGACAACCCCGATGTCACTTTTCTCGGGATCGAGGCGATGCGAAGAAAGTTCGAGTCAACCCCATGACAAATCCAAAAGACTCAGTGCGGATGTTCCAGGCACGAGCAAGTCCGATCCCAAGACTACTCGTCAAACTTTTAACTTTGATGATGAGCCACCTCTAGAAATCTCATCATCGCCCGATGACGCCGATAAGGCCGAGGATAAGTCAATCGAAAAGGAAAAATCATTTGAGACCAACGGTTGTTAAGACAATGAGGCTCGGCAAGTTCGGGTCTACTTCACAACCAAACCCACCTAAACCGGAAAACCACCGCTCCGCTCCTCAAGCTACACGGTGGATCGATTCCCAAAAGAACTTCACGCGCACCGCTCATCATCGAACAAATCCCGGTCGGCGGTGATGAATCTTTTGTAGAATCTTTCCCTTTCTCACCGGGAGATACTAGAACTCCACGAAGAGTCGAAAACGAGCAAGCACGTTATCACGCACAGCCCCTGTTTTTCACTCAGGCACCATTGTTCCGATTTTGATTTCGACGTCAGATGGCCATCACCGCAATGAAGAATCACCAAGCACGAGAAGTGTTCAAGGCACTCTTTGTTGAAGTTGAAAAGATGGAGAGGCATCAGGCCTCTTTGGACATGCGATTGGACAACAGAGATGCCACCCTTACGGTGACTTAAGAGGCATAACAAGTTCGAATAAGGGAATGGTGGCAACAAAGCAGAATCAATGCGTGTGGAACAGTGAGATACTTTAGAACCTTGTTCAACAAGTCGGGTGTGGAGAGTCGAGAATGTTGATGCAAAAACGGTTCGAGGGAACACATTGAGCATATGCATGAAGCTCACACCGCCGAGATCAAGTCGCTGCGTGAGCGTAATGCAAATGATATACGGCGTTTGGAAGAACACATGACAAGAAAATTCAGCCTTCTCATGGCCGAGATGAAGCCGATTTTGAGAATCCAACGCTACGATCTGGCCTCAATTCGTGCCGCATACAACGCAGCAGACTTGAAGCAGTAATTCAACCATCGGAGACTCGACTTCATGCTTGCCAAAGATGTTCCCTGGGGTTCCTCTATCCTTTGATGATGCCAAAAAGGGGGAAGAGGAATACCTTAAAGCAAAGAAAAACCGAAAAGAAAGAGAAAAGAAAGAAGCGGTGAGAAGGGAAAATCACCGAGGAAATTTTGAAACTAAAGAAAGGAAAATCACTTTGAGGGGGAAGGATCAAAAGATATGACCTTGATGATTGCACAAACCCCCAACAACAGGTCCTGTCACGGTGACATTATAAGCAAAGAAACTCCCCGTGACTCGCCACTCCAACACACTGTATCTATAGCCGAGAAGAGAAAAGCAATTGAAGCAGGGATGAAGGAGGTGGAAGGAAGAATGGATGCAGGGTGATGAACATCTTGAAAGAACACGGAGGCATTCCATTGACAGAGACACGTATGCCATTTCGTATGTCGGGACAGAGCAAGATCGATTGACGAATTCAAAACGCCGAATCAAGGATATTTTGCAAATATGTCCATGGCTCAAGCTTGGGACTGTCTTGGGAAAAGTGGTCTCACATTATGTGAAGAAGGTCGATGCATGCCAGACAACCAGCGAGAATACTCTGCTGGTCACTCCACGGGCACTCACCGGAAAAGAAGAAGGCCCCAAGACAAGATACGCCCCAGGTAGAGGAAAAAGAAGCAGTGATGGAGGAAGAAGCTTGCACCCAGGCCTCGCCCAAGAATATTGAATACGTAGATCCAGGAAAGAAATGAGGGATCTACTCGGGCCGGGCTTGACCAAGTGGCAAATTTGCGAGTGGCTAAAACTAACGCCGAGTATGTAAAGAGAATAGAAGAAGAAAACAAAAGACAAACTCGGCTATGGCGGGGAGAGACAGAAAGAACAAGGAAAGATGAAGTCGCCGAGGAAGGCATATGAGAAGAAAAAAAGGAAAAGCATTGATGACGAGAAGAAGAGAAGAAGAGAAGAAGATCCGATCAAGATGAAAGAAAGGAGACAACGAAGGAGATGAAGTGTTCTTTGTCCAACCCTTCTTGTATTTTATATGTAAATACATACAATGTAAGTCTTACGTAATAAAGCTATAAATTTTCTATTTTTTTGTGAAGACAATTACATACTCGATACACCTTGTAAAAATTGTGTTAAGTACAAGAATGATATGATCAATAAAAAGATTGATTCTGCGCATACATTCTATGTCAATACACTATCTCGTATGTATCTTTGTTATTTGCATCCTTGTATGATTTAAGTTTTGGCATCATCAAAAAGGGGGAAATTGTTAGGAATTTTATTGTTTAGATTTTGATGAATGCCATGTAAAACTTAGAATAGAAAGTTGGCACCCCAATTCTTGTCAGAAATGTATTGTAACAATTAGAGTGGCCAAGCCGAGTTAAGTCGCCTACGCCCCTAACATGCAAGAAGACAATCAAGGCTTGAAGGAAAACTCTCGAGAGACAAAATTTGAGTACAAAGAAGAAAAGCAGACAGAACTCGATGAAAAAAATGAGATACTGGTGAGTGGAACATCGTCAAGTCAACTCAAGAGAAGCAAGTCTCAAGTCAAGTGATGAGAAGAGTCATCCATGATTGAAGTCGACTCTAAGTCACCTCGGGGGGAAAGCAAGGAAAAGCAATCAAGTCGAGATAATCGAAAAGAACCGTTGACGTAAATCAAGAGATTTACTTAAACAAGTAATATCTCCATACCACCTTTCTGAGTGCTCACCCCGTAAGCGTGCAATTGGAATGAACCAATGGGAAGCACTACACCGTGTCGAACTCAAAAAGGTGAAACAACAATTCATACGAGGAAACAACAATTCCAAGAATCGCAAGCCAACGACGCAAAGTGACTTTCAAAAATAAGCCTATCTCTTCAACGGGCAAATTTTTGAAAGTTCACTATAAAAGGCCGAGGAGTTTGTTTGAGAAAGAGATGCATGCATGACACATACGTGAGATATACAAGCACATTAGAAAAATCGAAACAATCTCAATCCTCAAGCCTATATTTCAAGTACATCAATCCAACACTTACCCGTGAAGGAAAGAGAGCTTCAACCAGAGTTGAAGAGGAAACCTTTGAAAACAAGGGGTCTACTTTCCGGGGAAGGATTGTAGAAAAGTTCAAAGTTGAACTAAGTCTTAAGCATTTGGAGGGCTTCGTGATCAAATCCAAAGAGCTTGAGCAAGTGAGTGTAGTAGGCGCAGCTTGCCCCGTGAAGAAGCCGAGTCGAACGAGAAGCCACCGAGTGATCAAGGCGTCTCAGATCGAGTCCCAAAGGATCAAGTCGGCTGTTGTGATCAAGACTTGTATCTCGGATCTACCACTTTGTAAACCGATCATTACTTAGTGGATTCCTCCAGGAGTTGGAGAAGAGAGGAGTAGAAGAATTACCCCATCTTCGAACCTCTATAAAAACTTTATTGTGTCATTTACATTTCAAAGATTTAAATTCCTCGCACTTTTAATTGCTTATATCTCACGATAAATTTGCTATCCATTTGATAATTTATAAGTACTAAATCAAGCTCTAAAATATTGCTTAATCAAACTTAAGGGTGTTAAGTCTTCCAATGAAAATAAAACCACGGTGAAGTTAAATTGTAGCCAACAAAGTGAGTTACTCCATCAATACTCAACCGAAATCGTTGAAAGATTAACTCTCTTGAGTGACTAATTCGATTGTCCATCTAGGACACAAATTGTGTAGAATTAACTCGTAGATTTAAAAGGACTAAATCGAAAATGGGTAAGGTTTATTCAACCCCCTTCTAAACCTTACACTTACACCCCTTGGGACCTACAACACGCCACTTACTTGATTTATTAATATTTGTTTGGGCCAATTTTACCCCTGGATAGATACTATTCAGTTTTTCTATTATTTTTAATGTTTTAATCTCAAATTTTTATTGATTTGTTATAACGGTTTAGATCAATCCCTACGGTCTCATCGCAGAAATGGTCTCACAAGAACCAACCCCGTATATCTATATCAAAATAGGAAAGAAAATTAGAAAAGTACTTTTATAGTCTGGGGCGTAAATACTCCATCTTGCGAGAATGGAAGGATATGAACTTTTAAGACTTATAATTATAATCGCTTAATTGCAAAGAAATATCCCTGTGAACTTGGGGTAAAATGCATTTTCGGACTTTTGTTATGGGTTTGCAAAATATGCCCTGTATGTTCTTCAAGTTTTGCAAAATATGCCCCGTAAGTTTATAACGTTCGTAAAATTGGTCCTGCAAGTTTATACCGAAGCAATTGGTGTCCTATAAGTCTTGAGTTGATGCAAAATTGGTCTAGCGGAATAATTGCATATTTTCAAAATACCAATTATACCCTTATTCATACACATAGCTGATTTGACTAAGTGTCATTTTGCTTAAAATGGTATCGAGCCAGGTTTATTAAGAACTTTTTGGTTATATTTATTATATATATGTAATTAACAATTGGTGAGGAGAATTTCCGAGAATATGGATCGGACCGATGTCCGAGATGTACCCTTTACAGACATATCGTCAAATATTGACGATGTACGCACAAGAACACTTGACCAGGTTTCATATTGGGAATACCAATATGAAGAAAAGGAATAAGCAGAGCCGACGGGGAAACCTTAAGGCAATGCAAAATGAGCAGAATATTATAAGCGATTCGATGCTTAACCGACACTATATGTTCACTTGATGAACCTTCAAGAAACGGTTCATGAAAGTTCCCATCGAACAATGATTCATGATGGAGTACCGAGTGGAACGAGATACTTCCTGACAAATCTAAGATTTCCAAGATCTTAGAGAAATCCGAAGACGGCGGTGCGTAATTATGGCAATCGCCATATTCATCTACCAACACAAGTTCATCGATCGAGAACTGGATGGAGACGATGGTGAAATATCATAAGGAAACTCTTGAACTCCTTCATGATATTGTAAACGAGTCAAGAACCGGAGGAGGCCAAGTTCATCGGATGGGACGGTACCCTATTTACACCAAAAAGAAAAACCTACCGAAGTTATACGAAAGATGACAGATGAGGAAAAGCTCATTGCTCTAATCAAAGGAAAATCTATCAAAAATTAAAAAAGATGGATATTGAAAAGATGAATCTTAAAGATCTACATGACCGCGAGAATCGTTCGCGGGATTAGGTATTGTAGATTTAAAGATGAACGCAGTGTGAGAATCGCCTTTGGTTACCTATGACCCACAAGGTAGACCAATTCCACCACCACCGCCACTAGTTAATCCTAACGTCGAAGAAAGACGGGTTCGCATCATGGAGCTCGGGACGAGAGGATGCCACACGCCGGGGATTTCACGACCAGGAAGTGATCCACTTTCGGGGGACGGAGGTCGAAACCTCTTGCAGAACTAGACAACCCTTTGGAAGGCCGAATGTTTATCGACGCCTTATGGAAGATCGCACCTCGACCCAATACATCCATATGGGTTGATGTTAAACTGGACATCCCGCATTTTAAAAATAGAGAAGTTCTCATTGATGAATGGGCTTGACTATGAGAATTTCAAAGGAACCTCGATCATACAAAGGATTCATTCATTTTACTCCTTGAAATGAGTCTTGAAGGATCGGTTAAGATTGCTCGGGATATGACCGATGCAAGTACGAAAAGTTCGGTCACATCGGGGGAATCACTTA
This sequence comes from Rehmannia glutinosa, assembly GCA_016081115.2. Taxonomy (NCBI): domain Eukaryota; kingdom Viridiplantae; phylum Streptophyta; class Magnoliopsida; order Lamiales; family Orobanchaceae; genus Rehmannia; species Rehmannia glutinosa. The sequence continues at coordinate 272,719 of JABTTQ020000358.1, forward strand.
AAGGAATTGTCGATGGTATGGCAAAACTATTCAAAATCCAGTTCATCGACAAAGTTATTTCGAAGGATTAGAGGATGAAAAAAGAAAGAGATATAAACAAGCCCTCTATAGCCTTGAGTTCTGGATATTTGTCATATTGACGAATATATCAAGTTGTTCACCGAATACCGGTGGAAATCAAGATTGAGGAAAAGAACCGCATGTGCCTATTCTTTGCCAAGATTCCGAGTCCCCTGGAGAGAAATGCTTATCGGGAATACAAGGGTGGAGTGAAGTAGAAAGCGTGGCGAGAAAAATGTCCTTCCTAAAGGCCAAGTTATCGAATGGTGTTACCAAGCGCTCTATACAAGAATTACAAAAGATTAAGAGGAATTAACAAAACAGTTCCTCTATGTTGCATGGATAATGATATCCCAACAGTTGTGGAAGTCAACCAAGGCGGCACAAGAAGAATAAGGATAGAAGCCATCCATCTTGCCGAGGAAGCAAAGAACAAAAAAGCGGTCTTCATGGAGACCTAGAAGGTTCTCGTCAAAACAAAAAGCCCGAAGTTATAAATCGGGCAAAGACCGGACTGGCGGAGTAGAGCCTCTTCATCGGGTCTAATCAAGCAAGTACCAGAGAACACCAGGAAGAAAAACTTTCAGCGTGCTCACACCGAGCTAATGAAAGTTTCAAAGACTGTAATTGCTGGACATGCGAGCAAGAGGGCATATCTCAACAGATTGCCCGGACAATCAAAAACGAGGAGTCGACAGTTCGAGGCCACACCGAGAAATCGAAGAAGTGTCTATTATCGATTTAATACAAGTGTATCAATTTGAGGATATTCTCTCGATGAAAGCATCTATGAATAAGAGATCTATTCTCGATGATGGAAGTGAATCTAGTTCGAGAATCGAGTGAAGAAGAAATTCTTCAATGACGGTCGGGAGGATATGTCGGGATTCCTCTCTCACACTACGGTATCTCATAAGACTCTTATGAGAATTATGAAGGAAGATCCAAAGCTTCAAATCTATGATGGATTTACAATTGGGGCGATGGAAAAGGCTTTGGATAAGATTGGTTTTCGTAATAGAAAACACCAAATTATCCACGGGTGGTAACAACCAGAGAATTTGCCATTCCGATGGAGTTTAGGGAACGATCGAGATGCAGTTGGTCCCTATTAGAGAAATACAGGAGATCAAAAGCGAGTTAAAAGAGAAGTTGCAAATATACTCTCATGGATTCATATCGGAGCTATAAGAGTCATTATTAAAGCAACATTCAAAGAAGGAATAGATTCGCCACTCAATCTGGCTATCTTTGACAAGCGAATCTCAAACCTCAAGGATTCATGTCTTGGAGCAGTTACAGGAAATTTGTATGCAGGAAAATTGGCATTTAATGTCTATCCTAGAATTGCATACAATTTGGAAGATCGAGATTTCAACGAGTCCTAACTCTTCATCAAGATTTCAAAAGAGTCGAATTGATGAAAGAAGGAACAGGACTTACTCGATCACATACAAGATATCCTATGCTCTCTCGAATACACATCATTGAAGTATTCTTGAGAAAGGAATTCATTGAAGTCCCAAGAATCTTCGAGGACTTTGCCAGGGTGGTTCTACCAGAAATTATTGAATCTCCCACTATAAAGGAGATCGATATGAAAATACAAGATCAACCAGTCTTCAACAAAAGTCGAAGTCTCAGAGTTGAGCCAAGAAGGATGTCTTTCCAACAGGACAGAATGACGAGTAGCAGCCGTTGGGAAGAAAAGAGACCAAATGCGATTCGATGTATCCCGAGATGTTTTCAAAACAAAGCAGGAGAGCCGAAATGTCCGTATGATGGCGAGAAGTGGAAGTAATATTTGACATCACTCAAAAGGATAATATTTTTCCTTGTGATGTTCTATATTATCTCCAACAACCAATAGTTGGAAGGTATCAAGGAAGCCTCGAAGATAGGAGAAATTGAGCTTACTATCACGGGGAATGGCGGTGAAAGATCCGAGAACAATTAACACGGGAATTGAATTTCTCGAGGATCATAAACCTTGGGAAAGATTACAAGAAGGAATGGAATTCACAAGTGGCTAATAAAAGATACAGAATCAAATGACCACTAGTCCATTCTCTATATACATTTCTATTGGAATGTTATATGCTGAATACAAGGCCGAGTATTTCGCCGCCTATATTGATTCAGTGCGGAATATGTACTTTGCAAAGCGGATGTTTTTCCTAAAGAAATTGGAGAAGATTTACCAGCTATTGCACGAAGAGATTTCTCTAAAAGGATTCTTATCCTTAACAGGGGAATTAAACAAGCGAAATAATGATCGGAGGCGCGGGCGACCCATGGTACAAAGTAAAGACGCCACCAATCTATTTCCATGATACAGTGCATATGTTTTTCTAGGAAACAACTTCCTACAAACATTCAAGCGATTTACACAGAGAACGAGACAAGAAGACTTATTTTCACAACCTTATGTGATCATAAGATCATTGTCCGAGATCGCTGGGAAGCATTTCTGAGAAAAATGCCTATTAATTTTCGCAGCAAGCGTGGTGATGAAGCCAAACTCCAATATCCAAAAATGGCGGATCGAAGGAAATTTGGTGAAGCTTTATTATCCTATAGACAATTCGGTTCTTGAAAGGATAAGAAGCTTTGGGATAATAACTTGTATTCATTCGAGTGTAAGGAGAAGAACGAGTTACTCCGAAGTTATTCTTTGAATTGATGGTAAGCGATGGAGAATCCACAGAGTGACGTAACCATTGAAGAACAAATATCACTCGAGGATATCAAGAAGAAAATCCAAAGGAATTATAATGAAGACCCTTTGGCATGGTGGGATAAGAATGAGCTCAAAGCATCCTTAAAGGTTAAACCTGGAAAGGAGTACGAGTTCGTAAGATTCAAACCAATCCTTATGAACCAGGAGGATCGTGAGGATATGCGAGAAGATACTTAAGGAACATCTTGACCTTAAGTTAATTTCACCAGGAGTTTCTCCATACAAGTGAGCCCAGGATTCTTAGTCGAAACCATGGAGAAATCAAAAGAGGAAAGCCAAGACTTGTTATTAACTACAAAGGGATTAACAACATTTTAGAGTTCGACGGATACTATATCCCAAGTAGAGAACATCCAGTTAATCGCATCAAAGGTGCCAAGATATTCTCAAAGTTCGATCGCAAGTCCGGATTCTACCAGACATTAAGATGGAGGAAGAAATTAAGAAGTTTGACTTTCTCTACCCCTCAAGGACACTATATTTGGAACGTGATGCCTATGGGATTGGCTAACGCACCCGGATATATCAAAGGAAGATGGATAATCTCTTCAAAGATTATTTCGTTTCATGTTCGTGTATATCGATGACATTCTAATCGCATCAAAGAGCATGAAGGAGCATCTCAAACATTTGGAAATATTTTGGATGTTTGTCATAAGAAGGATTAGTGCTTTCGGAGAAGAAGGCAATGATTGCAACAAGACAGATTGAATTCCTAGGAATTGAGATCGATTTAACTGCGGAATCATCCTACAAAGTCATATTGTAGAAAAGATACAGGATTTCCAAATACACCGAAAGACAAGAAGCGACTTGAGAGTTTTCTTGGAGTTGTTAATTTTCTTTGGGATGTTCATTAACAACGGCATACTACGGGAAGGTGTTTAGCCCATTGCTTAAAAAGATGCAGATTCAAATGGGAAGATGAACATCGAAGGAATTAAGCAACTTAAAGAAGTTTGTAAAAAGCTCCCAAAGCTTACAATTCCCCAAGACGAGGACGAATCGGTTCTTTACACGGATGCATGTGATGATTGGTGGGCAAAGATTCTTACGAAAGTAACACCAAATGAGGAAGTGCCATGCAGATATCTTTGCGGCCGGTTTATTCACCCCTAGTGAAGCAACTCGGTGGCATATTAACGAGAAAGAATTCTTTGCAATGTCGAAAGGCTTTTAAAAAATGGCCACTATTTTTACTTGCTAAAAAAGTTTACTTTAAAAATTGATAATTCAAGTGTCAAGGCTTTTACGAAAAACAAAATTGAATCAAAACGAGAAAAGGCTCGATTACTTAGATGGCAAGTGAATGTCAATATTATGATTATGATATTGTCATTATAAAATCTCATGAAAATATTCTTGCAGATTTCTTGACACGAGATGGAAGGACGCGTTCTTGACGAGGTCCTTAAACGAGTAAGACATCGGGGAAAACCCGGAGAGTCTAGAACGAAATTTTGGGACGTTATGTCTCAATGCGTTTGCCGGACGACTTCAACAGTGACCGTAAATCCGTTTCTAGTCAAATACGAGCATGTCGGTTCGCTCAAGGACAATTGTTCTTAGCGCCGCAAGGGCCTCTCTTCCAGCCGCATCTCCTACGGTGCAAAAAGGGGCCGAGAGAGTACGGGGCTCTAACCCGGAGGTTATGGATTCAAGTACCATAATCACAAATGTTGCAGTGATGCATCCTCCGAGGGTGTACAAATCGTAACGAATGTTGAAGCTCCGGTGTCACAACCCGAGTCTTCAAGTCAACCCAAAGACCTGCGGGGTAAAAGAGGAGAGTTGAATCTTAGGCCACGACATGGCAAATCTAAGGTTCAAACGACGAGAATAAGATTTCTCCTATGCAGGTATATCAACGGCAATGGGAGAAACTAGTTACAAGACAAGGTATTAACCCGCAGAAAACAATGGTTGATATCTCGAGGCAAGTATCCCGAGTTTGGATGAAACCGTGGAGTCATCCAAATGAAGTACATGAATGGTATACTTTTGGAGCTTTAGCTTCAATCTATACTATGTCACCAGGATTCCAGAAATTTCAAAATTACCTAAATGGATTGGGGAAGCGATTTACGAGACTGGGCCAATAATCCACACTTGGCCAGAGGAGATATTTTGGAACCGTATTTTATCGGTGCGGCTCCCGAACCAAAGCGAAGAAAGGCTTTAATGAAGCTTTTCATTTCATCAAGCTAAGAAGACCGGATGGAAATGCTTTAAAATACATTAAGGCGACTTCACCAGGAAGAAGGACCAAGTGTTAGTAGGAGCATTTTTCAAGACGAAGCTTCTACCAGGCGAGCATGGGGTCTTTGGGTTTGTCTAACGGAAATGGACAAGGTCAAATATCCATTCAAGTTCTTCCAAAATTCGACAAATGGATCTTTCCTTTTGAATTCGATGATTGGATCAACCACGGGATTTGCAAGAGGAACTTTTCGAGACCAAAAGAAGAATTCTCAGGAGAACAAGATTCCGCAAGCAAAGAAACTTACCGGAAATTTCCGTAACATGGCGCATGTTGGCCGTTGGATCGACCGGATCTGTCAAGCATGCCCCGAACGAAGGAACCCGAGTTTGGGAAAGGATTCACCCAAATCCGACCGACAAGATCATGCGTTTGAAAGGATAAGGGCCCACTCACAAAACGCGTTATCCTCGGGGACCACGTAAACCAAATTTTTAAAAGATCCGACAAACATCACATGGCCGAGTCACGCGAGAGAAAAAGAAAACCGGTGGCGAGGCAATAATGTGGGATATAATCTTGATGACGCGTCATATAGATCAAGAAGATTTGAAGTCCGCCTTTGAAGTCCGGATTTATCTCTATAAAATGCGGGATTTGAAGGAAGGCGAGGACATCGAACATTTTCCCTAGTTTTCTTACAATAAAATCTGAGTGATAAATTTGTAATAGTTTGAGTGTTTTAGTTTTAAGTTTTATGTATTTGAGTGAAAGCCTCATCTATGAGAGGCTAAACCAAAGATTCTCCTCCCAAAAGGAGATTACTAATGTAATAAATATTTCAATAAGTTCTTAATAAAAAGGGCTTTCTGCTTCAACATGTCTTCATAATGTTCCATTAATTCATCCCGTTTAAAGATTACTTTACGCCTTGGAGTAGGAAACGAACCAAGGCCGTGTTGAGCGATTCAAGGAGTCGGATAACTTGAGATCATCTTCCCGAGGTGAGGTTGAACAGTGAGGAGTTGTTTGTCAAACGATCCGGGGCGTAATTTTCCGATGGTGGCATTGCGAACCACTTAACCGGTCTTTATTTGGTCAAAAGAGGTATGAATTTTAAGGGATTTATTAATTTTACGGAAGCATGTTGGGCCCGATATGGTCGTGATGGACTATATCTGTTTTATCAAACCTTAGTCTGAAATCGAATTTACTTATAATTATGAATCATTTACATAAGTATGTCCTATTGAGTTTATAGGCTGGAAACCTGACATGATCCACTTAAAACCTCTGAATAGAGACTGGATCTAAGTAGGTGTAACAATGCCACGAACAAAATAGGTATCAGAAAATGTAAATTTTCATAATCTATGAAATTTGAGTTTATTGAAAATAGCTATGGTATGAAAGGATTGAAATTGCTAATTCTCGAAAGTTATAGGCTATAATTGCTACCTTTGAAAAGAAAATGGACCAAAATTGCTATTTGGCTATAAGGGTAAAATTGTCAGGCATAAATTGCAACTTTAATAATTAAAGGGCAAAACCGCAAAACGGCCTAAGTTATAGGGCATATTTTGCTATTAAGCCTTATAATTTCATGAAAGTTTGAAATTTATTTGATGTGTTATCTTTAGACACTGACAAGCAGACTTGAAGGCTTCAGAAATATTATTTAATCTTGATTCTAAGTTAACTCCTCCACATGGCCAGTGGCTAGTCGTTGAAACGTCTTTGTGATAGCGGTCTGTACCCACCCGACCCATGAAAATGGACATTTGAGATGTTTGGACCATGAAAGGGCCCACAAATGGAGAAAATGGCTCAATTTTTAGTTGAGAAAATGGGTTAAGGACATTATTGCTCCACATACCGGATAAAATGACAACTTGTTATGCTCTTGGATATTTTTTTCCTTTTTGGACATTTTTATGCTCCCGTGTTTTTGGATATTTTTACGCTCCTGCCAAATTTTTCGGATTTTTTACGCTATTATTTCAAGGTTGTTTCGAATATGTTTCAAACATGTTTCATCTAATAAAATTTCAGCGGAAAAAAATTTCTGCCACCATTAAATAATCAAATTTATAATCAAAATCTTATAAAAAAATCAAGAAATATACCATAGAACAACCCATATTAAAGCCAAACAAATTGAAAGTAATATAGAAATGAATAAAAATACAATTGAGTTTTTGATCAAATCCTTGAAAACATCAAAAACATGAAAACAACAAAGAAACAACAAAACACCATTGAAAACTATATAGAAACTACCCAGAAATAACATAAACAATATAGAAAACACAATATGAACAAAAAAAAGAAAAATAGGTAAAAACTATATTGAAACATCGAAAATTACATGAAAACATCAAAACAACATAACAAACGGTATAGAAACAACCAAAAAACAATGAAACAATATATAAAACAACGCATGAACATAAAAGAGTGTAAAAAATAAGTAAAAATTGTATTGAAACATCGAAACAACATAGAAATAACTTAGAAACAAATATAAACAAAATCAAAACAACAAATATGACATATAAAGCAATACGTAAAACAAAAAAAAAACGTAAAAAAATAACCTAAAAAATATGCGGGAGCGTAAAAAAGTCAAAAAAAAGAGTACAAAAGTGATAGGAACGTAAACAATGTCTTTCTTCCAAAAGATGAGGTATTTCCGACAATTTCTCTAAGAAAATTGGAGCTTTGTGAGTTTGGTGATAATAAATTACTCAATTTTTTTGTAATGTTTGTAGTCACTATAATATTGGTAGTTTTGTATTTTTTTCGAGTACAATGAGAGATAGTATGGGATGAAATTAGGGTCAATCGTCCTAACAACACATGCTTCTATCATCGAGCACAAAGTTGATCCCTTATTAGGTTTATATTTACCTTGTGTTTTTTCATTTACATTTATAAAAACGTATCAATTAATTCGGTTATAAATCAATATATAATCAATTTTACGGGCTTATTTAAGGGTAAGTTCAAGAATGGCCCTTTTCAAGTTTCGATTTAAGTTTGGCCTTCCTTATTAAAAGAGTTCAAATATACATCGAAGTTCCCATTATACCCTTTATAACAAATAAAGAAACCGATTAAATTGCCCGGATATCACGAGAATATGAACACTTTCGTTTTTGTCACTTGTTTCATTCGTGACATTGTTATACCTACTTAGATCCAGTCTCCATTTGGAGGTTTTAAATAGATCATGTCATGTTTCTAGTCGATAAACTTAACAGTCATAGAATTAAAAGATGTTCGATTCTATGTTATCAGTTCCAAACTAAGGTTTTACAGATAAAAAATGGAAATAGTCCTTACAACCATATCAGCCCAACATGTTTCCGTAAAATTAATAAATCCCCTAAAATTCATACCTCATTCGACCAAACAAAGACGGGTGAGATGGCTCGCAACACCACCAATCGGAAAATTATCGTCCCCAGATCGTTTGACAAACGGCTCCTCACTTCAACCTCACCCTCGGGGAAGATGATCTCGCAAATTATCCGACTCCTTCAAAGAATCGCCAAAGACAACCTTGGTTCATTTCCTACCCAGCGTATAGTAATTCTTCAAAGGGATAGATCAATAGTACTTTATGAACACATGTTCAACAAAAGCCTTTATTTTATTTAAAACTTAAAGAAAAATTTATTACATCAGTAATCTCCTTTTGGGAGGAGAAAACTTGTTTAGGCTCTCATAAAGGCTATCACACTCTTGTACATAAAATTAAAAACTAAAAATTTAAAAGCTAAAAATACACTGGAAATTCTAAACACTATTACAAAAGAAATTTATTGTAGAAGACTAAGGAGATGTTCGATGCCTTTAGCCTTCTGAAAACTCTTGTTTATATAGAGGTAAGTGGTGCCTCTATTTCTTGGATTCTATCATCCACTTGCTGAAAGTAGTGGATACTTTATTATCTTCACATGGTTTGGGACCCGTATTATCCTGGGGTATCTAATGTATTTTGATAAGGCTCCAAAACTTGTCGACTGACTCTTCTTTTTCCGTCTTTTAGTTAAATGGAATCTTATGACGTCATTGCTTACGCCATTTCCGAATTATTAGCATCTTGATTAGTTGGATGCCAATTACTAGATCTGACCCACTTTTTGTCTCTTTGCTGAGTGGGTTATCCTTGAGTCACATGCATTTACTAACTTTGTCGGGGAATCTACTTTTTTGGTGGTCCCCAAAACTTTGGATACTTTTGTGACTTGTGTTCTCCGTCGCCGGGTCTTCTCCGATCGACTTTTGGTCGGAATCCTTTGCCAAATTCCGGTTCCTTCTGGTTTTGGCATTCGGGGTAGACCCGAAGTTCCCAATGGCCGATGTGAGCCCTATTACAATATTTCCGGCGAGTTTCTTTACTCCCCGGCAACTTGTTTTCCCACAGAAGATTTCTTTTCTTTTCGAACAGGTCTTTTGCAAATCTTGTAGTTTTTCCTGTCATGGTATTCAACAGGAATGATCTGTTCATTGAATTCTGATAAAACTTGAACGGAAACTTGACTTTGTCCATCTCAGTGAGACAGACCCACAATCCCCATGCCCTTCTTGTTGTAATCTGATCATCAGTGAAGGTCATGGCTAATTGTACTTCTTCTGAATTTGCCTCCTTGATATTTTTGAAGGCTCTTTCTTCTGGTCGGCGAAGCCTGATGTAATGAAAGGCTTCATGACCGCCTTTTCCGACGGGCTCTGGAGCTGCACTTATGAAATACAGCCCAATGTATCCCCTCATTTCAAGTGTCATTATTTGACCAAAGACACTTCATAAACTTCCCGGATCCATTTTGGTAATTGCTTGATCTCCGGGAAGACAGGTGAAGTAGTATAGACCGAGGTCAAAGCCCCAAACTCATACCACCTTTTCACTTCTTGCGGGCTTGAATTTGGAAGCATCCACACCCTTGGATATTTTCCAGAGATATCTATCTTTGTTCTTTTCTCGCAGATATCCCTTGCCTTGTAATGAGTTTCTCCCAAGTCGTCTGGTATTCCTGCCAAGAAGGAGACACTTTAATCTCGTTAGTATCAACCTTAGAATTGCCCATCATCGGCCTAAGATTGATCTCTTCGTCCTTTACCCCGAACATCTTTGTGTTGATGTGATAACTCGGGATTTGACTCCGGAGTATCGGTTTTTCCTTGGGCCAATATTTCGCCGACTTAGGACTTGTGCTAGAGGTACTGGAATCCTGCTATAAAGTTGGGGAGTCTGCGCGCTCTAAACGCTCCGTTTGCTTATTAGCGGCCTGGAGGAGTGGCCCTTGAAATGCCGTTCTCAATCGAGAGTGAGACAGGACACATGCTCGTATTCGATCGATTACTTTGTCCCAATCATTCCTTTGTAATTTCTACTAAGTCGGCATTGATGACCAGGGTATCAAATTCTCAGTAGCATTTTAATTTTGGTCTCCAAGATGACTTGAGGCTATGAGGATGGAATCGCCTTCAATTCCTCCATCTCTTGTTAAAAATCTACAAGAACATTTTCATGAGATTTTATAATGACAATATCATAATTATAATATTGACATTCATCTTGTCATCTAAATATTCTAGCTTTTTTCGGTTTTGATTCAATTTTGTTTTTTAAAAGTTTTAACACTTGAATTATCAATTTTTAAGACAAACTTTTAGCTAAGTAGAAATAAAGGCTATTTTTGAAAGCCTTTACATCGCAAAGAATTCTTTCTCGTTGATATGCCACAGGGTTGCTTCACTGTCTGTAAATAGACCGCTGCAATATCTGCATGACACTTCTCCATTTGGTGTGGTCTTTGTGAGAACTGCTGCCCACCATTATGTTTGATAAATGGTTTTATCATGATTTTGATCATTTTGTTTTTACACCAAAACAATGTTTTTAAAGGTTGTCCAAATACTCATAAATGTTTTAAAATGATTTTAATATTTTCCGGAGTATTTTTTTCAAGTTTATTTTCGACAAAATTGGACAACGCTTTTATATGATTTTGTGTCAAATGTTTTTCATCAAAACAATGTCCCCGTATGTTGTCCTAATACTCCCGATTGGTCTAAAATATTTTTGCTATTTTCCGGAGTATTTCTTGAAGTTTATTTTCGATTTAAACACTTATGTTTCAGCTCGACTGGCCGCGGTCGCCCTATAGGCAACTCGTACATGTGTTGAGTTTTGGAAGAGCGGAGGACGGAACAAAAGCGGCGGACGGTCGACCCGGGAGGTCGACCGGTGAGCGATCGGTCGACCATGGGCGGCCGTGTAGGTCGACCGGATCGACCCGGGCGACCGGTAGGTCGATTGACGGCTGGGGCGGCCGTGCACGGCTGGCGCCGTAGAGCGTAAACTTATGTTTCTCATTTTTGTGTCCCGTCAATTTGAAAGCAATGGGGTGACCGGTCGAAGCCTCACGTCGACCGGTCGCCCTATGTAAAATTGTTGCGTTATGTTTCAAACTTCTATTTGTGCGCGACTAGTCGCCTCATGTTTTGACAACAAAAATTTGACCGCGTTTGACAAACAGACAACATTTCCTTAAATCATGGAGTTGATTTCTAATGACTCTTTTCTTCAATTGTCTTGCAATTTTTTACGTAATTCATGTCCCCAAGAGGAGCCTATCATGTACAAGACATCTTCTATAAATAGAGGAATAATTGAAGCAACACAACAAGAGAGAAAACTACAACACAACAAGATACACTCAAGAATACACTTGTTCTTACATTGTCTTATTTCTTGTTGTAATTTGCCTAGCTATTTACTTTCACATCCTTGAGGTCTAGGTTATTCTTGATTACACTCGCACTCAATTGTATAATTCATTATCGAGTTGTAATCTTGGATTTTGGTAATCATTCAACACAAGATATCCTTGTGAGTGTTCTTGTGGTAAGAACACACTTGGGTGATCTAGGTGTTAGGTGTGAGAAGATTGTGGTAATCTTCTTGTTGAGGTGTTGAAGAATTTGGTATTCTTCAAGGTTGAAGATTGTGGTAATCTTCACAAGGTGCCGTTGGAGATTGTGGTAATCTTCAAGAGAGATTGTGGTAATCTCAAAGGTGGTGTTGAAGAAGAGTGTGGTGCTCTTCAAGGTGTTGTTGTAAGTTGGTGTTGTATTAATTTTGGTAATTAATAAAATCTTTTTTTCTTTTGAAATCCATCCCGGATATACTGGGGTGGTAGAGGATTAGGCCCTAGGTGGGTTGAACCTCTATAAATCGACGTGTGTTATTTACATTCCGCACCTTTATTATTGTCTTTGAGCATTCGGTTCGAAAAAGAGGGTAAAATCGAAAAGATGGAGATAATCTATTCACCCCCCCTCTAGATTATCGTAGCCGCTTGGACTTACACATTAATCACTGGCATCTGTGTAAAGAACCAGTTCATCTTCATCCTGTGGAATTGCAAGTTTAGGAAGCTTTTTGCAAACTTCTTTAAGCTGCTTAATTCTTTCTTGATGTTCATCCTCCCATTTGAATAATGCATCCTTTTTAAGTATTGGGCTAAACACCTTCCTGTAATGTGCTAGATTGTTTATGAACATCCCAAGCAAAATTAACAACTCCAAGAAAACTTTGAAGTTGTTTCTTCTCTTTCAACGTATCGGAAATCCATGTATCTTTTTCTACAATATGACTTTGTAGGATGATCCCGCATTCATCGATTTCAATTCCGAGGAATTCAATCTGTCTTATTGCGATTCGCTTCTTCTCTCGAGCACTAATCCTTCCTTGTGACAAACATCTGAAAATATTTCCAAATATTTGAGATGCTCCTTCATGTTCTTTGATGCGGTCGAATGTCATTGATATATACGAACATGAAATCGAAATAATCTTTGAAGAGATTATCCATCTTTCTTTGATATATCCGGGGTGCGTTAGCCAATCCCATAGGCATCACGTTCCAAATATAATGTCCTTGTGGTGTGGAGAAAGTCGTGAACTTGCTTTCTTCATCCATCTTAACTGTAAAATCAGATTTGCAATTGAACTTTGAGAATATCTTGGCACCTTTGATGCGATTAACTAGATGTTCTCTGCTTGGGATATGGGTCGAACTTCAAAATGTTATTAATCCCCTTGTAATTAATAACAAGTCTTGGCTTTTCTCTTTTGATTTCTCCATGGTTTCGACTAAGAATCCTGGATCTTTGTATGGAGAAACTCCTGGTGAAATTAACTTAAAGTCCGGATGTTCCTTAAGTATCTTCTTGCATATCCTCACGATCCTCCCGATTCATAAGGATTGGTTTGAATCGCACGAACTCGTACTCCTTTCCTGGTTTAATTTTTAAGGAAGCTTTGAGCTGTTCTTATCCCACCATGCAAAAGGATCTTCATTATGATTCCTTTGGATCTTCTTCTTGATATCCTCAAGTGATATTTGTTCTTCTATTGTAACATCACTTTGCGGATTCCCCATTAGACTCATCCATAATTCTGCAATGGCTTCTGGAGTTACACGTTCTTCTCCTTGTATTTCGAATGAATACAAGTTATTATGCCATATTTTCTTATCCTTATAGTTTGAACCGGATTGTCTATAGGATAATAATGCTTCACCAAATTTCCTTCGATCCGCCATTTTTGGATTTCGGAGTTTGGCTTCATCACCACGCTTGCTGCGAAAATTAACAGGCATTTTTCTGTAAAATGCTTCTCGCAGTCTCTGGACAATAATCTTATGATCACATAATGTTGTGAAAATAAGTCGTCTTGTCTCATTTTCCTGTGTAAATTGCTTGAATGTTTGTAGGAAATTGTTTCCCAACAAAACATCTGCTCCTGTATCATGGAAATAGATTTGTGGCGTCTTCACTTTGTACCATGGGGTACCGCCCGCGCCTCCGATCATGATTTCTGCTTGTTTAATTCCTTTGTTAAGAATAAGAATTCTTTTAGAGAAATCTCTTCATGCAATAATCGGTAAATCTTCTCCAATTTCTTTAGGAAAAACATCCGACTTTGTAGTACATATTCCTAAACTGAATCAATATAGGCGCGAAATATTCGGCCATGTATTCAGACATATAACATTCCGATAGAAATGTATATGGAGAATGGACTAGTGGTCATCTCGATTCTCGTATCTTTATCGCCCACTCGTGAACTCCATTCATTCTTGTAATCTTTCCCAAGGTTTATGATCCTCAAGAAATTCAATTCCCAGTATTAATTGTTCTGGAACTTTCCCGCAACTCCGTGATAGTAAGCTCAATTTCACCTATTTTTAGGCTTCCTTGATACCTTCCAACTATTGGTTGTTGGAGATAATATAGAACATCACAAGGAAAAATATTATCCTTTTGAGTGATGTCGAATATTACTTCAACTTCTCTCCATCCTTCAGACATTTCAGCTCTCCTGCTATTTTGAAAATATCCGGGATGCGTTCAATCGTATTTGGTCTCTTTTTCTTCGCAACGACTATTGCTTATCATTCGTCTGTTGGAAAGACATCCTTCTAGGCTCAACTCGAGACTTCGACTTTTGTTGAAGACGGTTGATCTTGTATTTTCATATCGATCTCCTTGATAGTTGGAGACTCCATGATTTCGGTAGAACCACCTTGGCAAAGTCCTCGAAGATTCTTGGGACTTCAATAAATTCCTTTCTCAAGAATACTTTGAATGATGTGTTGGGAAATTTATTGTTTAGATTTTGATGAATGCCATGTAAAACTTAGAATAGGAAGTTGGCACCCCAATTTTTGTTGTAAATCGCATTGTAATAAATAAAGGGGTCAAGCCGAGCTAAGTCGGCTATGCCCAAACATGCAAGAAGACAACCGGAGACTAGAAGGAAGACTCATTGCAAGACAAGTGAGTATGGCAAAGAAGAGAAGATGGGAACTCTATCTTGAAGGAGCAAGCGGTGAGATGCGGTGAGTGGAGTATCACCAAGTCAACTCAAGAAAAGCCAAGTCTCAAGTTGAAGTGACAAAAGAGTCATCCAATGATTGGAAGTCGACTCTAAGTCACCCGGGGAAAGCAAGGAAATGCAAATAACTCGAGATAATTGAAAAAGATCCGTTACGTAAATCAAGAGAATTACTTAAACAAGTAATATCTCCATGCTACCTTTCTCGAAGTACTCACCCCGAAGCGTGCAAAAGGAATAAACCAATGGGAAGCACTACACCGTGTCGAACTCGAAAAGGTGAAGAACAATTCATACGAGGAAATGGCAATTCCAAGGATCGCAACAAGACAAGCCAACGACCACAATCGACTTTCAAAAATAAGCCTATCTCTTCAACGGGCGATTTTTGAAAGATCACTATAAAAGGCCGAGGAATGACTGCGAGAGGAGGCGACTGTAACCACAAACATTCAAGCAATTATTAGAATGTAACCTGAAATATTCTCAAGTTATTAAACGCTCAATCCTCAAGCCTACACTACGAAGAACATCAATCCAACACTCACCTGTGAAGGAAAGATAACTTCAATCGTTGAAGAGGAAATTATGAAGAATCAAGGGGTCTACATTCCACGAAGGATTGTAGGAAGATTCAAGGTCGAACCAAGTCTTGAGCTTTTGGAGGGCTTCGTGATCAAATCCAAAGAGCTTGAGCAAGTGGGCTGTAGTAGCAAGGCGGTGCCGCCTGCGTGAAGAAGCCGAGTCGCACGAGAAGCCGGTGAGTGATCAAGGCGTCTCGATCGAGTCCCAAAGGATCAAGTGGTGTGTGATCAAGACTTGTATCCGGACTGTTACCACTTTGTATACCGATCAATACCTAGTGGATTCCTCCAGGAGTTGGAGAAGAGAGGAGTAGAAGAATTACCCCATCTTGAACCTCTATAAAAATCTTATTGTGTCATTTACATTTCAAAGACTTTAATTCTTGCATCATATTTGTTTAATTCTCACGACATATTTGCTATCCATTAGATAATATCTAAGTACTAAATCAAGCTCTAAATCTCTACTTAACCAAACTTAAGGGTGTTAAGTCTTCCAATAAAAACAAAACCACGTTGAGTTAATTTAAACTTAAATTTGAGTTATTCCATCAACGGCTCGAGTTGAGTGCATTTGAGAGACTAACTCTCTTGATTAACTAAATTGGTCGCCCACCAAGGACACAAATTGTGTAAGTATCAACTCGAATTTTTAAAAGGACTAAATCAAAAATTTGGTAAGGTTTATTCAACCCCTTCTAAACCTTACACTTACACCCTTTGGGACCTACAAGTGGTATCGAGCGGTTGGTTCATTGAGCCTTCCGTGACCGTTTTGAACTAGATCTCCAAACTTTTCAAAGTCCGCTTTAGTACTTAAACTTTCAAAACTCTTTTTATCATTAAAATTTATTATCATGGAAGGCGACTTCAGAGGAATTCAACTGCCTTATTGCGATTCGTCTTCTTCTCGAGCACTAATCCTTCCTTGTGACAAACATCTCGAAAATATTTCCAAATATTTGAGATGCTCCTTCATGTTCTTTGATGCGGTCGAATGTCATTGATATATACGAACATGAAACCGAAATAATCTTTGAAGAGATTATCCATCTTTCTTTGATATATCCGGGGTGCGTTAGCCAATCCCATAGGCATCACGCTCCAAATATAATGTCCTTGTGGTGTGGAGAAAGTGTGAACTTCTTGCTTTCTTCATCCATCTTAATCTGGTAAAATCCAGATTTGCAATTGAACTTTGAGAATATCTTGGCACCTTTGATGCAGTTAACCAGATGTTCTCTGCTTGGGATATGGGTCGAACTTCAAAATGTTATTAATCCCCTTGTAATTAATAACAAGTCTTGGCTTTCCTCTTTTGATTTCTCCATGGTTTCTGACTAAGAATCCTGGACTGCTATATGGAGAAACTCCTGGTGAAATTAACTTAAAGTCCAGTTGTTCCTTAAGTATCTTCTGCATATCCTCACGATCCTCCTGATTCATAATGATTGGTTTGAATCGCACGAACTCATACTCCTTTCCTGGTTTAACTTTTGAGGAAGCTTTGAGCTCGTTCTTATCCCACCATGCAAAATGATCTTCATTATGATTCCTTTGGATCTTCTTCTTGATATCCTCAAGTGATATTTGTTCTTCTATTGTAACATCACTTTGCGGATTCCCTATTAGACTCATCCATAATTCTGCAATGGCTTCTGGAGTTACTCGTTCTTCTCCTTGTATTCTGAATGAATACAAGTTATTATCCCATATTTTCTTATCCTTATAGTTTGAACCGGATTGTCTATAGGATAATAATGCTTCACCAAATTTCCTTCGATCCGCCATTTTTGGATTTCGGAGTTTGGCTTCATCACCACGCTTGCTGCGAAAATTAACAGGCATTTTTCTGTAAAATGCTTCTCATGATTCTGGACAATAATCTTATGATCACATAATGTTGTGAAAATAAGTCGTCTTGTCTCATTTTCTGTGTAAATTGCTTGAATGTTTGTAGGAAATTGTTTCCCAACAAAATATCTGCTCCTGTATCATGGAAATAGATTTGTGGCGTCTTCACTTTGTACCCATGGGTACCGCCCGCGCCTCCGATCATAATTTCGCTTGTTTAATTCCTCCGTTAAGAATAAGAATTCTTTTAGAGAAATCTCTTCATGCAATAATCTGGTAAATCTTCTCCAATTTCTTTAGGAAAAACATCCGACTTTGTAGTACATATTCCTAAGACTGAATCAATATAGGCGCGAAATATTCGCCATGTATTGACATATAACATTCCGATAGAAATGTATATGGAGAATGGACTAGTGGTCATCCGATTCTCGTATCTTTATCACCCACCGTGAACTCCATTCATTCTTGTAATCTTTCCCAAGGTTTATGATCCTCAAGAAATTCAATTCCAAAGTATTAATTGTTCGGGAACTTTCCCCGCAACTCCCGTGATAGTAAGCTCAATTTCACCTATTTTTAGGCTTCCTTGATACCTTCCAACTATTGGTTGTTGGAGATAATATAGAACATCACAAGGAAAAATATTATCCTTTTGAGTGATGTCGAATATTACTTCAACTTCTCTACATCCTTCAGGACATTTCACTTCTCCTGCTATTTTGAAAATATCCGGGATGCGCTAATCGAATCGTACTTGGTCTCTTTTCTTCGCAACGACTATTGCTTATCATTCGTCTGTTGGAAAGACATCCTTCTAGGCTCAACTCGAGACTTCGACTTTTGTTGAAGACTGGTTGATCTTGTATTTTCATATCGATCTCCTTGATAGTTGGAGACTCCATGATTCTGGTAGAACCACCCTGGCAAAGTCCTCGAAGATTCTTGGGACTTCAATAAATTCCTTTCTCAAGAATACTTGAATGATGTGTTGGGAAATTTATTGTTTAGATTTTGATGAATGCCATGTAAAACTTAGAATAGGAAGTTGGCACCCCAATTTTTGTTGTAAAATCGCATTGTAATAAATAAATGGGTCAAGTGAGCTAAGTCGGCTATGCCCAAACATGCAAGAAGACAATCGGAGACTAGAAGGAAGACTCGCCGCAAGACAATTGAGTATGGCAAAGAAGAGAAGATGGGAACTCTATCAAGGAGCGGTGAGATGCGGTGAGTGGAGTATCGGTCAAGTCAACTCAAGAAAAGCCAAGTCTCAAGTTGAAGTGACAAAAGAGTCATCCAATGATTGGAAGTTGACTCTAAGTCACCTGGGGAAAGCAAGGAAATGCGATCAACTCGAGATAATTGAAAAAGATCCGTTGTACGTAAATCAAGAGAATTACTTAAACAAGTAATATCTCCATGCTACCTTTCTCGAAGTACTCGATCCCCGAAGCGTGCAAAAGGAATAAACCAATGGGAAGCACTACACCGTGTCGAACTACGAAAAAGGTGAAGAACAATTCATACGAGGAAATGGCAATTCCAAGGATCGCAACAAGACAAGCCAACGACCACAATCGACTTTCAAAAATAAGCCTATCTCTTCAACGGTGATTTTTGAAAGATCACTATAAAAGGCCGAGGAATGACTCGAGAGGAGGCGACTGAGAACCACAAACATTCAAGCAATTATTAGAATCAGTAATCTGAAATATTCTCAAGTTATTAAACGCTCAATCCTCAAGCCTACACTACGAAGAACATCAATCCAACACTCACCTTTGTGAAGGAAAGATAACTTCAATCGGTTGAAGAGGAAAGTATCAAGAATCAAGGGGTCTACATTCCACGAAGGATTGTAGGAAGATTCAAGGTCGAACCAAGTCTTGAGCTTTTGGAGGGCTTCGTGATCAAATCCAAAGAGCTTGAGCAAGTGGGTGTAGTAGCAAGGCACCGCCTGTGAAGAAGCCGAGTCGCGAGAATTTGGTGAGTGATCAAGGCGTCTCGAGACCGAGTCCCAAAGGATCAAGTCACCAATTTGTGTGATCAAGACTTGTATCCGGACATTACCACTTTGTATATCTCGATCAATACCTAGTGGATTCCTCCGGGAGTTGGAGAAAGAGAGGAGTAGAAGAATTACCCCATCTTCGAACCTCTATAAAAATCTTATTGTGTCATTTACATTTCAAAGACTTTAATTCTTGCATCATATTTGTTTAATTCACGACATATTTGCTATCCATTAGATAATATCTAAGTACTAAATCAAGCTCTAAATCTCTACTTAACCAAACTTAAGGGTGTTAAGTCTTCCAATGAAAACAAACCACAGTTGAGTTAATTTAAACTTTAAATTTGAGTTATTCCATCAACGGCTCGGTTGAGTCATGTTGAGAGACTAACTCTCTTGATTAACTAAATTGGTCTGCCCACCAAGGACAATTGGTGTGTAGTATCAACTCGAATTTTTAAAAGGACTAAATCAAAAATTTGGTAAGGTTTATTCAACCCCTTCTAAACCTTACACTTACACCCTTTGGGACCTACAAGTGGTATCAGCGGTTGGTTCATTGAGCCTTCCGCACCGGTTATCGAACTAGATCTCCAAACTTTTCAAAGTCCGCTTTAGTACTTAAACTTTCAAAACTCTTTTTATCATTAAAATTTATTATCATGGAAGCAAATTTGACATGCATCCCTATGTTCACAATTGAAGAATTTGATGATTGGAAAATTCGTATGCAGGCTCATCTATCAAAGATTACATGATGAGATATGGATAGTGATAGAGGATGGGCTCTTTGCAAATCTTAAAGGTGAACACATTTGTAAGAAGAGCTACAAATTTGAAGGTGAAGAGGATGTTGCTCCCGGACTAGCCATGGTTGAAAAACCAAGAACCGAATGGACAAATGATGATGAGAAAAAGATACAACCTGGACAATGTAGCCAAGGACATCCTTTACAAAACCTTGGACAAAGCCATGTTCAATAAAGTCAAATCATGCAAAACG
This sequence comes from Rehmannia glutinosa, assembly GCA_016081115.2. Classification (NCBI taxonomy): domain Eukaryota; kingdom Viridiplantae; phylum Streptophyta; class Magnoliopsida; order Lamiales; family Orobanchaceae; genus Rehmannia; species Rehmannia glutinosa. Next base: position 293,090 of record JABTTQ020000358.1, read on the forward strand.
GCTAAAGAAATCAGGACAAGCTAACATTGATTTGTGAAGGCTCGAGAGCAAATCAAAGAAAACAAATTATCAGTGGTTGTACGTAAATTTGAGAACTTCAAAATGATCTCGGGAGAAAACCTGGATCAACGGATGCTCGGTTCACGTAAATCACCAACGAGCTATCTCGCACTTGGAAAGAAATATACAGAAGAAATGTGTATGAAGATCCTAAAAAAGTCTTCAAACTGAATGGGAAATGAAAGTCATGGCACTAAGACATTCCATGGACCTATCAAAGACATCCAACCATGAACTATTCTCGGACCTCAAAGCCTACGAGTTTGGCCGAGAAGAAAAGACCAGGAAGAGACGGATGTACCCAAAACAAATTTGCTCTAATTGTTAAAGATGGGAAGAGAGCGAGGTCAAAGAAGTCATTGACCCGGAAGAAATAGCCCTACTAGTAAAAAGGTTCAACAAGTTCTTCAATAAGAACTACAAGAGAGGCAAGGGCGAATCCTCCGAAGACACTCGGCTCCTCCAAATCAAGGGAAGATAGGCCAACCAAGAGAATAGATCATCAAAAAGTGAATATCAAAGGGCCGACAATCCAAGAATGGAAAGAGTTGATCAAAAGGTTGAATATCTATCTTTGAATCAGAGGCAACCAGGTCACTATGCCATTGACCGCCCATATCCTGTAGTCAACAAATACGGGAATGAAAAAGAAAGAAAGGTCTTGAGAGAAAGAAGACAAGAAAAGAAAAAGGCAATGTTGGTCTGCGAGAAAATCCGAGTCAAAAGACACGGTGATTGAGAGCTTGATGTTGACTACTCAAGTGACTCGAAGAAGAAGCCCGATCTATTTGATGGCCAAGGAACAAGATCAACTTGACCAAGAAGATGAGGTAAACTCCAACTCATCAAACTTAGATTCTAGTGATAGTGATGTGACACACACACCTCATCACCCATCGATCTTTATGCCTCATTAGGCAAAATGATGAAAGATTTTGAACACATTAAATCCTCACACACACTACTAAATGAGGAAAACAACCTACTCAAGAGCAAAACTCACTGGTGACTAAGGAGTTGAGTACTCTAAGTCAAATAGTTGATGAGAATGAAAGTTTAAAAATTTGAAAAAGCCAAGCTCATAGCAGAAATTGCTGCCATAGAAAAGAGGGAGAATGACCTCAAAAATGTTATTGCCTCATTCACTAAGGCATCTAAATCATTGGATGATATTATTATGAGTCAAAGAGAATGTGGAGACAAAAGACAGGCTTAGGATTTAACTCCTCTCGTGATATGTCAAACTTCAAAAGTAATTTTGGAAAAAGGATCTTCAAGCAATGAAGAGTCTAAAAAATCCAAAACTCTAAATGTTGCACACACATTCACTCCAAAGCACAATTACAAGCAAACCTGGCATTGGTTATAAAGGAAAAGGAAAATGACCGAGTTGAGTACTGAAAGGACGGTGAGAAGAGATTCAATCGAGTTCTCAAAGAAACTCCAAACATAAAATACTCAGTAAAGAAGAAGCAGAGCTACCAAAAACCAGAAGAAAATCTATAAAAGAAATACATATGATGGGAATGGTAGAAAATATCCAAGCCAAGTCGATTGGAATGATGTGAACTATCGGATAGACTTATGGAATATAAGCCCAAATGGCAAAGGCCAGAACTCAAGAAAGGCCATTCCAAAAGTATAAGAGCTTTCACCAAAGACACATATGCACTAGGCACTACACTCGGAGACACCACAATTACCCAAAGAAGGCGATTGCCAAAACACATATACGACATACGAGACAAAAAGAGACAATTTGTATGAACCTAGAATCCCCAAGCAATTTGCCAAGATTAATTATGATTATGGCAGCGATAGATGGCAACCCCTTAGAGTCAAATCATTTGGCTATAAGTTGGTTGGATCATCTTACAATTCTAACCCCTCAGGACCGGACAAGTATGGGTACCTAAAACTTAATTTCCTTGATTGCGGGTTCAAGGAATTGAAAGTGCCAAGGAACCTGGTATATGTATAGTGGTCATTCCCGGACATATGACAGAAATAAGAAAAATCTGTCAAAATTCAAGGAAGTTAAAGGAGCAAAAGTCATATTTGGAGGAAATGAAGCTCGAGGTGAAATAAGAGGCATTGGATCCATCAAGAGGAATGGATTAGAAATCACGAGATGTTGCATATGTTGAAGGACTCAACTTCAACTTGCTAAGCATCGACCAACTCGTGACAAGGGCTATAATGTTGGATTTAACATGGGTATATGCCAAATCAAGGAGGTGAATCGAATGAAGTTGTGTTGCAAGGATGCGGACAAAAGAACATGTATGTAGTAGATTGGTCAACCGCTACACCAAAGACTGTCTACTAGCAAAAAGCAATTTGAATCAAGTTGGTTGTGGGCACAAAAAAGCCGAGTCACCCGAATTTCAAAACGACGATTAACAAGCTTGCGAAGTAGTCTTGTGGAAGGACTTCAATCGTATATAGAAAGGAGAGTATATGTGACGATGTCGAAGGGAAAACAAATCAAATCATCATTCAAAGAAAAGACATGCCCATCTTCAACAAGAATATTGCAGACCGCTACATATGGATCTATTTGGCCCAATGGAACCCGGCTAGCATAAGTGGAAAGAAATACACCTTGGTGGTAGTAGATGACTACTCAAGATATACATGGACAATATTCATGTGTAAGAAGAAAGAAACTCTACGTAGAAACTACCACGGTGATGAAGAGGATTCAAAATGAGAAGAGCCAAACCATATCAAAATAAGATCGACGGATTGAGGAACCGAGTTTGTCAATGGAATAATAACTCGATTATTGTATTGAAAATGGTATTGGTCATGAACTATCTGCAGCAAGAACTCCCACAGTGAGAATAGAGTTGCGAGAAAGAAGGAATAGAACTCTCAAAGAAACAAAGAAGGACCATGTTAGTCAAGCGGGGTTACCAAAAAGATTTTGGTCAAGCAATCAACACGACTTGCTACACTCAAAACAGGATGTATGATAAGCAGACGGTGACAAAGACTCCTATGAGATTTGGTGGAAGAAAACCAAATGTTGCATATTTTAGAATATTTGGATGTAAATGTTTCATCCACAACAATGGCAAAGACAATCTAAAGGCCTTCGATGCTAAAGTCGATGAAGGTATCTTCTTGGGATACTCGGTGAAAGCAAAGCCTACAGAGTACTCAACAAAAGGACTATGGTTGCGAAGAATCCATTCATGTGGTATTCGATGAGGCAAATGTAAATGGAGAAGACATTGAAGAGTCACCGATGATAATCAATCATCCAACCATCTGAGAAGAGTCCTATATTTCAAGTCAAGCCGAATTATTAACTTAGAAGAAGATGAGATAGTTGAATCTCAAAAACATTTGGAAATTTTGCGGCTAAGTGACTACGAGAGAGGCGATCAAAGCAACAGTACTGCTAGACGATGAATCCACCAACTTACTCCAACTTTGATGTAAGATGGTGAGAGACCATCCACCGAGAACTTGTCATTGGAGATATAAGAGAAGGTGTCAAAACAAGATCGAACTCAACAAGAAGTTATGTTCACATGCTTTATCTCACAAATAGAGCCCAAAGATGTGTTACAAGCATTGGATGACACACATTGGATTCAAGCTATGCAAGAAGAGTGAATCGGTTTGAAAGAAATAAAGTATGGGAATTAGTTCAAAGACCCACCCATCAAAACGTTATTGGTACTAAATGGGTGTTGAAACAAGATGAATGAGGAAGGTTCGTGGTAAGAAACAAAGCAAGACTAGTAGCCAAAGGATATTGCCAAGAAGAAGGAATAGATTTTGATGAAACATTTGCTCTTTTGTAGGAAGATTGGAAGCTATAAGGATGTTTCTTGCCTATGCGACTCACAAGAATTTTCTCGTATATCGATGGATGTAAAAAGCGCATTCCTAAATGGTTTATTGGAAGAAGAAGTGTATGTTGAACAACCTCCAGGATTTGAGCGAGAAGACTCTTGGAGATAAGGTATACTGACTCAAGAAAGCTCTGTATGGATTGAAACAGGCACCCGAGCATGGTATGACACTTTGTCACAATTCCTAAGCGAGAATGGATTCACAAAAGGAAAAGTAGATAGAACACTTTTTAATTCAAGACAAAAAGAGTATCGCTTGTTCAAATATATGTGGATGACATCATTTTTGGATCCACAAACAAAGAGCTATGTGAAAAATTTTCAAACCTCATGCAAAGTAAATTTGAAATGAGCATGATGGGAGAGTCGACATTCTTCCTTGGACTCCAAGTGAAACAATCGAAGGATGGAACCTTCATAAGTCAAACAAAATACACCGAGAGATTTAATGAAGAAATTTGGTATGGAGGAGAAGTCTTACGTGAAAATACCAATGAATACATCATCAAAATGGACATGGATGAGATGGCAAGCTTCAGTAGATCAAACAAGATACATAGCACTTATTGGATCATTGCTCTATCTCACAAAGAAGCGGGCCGGACATCACCTTTGTTGTAGGTGTATGTGCAAGATTTCAATCTGCTCCAAAAGAGAGCCATATGACAAATGACTAAGAGAATATTGAGATACTTGAAAGGAAGCAAGAAGTTGGCTTATGGTATCCAAAGGAAGGTGGATTCAAGCTAATTGGCTATTCGGACTCGACTATCTTTGGATGTAGAGTTGTGGGAAGAGCACCTCAGGCACATGTCAAATGCTAGAAACAGTGATTTCTGGTTTAGCAAGAAGCAAAATTCAATAGCCACCTCTACAAACAAGAATACATAGGCTGGCAAATGTTGTTGTGCCCAAATCCTATGGATGACAAAGAATGGTGAGAGACTATGAAGTTGAGGAAAAAGAAATTCCAATCATGTGTGATAACACAAGTGCAATTGCAATCACTTAAAATCTTGTGTTGCACTCAAGAACAAAGCATATCGATGTCGAGATATCACTTCATAAGAGATCATGTTGAAAATAAGGACATCATCTTGGAATATATCTCAACCGATAAACAATTGGCCGACATCTTCACAAAACCATTATGTGAGTCAAGATTTGAAGAACTCAAGCATGAGTTAGGGTTAATTGAGTGAAAGTGACACTCGGAAGAATCAAAAAAAAGAAATAGAACACAAAAAGGGAAAAAGAGCTAAACTCACAAATCGCCTAATTAAATCACCGTATCGAAAAGACGGCTATACCAAGTCGGTGATAGTTGAGTCACAAAGAGAACCGTGAGAAGAAGAGTTAAACCACTAAGAGTAAAAGTGAGTCATTTATGAGCAAAGTGACAAAAACGGATCGTTTTGACTAAGCGGGAATGTTTTTAAGAATTACGTCAAGATAATTATGACGTGTACTGGCAAAAGCCGCACACCAAGCTTATGATTGGATATAAATCTTTGCCGCATTAAATACGAGACATTAAATGCTAAATCGGCATGCAAAATCTAAGCCGTCGATTTCGATCACATTTCAAAAACCACCCGCACGTCCTTTCATAAACCATACTTAAGCTTTCCTTCTTTCTCTCTCATATTACCAAAACCGTTCATTTCTTTGAAGCAAAGGCAAAACTCTCTCAAAACCCTATCTATCTTCAAATCAACCTCTAAGTTTTCTTCTCGGTGAAATCGAAAAATGGCACCAACCTATGATTTTGTCAAGTTAGGAAAGCAAATCCACAAGGGTCTTGTGGATTTCGACGGCATGGTGAAACAGGGTCCGACGACACCTTAGTGAAGAAAATTCTTGAGAAATTGGAAACGCCTGGGCTGAAATCGTTTATGACGTTAGAATATCCGATGACCTATGTGGAGGAGGTCGCACAATTCTACGTGAACGCCGAGACTCACGATGAAGGGATAAAGTCATCAGTTCACGAAAAGAAGTTCACCATCTCGCCAAGGATTTGGTGAACATCGCTCACTACCTCTGACGGAAGGAGCATCAAAAATCAACGATCTTTGATGTAAACCTTTCTTTGCTTGGAAGGAAATAGCCAAGCCCGACTATCTTGATAAAATAGTTTACACAAACAAACAAGAGGCGTTGAAGGAGGATTACCACAAAGCTGTTGGATATAGTTGCCAAATGCATAGACATCAAATTTGGCGGCTTTGACCAATGTCAAAAGCAAAGTTGATCGTAATGGATGCGATCATTGAAGAAAAGAAAATAAACTGGAAATTTGAGTTTGTCTACAAAGCAGACTCTGCGAGAATGTAGGAACAAATCCTTCAAGGAAGATGGTGTATTTGGAGGATCCCTAGGATATGGCCACAGTGATTGGCCGGTGATGGAGGTGAAAGAGTCCCTCTTAGACATGGAAAGGCGTTCCATGTAAACAAGAGGATGTTCGAGATCAAACCTCTCGGCGCACTGAGAAGAGAGGCCACGCCAAGAGGCGACACGAGGGAGGGAATCGGTGACCCTGAAGATACTGATTGTTTCTCTCCACCAAAGAAGAAAGTTGCCCTCTGCATTTGCTAAAAACTCTTTGCTCTCTGCAGCAAAGAAAGAAAAACAAACTGCCCCTGCAGCCCGAGTCACCGCCCGCGGTAGTGTGTCTCCCGCCTCAAAGAAGGCGATGGTCGAGAAGGACTCTCAAATACCTTCTCCGATCATCAAAAATAAGAGAAGCGATAAGCCAAGACGGCTCCTCGGAAGAAAACACAAAGGCCCTCGCCGCCCAAGACTCGAAGAAACTCTCTCGAACCGAGAAATTCCTGCGGTACAAACTAGGAGACGAAGAAGAATCATCAAGCACTCCGAGCTTGAGAAACCTTAAGTGAGTCACCACTCATTGGAGCAGATGGGAGACTGCCGGGAGAAGTAGAGTCCCCGGATATAATTGATGAAACTTGACTAAGTCTCTATTGAAGAAGCGATCAGCAGAGGCAAATCAAGAAAAAAGTAGTAGTCCGCGCGGTGAGACACTGAAAGAAGGCGATAGAGGTGATAGTGATGTGATGATCCTATCCCCACCTTACCCGGACATCCAAAATCATCTGCGTGAGTGGAGAAAGTGTAAATTGAGTCGATCAAGGGAACAGTTCCAATGGCCCGAGTTTAACGAAGAAGAAGAGGAAGCTGTTGAACTTCTCTTGGACTAACCTCTCGTGATCTCAAAGAGGATGAAGAAAAGCGCACGGATATCCTGCAGATTTTCAAGGATAAGGAGAAGGAGAGACTGGCGGAGGAAAGAAGCGAGGCAAGAGAGAAGGCCAGATCTGCCCTCTCACTGGAACCACAGAACATACACATTCTCACTTCGATATTCTATCGAAAGTGATGAGGATCTGGACCCCTTCTTTGCCGCCACGAGAAGAGTTGCAAATGCAGCAAGCAATGCATGAATCGAGAATTCTTCATGAGAAGAGCATGATGGAGGGACCGGGGAGAGTCCTCCAAAACACACTGAAATTGATCCAATGGGAGTGGTTCAGCAAATCGCCACCGTTGTTCTTTGCCACCACTTCCCAGCTCACTCGGAAGAAGGAATTAAGGGAGCTGGCGATGAAACGGGTTAGTGGGGACCCCAGTTGAGCCAACCCCTAATGAAGGTGTCTTACCAGTGCCCCAACCGAACTGAACACTCGGTAGATACAAAGGGAGTTTGAAGACGAGTGACCCCATTCCAAGTCACTTAGGTGGTGTGCCGGTGAAGGGAAACTCCTCCACTGCGCAGCAAAGGTCGGAGAAAGTTGCGAGATGACTCCACGATGAATCTAGGAGGCGAAGTGGAGAAGGAACAACCACAAAGTACACAAGCAAGTTGTCATCAACAAAGCTCAGATGAGATGAGATTGTCTCGGTGAGGTGCCAACCGCTCACGAAGGCTAATGACGGCGCGATGCGATCGAGGCACGAGGAAGGAATGACCGGGAGTTAACACTGCAGGCGATGAAAGTGCAATCCATGGGGTTGAGACTCAATGGATGCCACCACGAAGACCCTAAGACAGTTGACACCTGTCGAAGGGAGGTCCAAGGCCTCACCTGCAGATTGAGACTGTAGGAGGTAATGAAGGCCCACGGGAGGTTGAGACTTCCGGGGTAAAAAAAGTCAAGTAGAGAACATCCCTCCCGCTATCATTGATCCATCCGAAAAGAGATAAGCGCGCTTCATGATTCCCAGGATAATCCCGATATAACCTTTTTGGGATCGGAAGGCGAAGAAGAAGTTCGAGTCATCCCCGTGACCGATCCAAAAGACTCACTGCGGATGTTCCGGCAAAGACGAGCAAGTCTCGATCTCAAGACTACTCGTCAAACTTTCAATTTTGATGATGAGCCACCAATGGAAATCTCATCATCGTCCGATGACGCTTCGATAAGGTCGAGGACAGTCCACTCAATTGGAAAACCAATTTGAGACCAACGAAGCTGTTGAGACAAATTGAGGCTCAGCAAGCGGGTCCACTTCACAAAAGACCCCAAGCTGAAACATAGTCCACCGCTGCACGGGCTCCTCAAGTGCAGCAGTTCGACTCAAAAGGAACTTCACGCGCACCTCTCATCATTGAACAAATCCCGGTTGGCGTGATGATTCCTTTGTAGAATCATTTCCTTTCTCCTGGAGGTACCCGACCTCCCTGAAGAGTCGAGAACGAGCTCGCATGCTTCCGCATTGACCAGCTCCTGTCATTCGTCAGGTACCATCGTTCGGTGACTATGACTTTGACGACTTTGATGGCCATCACCGCAACGGAAGAAACAAATTTGAAGTTCGGGAGGTGTTCAAGGCATTATTTGCTGAAATTGAACGGATGGAGAGGCACCAGGCCTCTATGGACATGCGATGGACAACAGAGATGCCACTATCTGGCGACTTGAGAGGCATAACTGATCGCCAGGATCGGGAATGGTGGCAACAAAGCAAACAATGCGTGTGGAACAAGTTAGATACTTCAGGACATTGTTCAACAAGCTACTTGGTATGGAGAGTCGAGAATGCGATGCAAAAACGAAATTGAGAGAACACATTGAGCACATGCATGAAGCTCACACGCCGAGATAAAGTTGTTGCGTGAGCAAAATAAGAGTGATCTCCAGCGTATGGAAGAAAACATGGATAGAAAATTCAGCCTTCTCATGGCTGAGATGAAGCTAATTTCAGAGTCCAACGCTACTCGCTCACGAATTTTGTGCCGCATACACCGCAGCAGACTCAGCAAAACTCGGCTATCGCAGCTCGACTTCCTTGCAAGATATGTTTCAGTGTTCTCTCTCCTTTGATGATGCCAAAAAGGGGAAGAGGAATACTTTAAAGCGCTAAAGAGATCTCGAAGCTGAAAAGGAGGAAGCGGATGTAAAGAGAAAGACAGTGAGGAAGTGTCAAAACAAAAGAAAGGAAAGTCCGTTGAGGGGAAGGATCGAAAGATGTGACTTTGATGATTGCACAAACCCCAACAAGGTCTTGTCACGGTGACATTATCAGACAAACTCCCAAATGACTCTGCCACTCCAACACTCTGCTATATCTATGGTGAAAAGAGAAAGACAATTGAAGCGGGGATGGAGGAAGTGGAAGGAAGAATGGATGCCCGAGTTATGAACATCTTGAAACAAGCATGGAGGCATTCGGTGAAGAGACAGAGACACTTATGCCATCTCGGATGTCGGGACCGAGCCACGATCAGTTGATGAATTTAAAATGCTCGCATCCGAAGGATACTTTGCAAAAATGTCTATGGCTCAAGCTTGGGACTTGTCTTGGGAAAAGGGTCTCACGTTATGTGAAGAAAGGCGACGAGCACGAGACACGGCAAGATCCTCTGCTGGTCACTGTGGAAAGAAGAAGACCCCAAGACAATACACGCCCATAGGTAGAGGAAGAAGCGGTGGTGGAGGAAGAGGTTTGAGACTCCAGGCCTCCGCCCAAAAACATTGAGTACGTAGATCCAGGCAAGAAAGGAGGGATCTCTTGGGCTGGTCTTGACCAAGTAGCCAATTTGCAAGTGGCTAAAAGTAATGTTGAGTATGCGAAATAGAAGAAGAAAATAAGAGACAAACTCGGCTATGGGAGGAAAGACAAGAGAGATTAAGAAGAGATGAAGCTGCCAGGAAGGCATATGAAAAGAAGAAGAAAGGCGGTGACGATGAGAAAAGGAGAAGAAGAAGAGAGAAGATGTTGAACAAGATGAAAGAAGGAGACAACGAAGGAGATGAAGTGTTCTTTGTCCACCCCTTCATGTATTTTACTATGTAAATACATACTATGTAAGTCTTTCCGCAATAAAGTTATAAATTCTTTTTTTTTTTCGTGTAGACAAATGTTTGCTCGATACACCTTGTAATCGGTTGTGTAAAAGAACAAGAATGTTATGATCAATAAAAGGATTGATTCTACGCATACATTCCATGTGAATACACTATCTGTATGTATCTTTGCTATTTACATTTTTGAATGTTTTAAGTTTTGGCATCATCAAAAAGGGGGAAATTGTTGGGAAATTTATTGTTTAGATTTTGATGAATGCCATGTAAAACTTAGAATAGGAAGTTGGCACCCCAATTTTGTTGTAAATCGCATTGTAATAAATAGAAATTTGGTCAAGCCGAGCTAAGTCGGCTATGCCCAAACATGCGAAGACATAACCGGAGACTAGAAGGAAGACTCCGCAAAGACAATTTGAGTATGGCAAAGAAGAGAAGACGGGAACTCTATCTTGAAGGAGCGGTGAGATCGGTGAGTGGAGTATCGTCAAGTCAACTCAAGAAAAGCCAAGTCTCAAGTTGAAGTGATGAAGAGTCATCCATGATTGGAAGGCGACTCTAAGTCACCCGGGAAAGCAAGGAAATGCGGTCAAGTCGAGATAAGCGAAAAAGATCATTGTACGTAAATCAAGAGAATTACTTAAACAAGTAATATCTCCATGCTACCTTTCTCGATGTACTCGGCCCCGAGAAGTGTGCAAAAGGAATAAACCAATGGGAAGCACTACACCGTGTCGAACTCGAAAAAGGTGAAGAACAATTCATACGAGGAAATGGCAATTCCAAGGATCGCAACAAGACAAGCCAACGACCACAAGTGACTTTCAAAAATAAGTCTATCTCTTCAACGGGCAGATTTTTGAAAGATCACTATAAAAGGGTGAGGAATGACTACGAGAGGAGGCGACGGAACCACAAACATTCAAGCAATTATTAGAAGCGTAACCTGAAATATTCTCAAGTTATTAAACGCTCAATCCTCAAGCCTACACTACGAAGAACATCAATCCAACACTCACCTGTGAAGGAAAGATAACTTCAATCAGTTGAAGAGGAAATTCTTTGAAGAATCAAGGGGTCTACATTCCACGAAGGATTGTAGGAAGGTTCAAGGTCGAACCAAGTCTTGAGCTTTTGGAGGGCTTCGTGATCAAATCCAAAGAGCTTGAGCAAGTGGGTAGTAGCAAAGCGGTGCCCTGTGAAGAAGAAGGCGAGTCGCACGAGCTTGGTGAGTGATCAAGGCGTCTCATCGAGTCCCAAAGGATCAAGTCGGTTGTGTGATCAAGACTTGTATCCGGACTGTTACCACTTTGTATATCTTGATCAATACCTAGTGGATTCCTCTAGGAGTTGGAGAAGAGAGGAGTAGAAGAATTACCCCATCTTCGAACCTCTATAAAAATCTTATTGTGTCATTTACATTTCAAAGACTTTAATTCTTGCATCATATTTGTTTAATTCTCGGTGACATATTTGCTATCCATTAGATAATCTCTAAGTACTAAATCAAGCTCTAAATCTCTACTTAACCAAACTTAAGGGTGTTAAGTCTTCCAATGAAAACAAACCACAGTTGAGTTAATTTAAACTTAACAAATTTGAGTTATTCCATCAAGACTTAGTTGAGTCTATTGAGAGACTAACTCTCTTGATTAACTAAATTGGTTGTCCACCAAGGACACGGTGTGTAGTATCAACTCGAATTTTTAAAAGGACTAAATCAAAAATTTGGTAAGGTTTATTCAACCCCCTTCTAAACCTTACACTTACACCCCCTTGGGACCTACATGATGTGTATTCGAGAGAGCATAGGATATCTTGTATGTGATCGAGTAGAATCTGTTCACTTCTTTCATCAAATCGTCTCTTTTGAAATCTTGATAACTCTGTTGAAATCTCGATCTCCCAGATTGTATGCAATTCTATGATAGACATTAAATGCCAATTTCCCAAAGATAAAAATTTCATCAGAATAGCTCAAGGCATGAATCCTTGAGGTTTGAGATTCGCTTGTCAAATATGGCCAGATTAAGTGGCGAATCTATTCCTTCTTTGAATGTTGTCTTAATACTCTTATGGCTCCGATATATATGAATCCTTGAGAGCGTATTTGCAACTTCTCTTTTAACTCTGCTTTTGATCTCCTGGATTTCTCTAATAGGGATCAACTGCATCTCAATCAGGTTGCCGCTAAACTCCATTGGAATGGCAAATTCTCCGGTTGTTACCCTGTGGATAATTTGGTATTTTCTATTACGAAACACAATCTTATCCAACGCCTTTTCCATCGCTCCAATTGTGAAACCATTATAAATTTGAAACTTTGGATTTTCCCTCATAATTCTAATAAGAGTTTTATGAGAAACTGTAGTGTGAGAGAGGAATCGACATATCCTCCCCGATCGTCTGTGAAGAATTTCTTCTTCACTCGATTACGAGTTGGAGTCACTTCCATCATCGAGAATAGATCTCTTCTTCATAGATCTTTCATCCGAGGGTATATCCTCAAATTGATACACTGTATAAGATCGATAGTAGATGATTCCTCAATTTTCGGTGTAGCTTCAACCTGTCGACTCCTCGTTTCGGTTATCCGGATAGTTAGTTGAGATATGTCCTCTTGTTCCGCATGTCCAGCAATTACAATCTTTGAAACTTTCATTAGCACTGGTATGAGCTCGCCTGAAACCCGGGGTTCTCGCTGGTACTTGCTTGATTAGAACCCGATGATGAGGCTATACTCATGCTTAGTCTTTGGTCTTTGCTCCGATTTGTAACCGGGCTTTTTGTTTTGACGAGAACCTTCTAGGTCTCCATGAAGACCTAATTTTTTTTCTTTCTTCCCGGTGGTATGGATGGCTTCTCTCCATCTTTTTATGCCGCATCGGTTGACCTCCCACCACTATTGGGATATCATCGTCTACGCAACATAGAAGGCGATTTATTAATTCCTCGTAATCTCTTGTAATTCGATATAGTCGCTTGGTAGCACCATTCAAATAACTTGGCCTTTAAGGAAGACATTCTTCTAGCCACGTATCTAAATCCATTTGCATCCTTATATTCCCCAATAAGCATTTCTCTCCAGGGACTTGGAATTTTCGTAAAGAATAGCTGTGAAGCTTCTTTGTCTCCAATCTTGGACTTCCACTGGTACTCGGTGAACAACATGATATATTCGTCAATATGACAAATATCATGTAACTCGAGGCTGTAGAGGACTTGTTTATATCTTTTTCTTTTTTTTTTCTCTAATCCTTCAAAGTAACCTGTGCCGATAAAATGGATTTTGAATAATTTGGCCATATCAACGACAATTCCTTTCAGTGATTCTCCTGATGTACCCGTGCTTTTCATACTTGCTTCGGTCATATCCCACGCAATCCTTACAGATCCCTCAAGACTCATTTCAAGGAGTAAAATGAAGAAATCTTTCGTAAGATCGAGGGTTCCTGCTGCAATCCTCATAGCAGATGCCCATTCATCAATAAGGACTTCTCGAATTTTGAAATATGGGATATCCAGATTTAGCATCAACCCATATGGATGTATCGGGTCGAGATGCGATCTTCCATAAGGCGTCTGATAAACATTTGGCCTTCTAGAAGGTTGTCGAGTTCCTGCAAGAGGTGGTCGAGCTCCTATTCCTGAAAGTGTTTTATTCCATGTGGTGAAATCTCCGACGTGATGTATTCTCTCGTCCTGGGTTCTATGATTTGAACCCGCACTTTCTGCAACGTTGGGATTTACTGGTGGCGGTGGTGGAATTGGTCTTCCTTGTGGGTCATAGGTAACCAATGTCATTCCATCTCTTGTGTTCATCTTTAAATCCACAATACCTAATCCTGCAAAGGATTCTGCCAGGTCGTGTAGATCTTTAAGATTTATCTTCTCCATATCCATCATTTTTTAATGTATGACGGATTTTCCTTTGATGATAGCAATAAGCTTCTCATTATCTGTCATTTTTCGTATCACTTCGGTTGGTTTCTCCTTTTGGTGTAAATAGGGTACTGTCCCGAAATCAATATGTCTCTTTCCTCCGGATGAACTTGGTCTATCCTCCAGGTTCTTGACTCATTTCTGAATATCATGAAGGATTTCAAGTGTTTCCTTCTGATATTTAACCATCGTCTCCATCTGATTCTGGATCTAATGAGCTTGTGATGGTAGATGAATATGGTGGTTGCCATAAATATGCACTGTCTTCTGGACTTCCCTAATATCTTTTGAGATCTTGGAGGTGTCCAGAAGTATCTCATTCCATTCTAGTACTCCATCAGAAATCATGATTCTGATGGGCATTCTCATGGACTACTTCTTGGCGATTCATTAGATCGACATATATTATCTGGTTTACTGTTAAGAAACTCAAATAATATGTTGTTTTCTTTTGGCAGTGTCTCAAGGTTTCCCTATCGGCTCCTGCACGTTCCTTTTCACCATATTGGTTGTTCCAATATGCTATCTTGTCTTGGTGATCTTGTGCATACATCGTCAAAATCTGACGATAAGTCATGTAGGGTATACATCTTGGACAATTGTCCAGATCTATATTCTCGGAGTAATTTCTCCTCACCAATTGTTAATTACATAAATATAATAAATTTAACTAAAAGTTCTTAATAAACCTAGGCTCTGATACCATTTTTTCGGCCCCTAAAACCTTTAAAAACCATTAATTTGCCTTCAATCTTGTATAAGGGGTAATTTGGAGTTTTATCAAATAAAAGGGCTATTTTTGAACATTTTGAATAAGCAAGGCCAATGTTGTAAACATGCTTTAAAATTGGGCCATTTCTAATCCTTTCCCCTTATTTCTAGAAAATCTCTTCTTTTTTTTTTGAGAAAAAGAACAGGTGCAATTTTCGTCCAAAAATAAAAATATTTGCTGCCTATCATTTAAATTTTAATGCTCTGAGAAAATTGGTTAGACTAAAAACTGGCTATTAACTATATTACCTGTCCTTTTTCAGTCCACATGACTTGCTTGGTTCAACTCCAAATTTCGTTAAGGGGAATTTGGTAAAATAACACCTTTTAAGCAATTTTTTTGAAAAATGACACCCAACCCAAATTCTTATAATTATACCACCCACATGGCCACGCCCCTATAAAAAGACCAACATACTCTTTTGCAGAGGCGGAGCCTCATGGGGTGATGAGGGGGCTTTAGCCCCCCAAAGTTTTGAAAAAATCCTTTACCCTACATATATTTTATATTTAAATATTAATTTTTTGTATATAAATTTATTTATTTATTATTAATTTAGCTTCCCAATATTAATTAGCCCCTCCAAATCTCAATGCCTAGCTCCGCCCCTGCTCTTTTGCTATGAAAATGATCCAAAACTAATTCCTCACACCCACGACAAAAAAGAAAACGAGTTTTATCTTTGGTTCCCTTCGACTCCCTGATCCATTATTTTCTCGTTTTCCGCGACCTTCTACGAAGGTCACCATCTCCACTGCACTGAAGAAGACGACCATATCTTGCCAAGGGTTTCGGTTACCGAAGACGACGAACATTTCCTCCACATAGTCCACTTTTTTTGAAGGTTACTATTACGCTTTTGGCCAGACTTTCGATAGAGACTGGAACATCCTTCTTTTTCCAGCGTATATATAGCGACCTCCGTTTTCGGTAAGTTGGATTTTTCCCTGTTGTTCTGTAATTCTAGGATTTTGCTTCTTTTTTTTTTCCTTTAAACTTTTAGAAAATGTATTGCTAAATATCTTCAAGTCTCCATCTTTTGTTTGTGTATGCATCGAATTGCATTTTTGTCAGATTTTTGGACATTGATGGGTTTGTGTATTGATGGGTTTTTGGTCATTGTTAGATCATTTTTTCATAAAGATAATGTAAAATACGTGTATATTTGTTTGGGTAGTTTTGATATGTTTCTAATTTTACCTCGAAAGCATCATTATTATTATTTTGGTTTCTTGTGATGTTTTGTTTGGTTTTGTTGGATTTGGTTGTATTTTGTGTAGCTGAGCTTCTATTAATTTTTTCTTCAAATTTTCGACTACTCGCCTGGCTTTATATTGTGTAATGCATTTTCGATTATTGTACGCCTATAATACCGCCCACTTTTCTAACTTTTCGTTTACGACCATTCTTTTGACCGCATTTCGATCTTACAATTTGTTATTTTATGTGTTGCAGGGACAATATGGCTCTCGTTCAGAATGAAAAGGTCCAGTTAAAGGCAACTTTCTGGAGCCATTGACAATAAGGGGATGTGTGTCTGCATTATATCA
Source organism: Rehmannia glutinosa (assembly GCA_016081115.2). Taxonomy (NCBI): domain Eukaryota; kingdom Viridiplantae; phylum Streptophyta; class Magnoliopsida; order Lamiales; family Orobanchaceae; genus Rehmannia; species Rehmannia glutinosa. The sequence goes on from JABTTQ020000358.1 coordinate 309,612, forward strand.
TGGGATATATATCCAGTTTAAACTTAGATTTGGGTCGAAACTTTTTAATAGTGATGACATTGTTATTCACGATTATATTGTAGGTGAACTTTGCTAGATTAGTACTAATTATATTAGCACATACATGCGGACTTTATTAGATTAGCATTTAATTCTAATCTAACAAAGTCCGCATATATGTGTTTAATATAATTAATACTAATTTAGCAGAAGTCTATTAGATTAGCATTTAATCCATTGAGCTTTTAACAATAAACAGTCATTTAAAGAAAAATAAAACAGTTAAACAAAGGAATATATCCGTACAACATTTAAAACTACAAAAATATCCCATTAAACAATAACATAAATTGTCCACGCCTCTTTAATGACTCGAGTATAACATAAAATGTATTTGGAAGTTTATATTGTATTTGTCAATGAATTTCCAAAGCACGAGCTTCTAAATAATTCAATGTTATCCCGCTTCAAACAATCATGTATCACGCGCATTTCTTGAATGGGGACTATCACGAAAGTTTGACTTTAAATTGGTTCTTTTCATTGGTAATGAGAGCCATATTTTACATGCATTTTAGAACAAAGAAGAATGTAAGACCAGTATTTGTCTAAAACGGGTCGACAAACAGTTGAAAATTACAAACATAAAAAGCTTAGTTGAAATATTGGTGGAATATGTAAGGTCGAGTATTTGTCGAAAACTGGGTCGACAAACAGTTGAAAATTACAAACATAAAAATCTTAGTTGGAATATTGGTGAATACGATCGATAGGATAGTTGGCTAAGTCGTGGCGATATGGGCGATTCTGAGACAACAAACAACCCAAAACCAGAAAAACCAAATATTCAAAAATCGTCTTTCTTCTTCAATTTTTTTGAACTATCAGCTTTCAAACAGTTAAATGTGCTATCATTTTATAATTTACACATTACCCAATCGATAATACAATCTAAACTGCATTTTTGGCCATTGAACAATGACAAAAAATACCCAAAAATATTCATAAAAATACAAGATTAACCTTTTCCCATAAATTCAAACAAAAACGAGTTGAAATCTTCAATAACAGGAAAAAAAAAAAAGTTGAACAAGAAAATCATTTAGCACAAACAACTCATTTTGTTAAGAAAAATAAGATGGACGCGCGAGACAGAGAAAACTTCCGACATATGACGGTGGGAAGGGTGTCACAGGAAAACTTTCGGTTAGAGATGTTAAATGGAGTGATCCTAGAGTTTCGGGCTAGCTCTAATGGATTTTGGGCTAAAGTCAGTCTTGGGACTAAACGGGCCGCTATTAAACGGTCCGACAATATTGGAACCTAATCCTAAACTCTAGTGGGCTTTGGGCTAAACGGGCCACTATCGGACTATAAGTCAAAAAATTAAAAATTTTATATTTAAATCTAAAATTTTAAACTCGAACATATATAACATTTAAGTTTAACATTTTAAGTTAAAGTATTCATTATAAAAATGTCATGCATAGTTTATAATTACACAATGTTAACAAAATTATAAAATTTAAAATTTTTGATCTAAATTTTAAAAATAAAACTATAGCAATAAAAGATAGTATTATTTTACCCATATAAAATGGAAAAAATTAATATTTTTTAAATTACTCATATGACTATAAGTCATAATTTTTAAAATTAATATTTAAATCGATTAAAGATGGAAAATGTGAATTTGAAAAAATATATATTTAGTAATAGATAATATATAATAAACTAGATATATAATAGTAGAATTATATGTATATATATATATATATATTTTGTAGCATAATTATATATATTTTTTAAAAATATAATTGGCGGGCTAACCCGATTAATCTCCAGGCTAGTGCTAAGGGGCTCCAGTTAAAAAACGCCCGAATTTAAATGGCCAAAATAATTAGGTTCTAACTTTTTTTTTTTTTAATTTAAATGGTCCAGCCAACGGGTCGTGGCCGTTTAACGTATCTACTTCCGGTGTGTGGTCGTAGACTCGTAGGTAGGGAAGTCGTCTGAAAATGGGAGAGCATTTATGTTTCTTTGTCGTACGAGTGAATGGGGAGGGAGTTTGTATATAAATTTGAAGTAAAAGATATGTTGGTCTTTTCACGAGGACTCGAGGAGTGAGTGTTTCACGAGGCGTGAGTAGTGTTATTGAAAGAATTTAGTTTGAGCGGTATTTTTTAAAGAAATTGCTCCGGCCATGATTTTCCGGCGAATTGGCGGAAGTGCGAAATGTGTAGGTGGGTGGGACGTGGGAATTTTCCGGCCAGTTTCAACCCGCAGAGCAACAGCAAATACTTCAGAAACCCCGTTGACTTCGATATCGGCGCCGCCCAATTTTAAGGCTCCGCAGCCCAAGCCCTTTTGGGTCCGGCCCGATAAGAAACTCGACATCTTGGGAGCTTCTCTGGCCTTAATCTTTCGCCTTACCGCCGGTCTCCTTGTCTCAGGGTATTTAATTCGCTTCATCTTTTTCCTTGTTAGTGATAATGGCAGCGATGAAGTATTGCGCTATTGTTTGTGACTGTATTCGCCATTTCTTTGACAAATATGTGTAGTTTCTTTTGTTATTTTGATCGATCAATATCCATTATTAAGTCTCGATTCAGTAGTGTATCTGTGTAGTCACGGGCGTAGCAGGATCCGCCCCGAACAGGACGAGGATTCCTCGAAATGTTCCCCCACGAGGACGGGTATGGGGAATATTTGTTCCCTGTTGGCGGGGACGGGTATTGTATTTCCCGCCCCGCAGGGACTCAATATACATATATATTATAATATTTTTAATACTTCTAGTATATTATAAATATGTCCATGTTATATATACTAAAACGACAAAATCCTAAATTATTTCATTTATTTTGTATAAAGAGTGTTTTACTAATTTTTTCATATAGTTTACATGTTTTTCAAATATTTAAAATGATTAAAAAAACATTTAAAAAAATATTAATTTTTCTTTAAGAAAAATGGAGGGGAAGGGATCCCTGCGGGGACAAGGAGGAGAGTGTTTTCTCCCCCTTTGTCTCGCGGGGATGTGGATTCCCAGCGGAATGGGGATGGGGATCGCTCCCCGCCCGTTGGCATCCGTGGAGTATAGTGTGGAGGCATGCCCCAAGTGCTATGCATAGTTTGTGGGGAGGGGTGAACATATGCATTAGATAAAAATTAATGAGATCCACTTTTTGCAGAAAACAAATCCAAGAAAACAAGATATAATAGATTATTATAGGAATAGATTGGTTGCTCCACTGGGTGATTTAACAGTTAACGTAGTTACTGTATTTTGGACTTTGATGTCATGGTTCTTAGAGAGACGAGAATTAATAAGCACTTTAACTTAAAAATTATCAATATCTCTATCATATGCATCTTCTTTAAAGTTTATCCGTGTAATTATTTCATTTCAAGGTTCATGTCAATGACAGGTATTCTTCGACTGTTGTGGCAGAGAGTGAGATTCCACCGGACCAGTATGCTCTACGGTTTGCTGGTAATTAACAAATCTTTTGAACAAAATCTCTGTGTTTTATGTTATTGAACAATTGGTGATATCATACATCTCACAGAAATTAAATCTTATAATATGCAAACTAAGCCAAAAAAGTTACGGAGCTATGGCTATCAGTTGAAGTTGTATTACTAAATGAGGATATATCTCCACACTCTTGTTGATTCATGATTGGATGAATTATAAAATGACCATGCTTATAAAAAGATCTGCCCTATTCAGGTTTTAAGTTGAAAGAGACTTCAAAGCCAGGCCCTCTCCCTGAGAAGCCAATTGAGATATATGAGTTTGAAAGGTACTTGGAATTTATTTTCTTACTCTTGGAATTTGGAACGGGTAAAACATTACTATCACATGTTTTTATAGTCCATCTAATTTTTTTTTTTATAACAAAAGAGTTTAGAGGGTGAAGTGTGACAGCTACAATAATTCGGTTGGTTTCATGTTTTTTCCCATTTGGATTTCATTGTTTTTTGTGCAGGATAATTTCAATTTTAGTACCTAAACTATACCATGTTTTCACTTTTAGTACCCTACTTTCTGGCCATGTCAATTTTTGGTAACCCTACGTCCCTACCCCATGTTTAGTTTTTAATCACTTTCGCCACATTTCATCAAATGTCCGTCAATGTACCAATACTCTGTTTTAATTTTTAATTACTCCACATGTAACAAAAGTATTAAAAAGTCAAAGATGGGGTACCAAAATTGACATATGTTCGAGGGAATGTGGCGAAAGTGACTAAAGAGTAAAACACGGGTACTAAAATTGATAAGGTCTGAAAGTGGGTTACTAAAATTGAAAATAGGGCATAGTTTAGGTACTAAAATTGAAATTATCCCTTATTTATGCACTCCAAAACTCATCACTATAATTGTAGAACCCATTACACTGTTTCGGGTTCTTCATTGTATTCACGTGTAATTGCTTGAATGAAGACTAAGTGCATATGTTGTTCTCCCCTATGTGAATTATGATGGAACATGTGGAAATTCATTCAGCTGCCCGTTTTGTCGCAAGGTATCTTCAGAAAAAACATATCATTAATTGCTCCATGTAGTATATCATTTGCATTACCAACTGAAGTTTCACGCCATCACAGGTTCGGGAAATTGTTGCATATCTGGATCTTGATGTCTTGTATTATCCCTGTCCAAGAAATGGCCCAAATTTTCGTCCCAAGGTTTCTCAAATGGGTGGAAAACAACAGTTCCCTTACATGGTTAGTATAAATAGGTGCACCGACATGAAGCTAATGTGATAAGATAGAATGCCTTAACTTGCTTGCATATCATATTGTTGCAATAAATTTGTCTTTGTGTATTAAATTTTACACCGTAGTCTAATTCCTTGAATTTCTAAACTTTACTCAACATGCTACTTTGAGAGGAGTTAAAGCTTCTTATTTTCTTCTGATTTAGGTGGATCCAAATACAGGAGTTTCTATGTATGAGTCAGATGACATAATTAAGTACTTGGTTGGGAAGTATGGTATGTTTTTCAATCTGGTTTTAGCTGCTTCAATTATTTTTGTTTTTATTTTCTATTCAAGTGCAATGAAAATGTTTTGCCAATACATGATGTGAGATGTAAAAATTCAAGACCGTAAGTTTTATGCTTTGCTTTAGATAATAGATGAAGATTTCTGAGAAAATATCTTCATATTATTCTTTGAATAATTCCCACTACATATATGGATTGCTGCAAATTAGCAAGCCAGAAAATCAGGGGCCTAAACAAACTGATGGAGGAAATAAAGGAGAGATCTGCCTATAATAGCAGATTCTCTTTATTACAGCATACCAAAATTAGAAAAATAATATCCCTATGATGAAGGAGAAATTATGGACTAGAATTCCACACCCCCTCAAGTTGGGTCGTAAATATCGTACACACACAACTTGTGACTCAGTTCTTCAAAACACATCAGGTTCTCCAATTTATTGGCCTGCAATAATACCTACAGTTGCACAATTGAATTTTCAATTTTCTGAGAGATCTATCTCGATGTGTTTTGTTCGGTCATGATGCACATGATTCTTTGCAATACTAATGGCCGCTTGGTTATCGCAAAATATCTGGATAGGCTTCTTGCTTGTAACTCCTAGCTCACTGAGTAATCTGTCCCCACATTCCTTCACAATAATGCACTGTTTCTTGAAACCACAGATTGCTTTTTGCTCTTCCAAGTCACAAGGTTTCCCCATACAAAAGAGCAGTAACCTGATGTGGAACGCCTATCTGACACATCTTCCGAGTTCCGCCCAGTCAGCATCTGAGGAAACTTCAATTTCCTGTTATTACTCTTTTGTACAACAACCCTTTTCCTGGGGTCATCTTGAGATACCTCAATACTCTGTTCACTGTTTCCATATGTTCCTTCTGTCGGTTGTTCATATACTGACTTACAACAATTACAGGGAACCCAATGTCAGTTCGAGTGTGTGAGAGATAGATGAGATGACCAACGAGTCTCTAACATCTCCCCCTGTCCACAGGAGCACTGTTCTTTTCATTTCCAATCTTATTGGCTGAATTCATTGGAGTATCTACAGGTTACATCCTGATATACCTGTCTTCTTTAGTAAATCTAGTACATAGTTACGTTCGGATACGTATTTACGTTGGGAGACAAATATGCCCTTCTTAGACCGAGCTATTTCCATGCCAAGAAAGTACTTGGGATAGCCAAGGTATTTGATTTCAAATTCTTTTGCTAATTTCTTTTTCATTCTCACTAGTTCATCCTCATAATCTCATGTTAAAATTACAGTCTTTTTAGCCATTCCCAACAAACCAAGATGTTTTCTAGCCATCTTTTTCAAACACATCTTTTTTAGCCATTTTGGGGTGTAAAATGACATTCATACCCTTCTAGCATGTTTCTTTGATATTTGGGTTATCTCTCTCTCTCTCTCTCACTTATCTCTATGTATCTTCTTACTCTTTTTTTCAAACTTTTTTTTTAAGAAATCGAAACTGTATTTTTCATTTTTAAATATGCAATATGGGTGTTGAATTATAGATATCGAAAAGAGGATTAATTTGATATATTATACATGCAAAATGGATTTAAAACGAAAAAGTTATGTGAATTCAAAGTTTTTGGAAAAAAAAAAAATAATTGGATATCTTTGTGACTCAAATCGAGTCATGTGATGGCTCGAAAGTTTTTTGGAAAAAAATAATGGATATGTTGTGACTCGAGTCAGTGTTTTGTGACTCGAATACGATTTTACGGTGACTCAATTCGAAGTCAACTTTTTTCCTTTTTTTGAAAAAAAAATTCGGGTCGATGAGTATCGATACCATGGCCCAAAAGTGAGGGAACACTGGACAATCCGCTATACCGGATAAACTTTTTGGTTATAATAACGAACTTTACTTTATATATCATACATTGAGTGACTCGAATTCGAATTACAAAGATACTGATTTTTTTTCCAAAAACTTTGAATTCACATAACTTTTTCGTTTTAAATCCGTTTTGCATGTATAATATATCAAATTAATCATCCTTTCGATATCTATAATTCAACACCCATATTGCATATTTAAAAATGAAAAATACAGTTCGATTTCTTAAGAAAAGTTTGAAAAAAAGTAAGAAGATACAGAGAGAGAGAGAGAGAAATAACTCAAATATATCAAACAAACATGCTAGAAGGGTATGAATGTCATTTTACACCCCAAAATGGCTAAAAAAGATGTGTCTACAAAACATTGTTATTTTTAGTCTTTACATTTTCTAAATGGCTATTTTGTACCATTACCACTTAAAATTATGCCATCAACATACACTATTAGGACTACGACCTTCCAAAAGAAAACTTCTCGAAGAAAGTGTGATCTCGCATTCAACCTTTCAACAATTACATCAGTTTTGTGTTTAACCGTGAAAATCTATTTACATCCAACAAGTTTCTTTCCATTAGGAAGATCAGTGATCACCCATGTACCATTCTTTTCTAAAGTTTTAATTTCTTCATTCACAGCTGCTTCTTTCATCTTGTTATTGTTTATTTTTCCATTTTTATCTCCTTTATTCTCATTGTGCTCTTAGCTTTGTTATTTTAGCAACTTTGAATTAACTGTGTTTTATTTTTTTCAGGTGATGGCAATGTCCCATTTCTGCTGTCTCTTGGTCTATTAACTGTAAGCAGTAAAATTCTCATATCACTTCATTGTACCATTTATAAGCATATCTATATCTATCTATCTATATCTATATCTATATCTATCTATATCTATATCTATCTATATCTATATCTATATCTATACTATCTTAAAAGTGTGAATATTTCTTCAAATTTTTGATTGGACAAAAATATCCTTTTAACATAGTAATATTTTAGGATAACTAAGTAATTTGATATTTATTAAGCTTCTATTTGTTCAATTATAAAACATGTGTCCTTTAATATTCTACACTTTAAAAGTATTTATTCTTTCATCTATAATCTGTTAAAATATTTTGAATTTTTAAATAATATTAGCTTCATATTAAACTAGATTTGAGAGCTTTCTAACCGTATGTCATAAGCATATATAAGGACTTCACATGAGAAAATTTTAATATTATAAAGTTCAACACATTGTAGAAATTATTTATTATTTAATCATAATAAATTAATTAGAACATATATGTGAATGTTTTTCTATAGTTTTATTATTTATTTAAACTTTTTGTTTAATTATAAATATATTGTTTTAAACATATCACTAAGAATACTTTAAATTTCTTATAAAATCAATTTCAAATTTAAACTAGGTTTCAAAATCTTCAACCATATGTTCTAAATATATACACAAGTCGTTATAGAAGAAAATTTAACTATTAAACTTTTAGTATGATGCAAAATTGTGTATTTCTTATATTTCTTTAAATTTTCTCAATAATTAAATATGTTTATTATAATTTATAAGAAAAAGATCAAATTATAATACACATGATAAGAAAAATAAAATAAAAAATATTTTGTGTGGTTTTGATGCTAAATAAAAAGTAGAGAAAATACATAATTCCTTTATGGTCGGAAAATTCTCCATAATTAGTAATATGCAATTGGAAAATTAATTTATTTATGGTGGTCAAAAAATAATATTGAAAAAGAGAGTTTCATATTTTATTTTTTATTGCAATTTCATGTATATTTTATTTGAATTAGCCATATCAAGTAAAATAAAAAGTACAAAATGAAAAGGAATAACATTAACATGAAAAAACAAAGCGAATAAGAACCAAAACAAGTTTGTCGGCAAAAACGTTACCTTTTGAATTTTAACTATATGTGTTAATATGACTTTTAGTTAATTTTCTATATATAACATTATAAATTTTAGTTTCTAATTTATTATTTTTCAATATATATGATTTCAATATTTCAATTATTTTGTATCCTATAAATCTTAAGAACAAGTGCAAAAAAATGTTAAAAGTTGTATATATAAATTTATAAAAAAAAACTTAAAAGACAAACTATAATAAATAAAATACATATGTATTAAATTGACATTTGTGATAAAACTTGAATGTCGTTTGAAAATTACACCCTTAAACTTATAAGTTTAAAATATCAATATGATACATATTTATAATAAAAAATATACCAAAATAATTAAATTTTAATAAAATGGTGTGAAAGAATGAAACATGAGCTAAAATTGGATTAGCATAAAAGAACATAAATGCTATGCAAAAAATAAATAAATAAACTCATTTACTATGTAACAATTTGACAATTCTTGAGAAAGTAATATATTACAGATATATATTAGTTCGGATACTAACGTAACATTCATAAAAAATACTAAGTAAATTAAATAATTACAACAAATTAGAGTGAAAACTAAGAATAAAAAATATTAAAAATAAATGGTTATACTTGAGATTAATGAGTTGAGATCGACCTAAATGATTTTGGGTGTTGATCTCACATATACATATAGTTTAGGATTAAACCAAATGAAACATATTATAAAGATATGAAAGAATAAAATTTAATAGTTAAATAAAATATGTAGGTCATAGCCGGGAATTCTCGATTGTCGCAAAAATGGCCAGGGCCCTTAGGCCAATCCGATTTTGCTAAAATCGCCCCCAAAAAAATTGTTCACCAAAAATCGGGTTAGGCTCCGCAGGCGGCCGTAAATCGTTCTGGCGCCGCTAAAGCGACTTGGCGGCTTTAGGTGGAAAAATTGCCAAAATGGTAAATAATAAAAAACGAGAAAAACAATACTATTTTTAGGCATTAGACCACCGCCAGCTAGCGCTAGCAATTTCTCGCAACATTGAAAATTCTAAAGAAAAATTAAATGACTTATATGTATAATTTGATATTTTCGATAAAATCTCGATTCATTATAAAAGCACACCTTTAGGACTTATAAAGATTCAAGCACAAATATAATTATTATAAAATTAGGTATAAATTATTCTAATTTTTACAAAATCAAATATATTAAAAAGTTGAAACAAGATAAGAAATGGAAAGTCAATGTGCGTATATGAAATTTTAAAAAATAAATAAATCAACTAAACTTATTTAATATTAAATAGTTTGATATTTATGTCAAAGATTAATATTTCTTAAATTACATGTTAATTTAGGTACCAATTTAATATTCAAAATACTATTTATGTATCAAAATTGTGTTAAACTATATATAATAATAAATTGGAGTGAAGTGATCATGAATAGTGCCAACTAATATGAATTCTTCTCGGGCATAAGGAGGCGGAAGTGAATAGTTAAGGAGTTTTTAACACTTGATATCTAAATCTTTCGCAACTAAATTTTCTTATTTGATCAAACATTCAATCAAAATTTTAAATAAAGACTAAAGAATTGTATACCATTGTCTCAATAAAGGCACTAAAAATTGGATTGATAATTACATTTTACAATAAATAATATGATTTTGTAAACGAGATTAAATGAGGTTAATTTTAAATATACAATCTCATTAAACAAATATAGATTAGTTTCAAGTATATTAAGAATAATTCCAATTTTCATAATTATACGATCGACAAATTTTACAACTAAGTAAATTTTAATATAACCAAAATAGCAAAATTCAATTGCAAAGTACAAACTCTAATATTATAATGTATCTTTCTAAAACTCTATGCAATTTTAAAAAACTATATTAATTTTTAGTTTATTATATAACTTTTAAAAATTTAAGTGTTTGCAAAAAGAAATTCAAACATAAAAGTTAATTAGTATTATATTTAATTATTGAAGATTGACACATGATAAATCTTCTTATTTTTTCTTTCATAAAGACTGTCTTTAGTTTTTTTTTTATTTATTAAGTGAAGATATTTTGTGTGCAATTGAATAGAGATTCAAAACTCATATTTTGACTTATCACTTTTTCATAGTAATACATGACTCTCGCGAAAATAATGGATTAATTGTTTTATATTAGGTTAAGGTTTATTATTTTTAAAACACTGAAATAGGAGGACTACAAACATTATGTTTAAGTGTTAATGATAAAATATTGACTTTGTTATTAAAATTCAAATAATATATGATTTTTTCATATATATTTTTTTACATTTCTTTAATCGAAGAACTGGGATTGAATAAAAGAATTAAGCAAATGAAGTATAGGAATTTGATTAACATTTATTTCATTTAATTTTAATTGAATAACAATAACAAATAAAATGATGATATTATGATGGATTTGGGTATAAAATTTAGTTAATTAATTTTTTATTAATGTGATAACTTACATGTGATTTATTAATCATTAGCTTACGATTTATAAGCTAAATTATATGCCTGGTTATGTAAAATGCATCCAATGCTAAAAGAATTCAAAAATCATGTAAGAGAAAAGATTTTTCTAGCCATAAAAATGAATTAAAAGACCGATGTATGTGATTGTAAGCTAATATAAAACTTATTTCGTTGTTATACTAATTGTAAAAATTTTGTGGGATTGAGTTCTTTGAAATGGTTATTTAACAATTCATATCGATCTATAATTAAAGTAAAGTACAATATATATTAAATATTGTATAATATTTAAATTTAATTATTATTTGTTTTTCTTTCTAATCACTTTTTAATATTTTAATATTAATTATTAAAATTATTGAATAATATAATTATTTTAGTAAAGTCATATGGATCACGTGCGACGCACGTGTTTCTTACTAGTATTGATAAATAGCTTTTCCCCGCCCACATTTTGTTCTTGTAGACGTTAACGAGCAATTTGCCATGATTGGTCGAATGGGAAAGGCGGTTTCTCTCTCTCCATTTCACTGTTTTGAATTTGTCCGTCATTTCGCTCTAAATAAATATTATGCGGGGTTCTTCCTACACTCCATCGAAACCGCGCCTTTAAACTCTTGAGATTTGGGCATATGAGGTTAGCTTATGTTGATGTTTAACGAGTTGGATATTTTTAGTTTCATATGAGAAATTCAAACAAATAAATCAAACAATCTCGATCGTTGATCACATGCTTTATGCATGTTAGAAGAACCAAATTATTGCATGTACATAACAACATTATGTTCCTTTCAGGCTTCGCCATTTTTCCAAAGTTGTGCGTGAAGTGCTTGTGGAGCTAGAGCTACCTCACATACTTCACAGTAACGTCCGTTTGGTGGTGGTATCCTCGGGGCATATTAGTACATATCCATATTAACTATCACAAGCTCTTGTTATGTTTGTCACTTTTTATTTTGCAAAGGCATAATGACATAATATTATCTACAAACACATTCTATTAACTTAATCAATTTTAGAACTTCTATTTATAGAAAATGTTTAAACCGATCGTTTTTTTCTATTCAATAGAGAAAGCATATAAATACATTTACAATGGCCGAGATTGAGTGATTTCTGACTCAATCAAATATTCTAAAAACTAATTAGTAGCCTAATCTACCTAATCTATGGGATAGAAAATCAATCAATTAATTATTCTAAATCAATTTAATCGCCTAAACTAGGAAACATAATAATATACAAGAATAAATGATTTCCTCGATATGCCCCTCAAGATGGAGCTCTCGTAGAGAGTCCGATCTTGGTTATCAAAAGCGGAAACGTGTGCGTGTAAGGGGCTTAGTAATGATCGGCAAGTCGATCTTCGAGAAGACACATGAGTGACACGTAAAGCTCCACTTTGTACTTGTTCCTCATAAAATGATAATCAATCGCGACATGTTTCATGCGTGAATGAAACACAGGATTTGAACAGGATGAGTAGCACCAATATTGTCACAATAGATAACCTTAGGAGTAGTAGGAATATGGACACCAAGTTGATTAGAAGAGAACAAATCCAATTGATTCGAAGATGATGTAGCCGCAACAGAGCTATATTCCGCTGATTGATGAGCGGCAATTGCACGTTGTTTCTTCGATGACCAGGATATGGATTAGGTCCGAGATAAACAATATATGCACTAGTTGAGGTATAATCATCCTTATTCCCATCCCGACCGCATCGAAAAATGCATGAAGAGATAATGATGGATCACGGTGTAAAGACAAGGCCATGGTCAATCGTACACAAAGATAACGGCAAACGCTTCACCGCATTCCAATGATCGGTAGTAGGTCGATGCATGAATTGCGATAACTTATTAACAAAGATATGAAATATCAAGACGAGTAAGACACAAATATTGGAGGCTACCAAAAACCGCCCCGTATTTAAACGGGTCGGTTAATGGTGCGAATGAAGTGTGAGTGTTGGTTCAAGAGTGAAGTGAGTGGTGACAGGTTTGGCCCCATTCATATTAGTACGTGTAAGGAGATCTATGATGTACTTTCGTTGAGAAAAAGTAAACCATTAGGGGAGGTGATTTCAACACCAAGAAAATAATTCAGATCGCAAGATCTTTGATGGAAAATCTTTGACCAAGGAGATCAATAAATCGTTGAACCATATCAAAGATTGTTCCGGTGATAATTATGTCATCGACATAGACAAAAAGATAAATTAAGTGATTGTTGGTGTTGAAGACAAATAATGAAGTATCTCGCAATGAGAATTTGTGAAAGGAGGAAACCAGAAATTGCTTAAGCTCGTTGTACCAAGTCCGTGATGCTTGTTTGGACCATATATATACTTATGTAATTTATGACATATGTAGGATTATCTCGATCAAGAAAACCTGGTGGTTGGGCCATGAAAACTTCGTCGGAGAGATGACTGAAGAAAAGCATTGTTAACGTCAAGTTGACAAAGAGACCATCCACGGCTAATCGCAAGACTCAAAACTAAGCGAATGGTAGTGGGTTTGATAACAGATCGAATGTGTCATGATAATCAATACCAGGACGCCGATGGAATCCTTTGGCAACTAGTCGAGCTTTGATCCGTCAATAGAGCCATCGGTAAACGTTTAATTCGGAAAATCCATTTACAACCAATCAAATTTTGTCTTTGTGTCGAGAGGACAAGATCCCAAGTTCCATTTCGCGCAAGAGCATCATATTCCTCGCATACGGCCCGACGCCATTTAGGTTCTTTGAGGGCTTGGGTCACCTTTGTATGCGGCTCGATCGTTGATTTGAAATGAGAGTAGCGATGAAGGTTAAATTTTTGAGTGGGTTTATGGATATTATTTTTAGCACGTGTAGTCATAGTGTGGGTATTTTGGACGGGTTTGCAAGAGATGGTATCGTTCATGTTATGGATGGCATTGGTGGAGGGTTTGATCGCGAGTGGTAAGCTTTGTTCGCCAATGCTTCACGGAAGAAGGATCCGAGCATGGGGCGGGTCAGCGAAGTCGAGTCGAGCGAGGGCATGTTGAGTGGCGTGACGGGAGTATGAATGAATGACACAAGAGGACACCAATTTGAGAGGCTTTCGAGAGGTTGGGCGATCAAGATTAGTTTGAATTGATTGGAAAGGAAATACGATTCCACAAATTTAACATGACGAGATGTGTACAAGTTTGGAAGTTGAGGGTCAGACATAGATAAGCACTTTGTGTAAGACTATCCTAAAAACACACAAGTGGATGGATCGGGACTCAAGTTTATGGTTTGAATATGGCGGGCGGAGCCATGGGTAGCATAAGCTACCAAAAATGCGCAGACTTTGTGTAGTTTGGTGGAGAACCAAACAAAGTGATTCATAGGGAGATACAAGAGAGAGCGTAGGTGTGGGCATCGGTTAAATAGGTACAGCAGATTTGCAAAGGCGTAATTCAGTATGTGATTGGTAGTGAGGCGTGTGAGAGTAAAGAAAGACCAGTCTCAACAATATATCGATGTCGGCGTTCGGATAAACCATTGTGCTCGGGTGTATGTGGGGGAGTTGTAAGATGAGAAATTCCATTAAGAGATAGAAACTCTTTTAGTGCTTGATATTCTCCACCATTATCGAATAAAGAGTGGAAATAGAATGTTTAAATTGATTCTCTACTAATGCTTTGAAACGAATGAAAATATCATAGACATGAGATTTCCTCTTAAGAGGATAATACCATATATAGCGTGTAAATGATCAACAAATATGACATAGTACTTGAAATCATCAACAGAGTATACGGTGAGGTCCAAACATCGAAAAATATGATTTGTAAAGGGTGAGTGGAAGTGATTTTAGATGTAGCAAAAGGTAACTTGTGACTTTTATTACTTAGGCATGCATTACGGTGAGTATTTTGTGATCGAGAACTAGGTAAGGAAGATGTTGACATAATATGGTGAAGAATAGTTGGTGATGGATGGCCTAATCTAGAGTGCCATTCGGAGATAGTTGTTTTGACATCGAAAAAGCAAATGATAGGAGAACATGATTTTGAAGAAGACAATGGCCACTCATAAACACCATCTCTACTTTCTTAAAGTCGTCAAAAGTATGGCCCCGTCTTAGGTCCTTCACCGAAATTCATTAGGAAAAATTCGATAGACACGCGATTAGTATTGCGGAGAATTGATAAATAGAAATGAGGTTCTTTTTCATACTAAAGGCGCACAGAGAATATTTTGTAAGTTGAAAGAACGTGTGGGAGTAGAAAGAGTAGTAGAGAACCGGTATGTGTAATTCAAGACCCGAGCCATCGCCAATCATAACGTCATGTAACCAAAGATAAGGAGTATGAAGTGAAAGATTATTCAAGTCGCAGATATATGGTGTGATGCTCCACTATCGAGTAACCGGTAGGGGTGTCGGTGTTTGAAAGGATGTAAAGTGGGCACGCGGTTGCCAAGGAGAGTTGGGAGATGGGGACGGAAGCCTCGGGCGTCTTTGTTAATGGGGCCGGAGTGGTTTGGATATTGACAAGTTGAAAATGGGGACATCTTTTTCACAAGATGTCCTTGAACACCACAACCTGACAATATCCAAGATATGGGCGTGGTGGCGGTCGAGCATTTCGAGAAACATTTGATTGTTGCCTTGAATGAGTGGTGGTGGGTGGACGCGAAGAGGGGCGCCAAGACGATTGTTACGTTGAGTGGTTGGGTTGGCGGTGATCGGACCGGAAAAATGTAGTGGTGCTTGTGATTGTTGGATCAATGCCTCTTTGTTGATAAGTTTTTCATGAATTTCATCAAATGAGATAGGTGCCTCACGAGCACTCACTGCATCAACAATTCCTTTATACTCATCACCAAGGCCATCAAGTATTTTATCAATTAGATCTTCATCATCAATGGGTTTTCCAAGAAGAGCAAGTTCATCGGCTTTATTCTTGATAAATTGCATGTATTCGAAATCGTCTTAGAACCTTTGGCATAATTTTTTAACTGATCTCTGATTTGTTTAATGTGACCACAAGATGGTTTGGCATATGTGTTGGCTAAAGTTTCCCATGCCTCTTGAGATGTGGTAGCACGAGCAAGAAGAGGTTGAATAGATATATTGAGAGACTGCACCGAGAAGTGCACTAAATAAAAAGACGATCTTGTCGTTTCCACAACGTATATTCGGATTTGGATCCGACTTACCAGGGGTATTGACAGTTGGTGGAGGAGGGGAATGAGAACCATCAAGAAAACCAAAAAGATTATAACCTTCAAACAAGCAACGAATTTGAAGGTTCCACGTGATGTAGTTATTTGTGGTTAATTTGGTGATATTTGTAGTGTTGATGAAAAAAAGTGGGTTATTTGGATCTTGGCTACTCTGGAGTGTTGTATGAGAAGTAGGTGTAGAGTTGTCATCAGAAGCCATAATGAAGAAATGGGTGTGGAAAGAATGGAAGATTATGTCAGGATCGGTACCTTTCTGATACCATATAGAAAATGTTTAAACTGATCGTTTTTTTCTATTCAATAGAGAAAGCATATAAATACATTTACAATGGCTGAGATTGAGTGATTTCTAGACTCAATCAAATATTCTAAAAAACTAATTAGTAGCCTAATCTACCTAATCTATGGGATAGAAAATCAATCAATTAATTATTCTAAATCAATTTAACTGCCTAAACTAGGAAACATAATAATATACAAGAATAAATGATTTCCTCTGATAGCAAACACTATCAACTTGTAATTCCCAACTACTTATCGCTTCATGGCAATAAATCACTTCCTCCAAAAGTAGGAGTGTTTTCAAATACTCTCTATACCTTGCAGAAAAGCGTCTAAAAATATGCTTTGAAACTGAGAAGAATGTTCGGCTCTGTTTATATCATATATGGTCTAAGTTTTGTACGTGTCAAGTAGATTAACACGTCTTGCGCAGCTAAAATTCTTAAAAAAGTTATGTGAAATTGTTAGTGGCACCTATCATAATTTTTGTTCTTGTATTATTCTTACTTTAATGTTATTGTTAGTCTTCGTCACTACTATTGTCCTAGATGTATTTGATAATAATGTTCGCAGTCGAATCAAAGTTAAAGAACTAACTGAGTATGAGATAAGAGTGGATGGTTCATAAGCTTTTCTATTGATTATAAAAGTTGAGTAATGTATAGAAGATTTATGTCACAAATTGCAGTCCTTCAAGACCATGAATCACTTGCAAGCTAAATTTAATAAAATTTGGTTCACTGCATAAAAGCATTATTTTCCTTCCAATTATTTGTTTGACATATTTTGTGTTGCAGTTGTGCACGTGGCAGCCCGAAAAGACAAATACTTTATCAGAGAGTCGGACATTATCAGGTAATTTGCATGTTTTTATTGAACACATGAGATGATTTGGTGTGTTAATAGTGATAATATGTCCCTCTTATTTAACAGGTTCCTTATTTAGAAGATCCAAACACAGGAGTTGAGATGTTCGAGAGTGCAGAAATTGTCGATTATCTAAGGGCAACCTACGCTCTTTGACAGTTGAGGATTTCCGACAATTATCCTAATGTTCTTGAAAGAAATTTGTAATAGTACATGTAACTAAAACTTCACTTAGAAAAACTGTAATATGTGTAGTTTACCACAACCACATGTGCTCTACAACGAGACAATTCAAGGGAAATAAACAAGTTCGATAAAATAGTGTCATGGGCAGAAATGTAACTGCATTTTTAGTAATTCCTATTCCACTTCATATTCCATTGTATTGGATGAGTAGCACGTGTAAAAAATGATTTCATAATTGTACATGTGTTATTAATTCAATACAGTGGAATAAGAGTTCTGGACTCTATTCTTAGTACTATCTTACCCACTCTTACATCCATTCCACCAAGTAAGACATTACTTGTTTTAACAGAAATTGTTTCTTTTCATTTTCCTTCACACTCAACGTCGACATTTCAAGAATCGACCACCCCAAGGCTTCGAAGAAAAATGGACGATGAATTTCTTTCAGATAACTTAGTTATCTTCATTGAGAAAGAAATCACCACTACTTTTAGCACGGATTCTATAATAACTGAGTTTGAATCAATGAAAAAGCGTCGTGTACAATTATCCTAAATTCAAATAATGATTATAAGTAAATTCTATGACATTTCTTTTGGTTTTTTTATTTTGCATTAAACTTACTATCTTGTATTTCTGAATATTTGGTATAAATATGTCCCGTATGCTTGTTTTTATTTTTTCTACTTCAGCCCCCCCAATGAAATTGGTCTAGGCGTCTAGCTCCGCCCCTGCATGGGCGATTGCCTTTCATGACCACTCAAAAGGGTGTTGCAATAAGATTCCCACGAGGGTTCGAACACAAAATCCTCATCGTTACAACCTTGTGCTTTACCACTGTGTCATGCCCGTGGGGCAATACAACTTATTTCTACCTCCATGCAAGATGGTTCATGGATGGTGAGATCATTAGTCAAGATTCAAACATGCACAATTTGCCAGTTGACTAAAAAAAGCCTGAAAAATTGAGAGTTGTCAAGGCCCAAGGGGTCCTAACCTTGTGATGGATAGTTTTGTCCTCATCGTGAAAAATTGTGTAATATGTAGGATTTAGCTCACGGTTCTCTATTTATAAGTCTCCATTTGGGTGCATAAATCAGACAACCCAATGATATAGCCAACTAGCTCGGCTACCCCTAGCTCAATTTTTTTTCCCTAGTCCAAATATTTTTGTCCTTAAAAAAATATATGATTTTTTTTTACCTTAGGAAAAATGGAAAAAAAATAGACGAGATAAGCAAGTGTCATCCATACCATCATATGTCTCTAATTAGTGACTCTCTGTGGAATTTTGATACTAACATATGAGAAAAAAGTAAATTTAATATATAATAACGTGAATACTTGGAGTTAAAACATTCAAAACCAACAGAAAACTCCCCTGATGGATGTATGATGAAGAAGTGGTGGTGTTCATCTTCATTTCCGAGCAATTTCAATCCTTGTGCCTTAGGCAATGATGCTGCAAATATTCGCAGATGACTCCAAGTAAATGATGGCCAACTTTTTCTCCCGGAAATTTGGTAGAATCTTTTGGATGGACTGAACAGCGCAACACACATGTTGATGTTAGTAGGTCCCTGAGGTTGACTTAAGGAGGCCTTTCAACGCTCAAGTAGTGATGTAGGAGAAAAATCCATAGCCCCACAAATGATTCGCAGTAATTAATTGAACTTACTTACAAATGGGACGGATGAGCCTTTTATGCTTCGGTTGATGGGCCGTGTGGGCCTTTTAGGATAAAGTGGTCCACATTGGCCGGTATGGGGTGTATAGATTAATTCATAATATTTGGTAATTAATAAAATTAAATAAATGTATTAAATAAATAATGACTATAATTTTGAAAGAACAATTTTATCCCCCAACAGTTTTGTATTTACCCTTGTGTTTTTTCATTTACATTTATAAAAAGCTTCTGAATTAATTTTATTATTTGGGGTTCCCAATCAATATATAATAAATTCTAGGGGCTTAATTTCTAGAAAATCTATTTTCTTTTCTGAAAAAAGCACAGTTGTAACTTGTAACTTGTAACTTGTTAACTTTCGTTCAAAAATAAAAATATTTTCTTTGTCTATCATTTAAATTTTAAATTCTCTGAGAAAATTGTTTAGACTCAAACTGGGTATTAACTGTATTTACCTGTCCTTTTTCAGTCCACATGACTTGCGTGGTTCAGCTCATATCAACTCCAAATTTCATTAACCACGCCCCACCACCTACACTTCACACTTCCGCCAATTTTTCGCCGGGAAACCATGGCCGGGACATTGAATTTCACCCCCGCCCCAATTTTCCGGCCAGTTTCAAACCGCAGAGCAACAAACGACAGAGTATTTTTCGTTAGGGCATCAACAAATGCTTCAGAAACCCCGTAACTTCGATATCAGCGCCGCCCAATTTTAAGGCACCGCAGCCCAAACCCTTTTCGGTCCGGCCCGATAAGATTTTCGACATTTTGGGGGCTTCTCTGGCCTTGCTCTTTCGCCTTACCACCAGTGTACTTGTCTCGGGGTAATTTAATTTGCTCCGTCTCCTTTTTGTTTTTTATTTTTCTGTGATAGTGGTATCGGTGAAGTATTTCACTGTTCTTATGTGATTGACTAATATTCATTAAGTGATGAACTGTTCTTAAACTATTAAAGAGTGTATGCACTGGGGAGAGAGTTTATCTGGTGTAGTTGAACCTATCTTTAGTTTAGTAGAAATAGAAGATGGCCTTTTGCTCAAATGGGAAATGGTTTCAGTAAATTAGTTATAAGTTATAACTGTATCGGACGAATTATATCACTACTACAAAAGGCGTATATATAAGGGATATTGGTTAGGATTGATTTCAAATGTAACAAGAAGTTGAATTAACTGCCTATATTTAGCAAATGAACATAATTTCAATCTGCTATGATCTGCATTGGTTGAATATTAGCATTCTATGGTCTATGTTTGAGTTTAGTGTGGATAATATGTGGAGGGAAGGCATGTCATAACTGTTATGTGTAGTTTTGTGGGAAGGGGTGAATATATGCATTAGATAGAAATTAATGGTATCCCCTTTTTACAGAAGAAAATCAAGAAAACAAAACTATAAAAGAAAATAGAGTAAAATGAGAGGGCATGATTCCAGCTTTGTGAAGAGATGGATTACTCATGAATTTTCCAATGAAGGTTGCGTCAGGAAAGGCGGCGTAAAACTTTGCCACTTTGCTTTTGTGTGAATTTGTAGTGTTAACTAATTTTAGACAATTAATTGACACTATAAACTTCACACCACCGACTCCCACATAGTGGGATAAGGTGCAGATTGATGATGAAGGAGTTGATCCGCAGAAACATTAGTTTTTGGATAAAAGCAAAAATTGACTTCCCGCTTAAAAGATTTTGTGGTAGTTCTGTGAGTTGTCTTCAAGATATAAACACGGATAACTGCTGGTGTGGATATGAATAGTTGTATTATAAGAATAGTAATTGTAATTGAGGTATCTTTTGCAGCATGTAGTTTAGAGCAGAGAAATCCAGAACTTTTCCTTAGAGAAAGGAAATTATTTGGGTGAATATAGGCCGTTCTCCCAGATTGCTTCTGCAATAGGAGATGAAATCTAACATATTGAGTTTCTCATGATATAATGGATTGGTCATCTTGTGGTTTCTCCACCTGTGTATTTTCAGTTACCGACTTACCGTAATAACTGTATTTTAGACTTTGATGTCATGTTTCTTAGAGACTAGAGAATTAATAAGCACCGTGACTTAGAGAATTTTCAATGTCTCAATCGTATGCATCTTCATTAGAATTTTTCCGTGTAATTATTTCATTTCAAGGTTCATGTTCATGACAGGTATTCTGTGACTGTTGTGCCCGAAAGTGAGATTCCATCGGACCAGTATGCTCTAGGGTTTGCTGGTAATTAACAGATACTCTTGTCTTCTGAACAATGATCTCTGTGTTATGTTATTGAACAATTGCTGATATCATACATCTTACAGAAAATAAATCATGTAATATGTAAACTAAGCCAAAAAATCATGGAGCTAGGGCTATCAGTTCAAGTTTTATTACTTGAAAATGCTAAAGCTGTAAAATTTCTATCAAGGGAAAAGGGAAGGGAAGAAAGACAATAGGCTGTCAACTTACGGCATAAAAAGTTACAAGCTTGCATTTCCACATTTTGAATCAATCGAATAGAGAGTTGTAGCTCACTATGGATTTTGTGCTTGATATGTTCTCTAATTCAAGGTCTAGAAGATATTGGGGACGGCGATATACCCCCACATTCCTCTTGTTGATTGGCTGAATTGTTAAATTATCATGCTTATAAGAAGATCTACTCCTATTCAGGTTTTAAGTTGAAAGAGACTTCCAAGTTGGGCCCTCGCCCTGAGAAGCCAATTGAGATATATGAGTTTGAAAGGTACTTGCAATTTAGTTTTCTTACTATTGGAATTTGGAATGGGTAAAAACATTTAAACCATCTGAACTATCGCATTTTAGTAGACCCTCTAAACCTTTTATCAACAAATTTAGAGGGTAGTGTGAAAAATACAATAATTCGGATGGTTTCATGTTTTTGCCCATTTGGAATTCCAGTTATATATGCACTCCAAAACTCATAACTATAACTTTAGAACCATTACACTGTTTCGAGTTCTTTATTGTATTTATGTGTAATTGCTTGAATGAAGACTAAGTGCAAATGTTGCTCTCTCCCTATGTGAATTATGATGGAACATGTGGAAATTCCTTCAGCTGCCCGTTTTGTCGGAAGGTATCTTCAGAAAAATAAATCATTAATTGCTCCATGTAGTATATCCTTTGCAGTACCAACTGAGCTTTAACATCGTCACAGGTTCGGGAAATTGTTGCAGTTCTGGATCTTGATGTCTTGTATTATCCCTGTCCAAGAAATGGCCCAAATTTTCGTCCCAAAGTTTCTCAAATGGGTGGAAAACAACAGTTCCCTTACATGGTTAGACAATGGGTGCAATAGAAATGCCTTAACTTGCTTGCATATCATATTGTTGCAGTAAATTTGTCTGGTGTTCTTGGGTCTGGAAAAGAAAGAGGATTACCTTTGTGTATTAAATTTTACACTGTAATCTAATTCCTTGGATTTATCAACTTTACTCATCATGCTACTTGGGAGGAGTTAAAGGTTTTTATTTTCTTGTGATTTAGGTGGATCCAAATACAGGAGTTTCTATGTATGAATCAGATGACATAATTAAGTACTTGGTTGGGAAGTATGGTATGTTGTTCGATCTTGTTTTAGCTGCTTCTTTCATCTTGTATTTTTTTTTTTCATCTCCTTTATTCTCATTGTGCTCTTTGTTAATTTAGCAACTTTGAATCAACCGTGTTAATTTTTTTCAGGTGATGGCAATGTCCCATTGCTGCTGTCTCTTGGTCTATTAACTGTAAGCAGTATAATTTTTAAATCACTTCATTGTACTATTGCAAAGCAGGAATTGATAAATAGTTTTCCCCTGCCCTCATTTTTGTTCTTGTAGACTTTAACAGAGGGATTTGCCATGATTGGTCGAATGGGGAAGGTACAGTTCCTCTCTCCATTTCCCCACCTCATATCTTTCACTTATCTTTGCAATCTCACGTGCATACATTCATTGCAAAACTAGTCGCCTTTTCACTGGTTCAATGAGTTTCTTCCACATACATATTGGCTCGAAATAACGTCTGGACAATTTTCTACCCTTTAACTATGCAGGGTTCTTCCTACACTCCATCAAAACTGCCGCCCAAGCCTCTAGAGATTTGGGCATATGAGGTTAGATTATGTTGACATTAATGAGTTCAATATTTTCTAGTTTCATATGAGAAATTTAAACAACCATTTTGATCAACGATCACAATCTTTATGCATGTTACAAGTAGCAAATTATTGCCTGTACGTAACAACATTATATTCCTTTTTAGGCTTCGCCATTTTGCAAAGTTGTACGCGAAGTACTTGTGGAGCTAGAGCTACCTCACATACTTCACAGGTAATATCCATTTGGTGGTGGTATCCTCAAAAGGGGCGTTGAAGTACACATCCATATTAACTATCACAAAATCTTGTTAGTAATTGTCATACATGTTTACCCCTGTACTAATGTCATTATTTTTTTTTTTTGAAAGAATGTCATTATTTATTTTGCCAAAGGAATAATTACATTATATTATCTCGGGTTAATTACACTAAACTCCCTAAACTATGTGGATGTTTGCACTTTGCCTCGTTAACTTTTTTTTATGACACTTTACCCCCTGAACTTTAACATTTCTTGTATTATTCTTATTTTAATGTTATTGCACAAATTGCATCCTAGTAGAGACCATGTATCACTTGCAAGCTAAAATTAATAAACCTTGGTGCACTGCATAAAAGCATTCTTTTCCTTCCAGATTATTTTGTTTGACATATTTTTTGTTGCAGTTGTGCACGTGGCAGCCCGAAACGACAAATACTTTATCAGAAAGTCGGACATTTTCAGGTAGTTTGCATGCTCTAAGGAGTGTTTGTTTAATTGAACAGATTAGATGATTTGGTGTGTTAATAGTGATGTATTATATATATCCCTCTTATTTAACAGGTTCCTTATTTAGAAGATCCAAACACAGGAGTTCAGATGTTCGAGAGTGCAGAAATTGTTGATTATCTAAGGGCAACTTACGCACTTTGACAGTTGAGGATTTTTGAGAATTATATTAATGTTCCTGAATGAAATTTGTTATAGTACATGTAATTAAAATTTAGTTTAAAAAACTGTAATATATTGAGTTTACCTCGTGCTCTACAACTAGATAATTCAAGGGAAATAAACAAAGTTTGATGAATAGGATGCTTAGAGGATAAAACAACACAAAAGAAATACCTAGCTAGGACTAGATAAGTTTTTCTCATAAACTTTTTTATTTAATAATTCAGATGTAAACATTTTGAAGTATGTTTTCAATTCAAAAGATATAATTACCTAAATACCTTCCTAGTCAGTTGAAGCACTTTATGGGTGCATTTGGATGGAAGGATTTAGGATGAGGGATTTGAAATCCTTAGTTAAATCAACACCCTTGTTTGGCTTATAAACTCAAATCAATGGATTTTAAATTCATATTTAGTTTTAGTTCATGTTCAAAATACTTTAAATTCCTCCCAAAACCTTGTCATTTGAAATACGTTCTTTTTTTCTTCATGCACACTTGCATATTCACACACTGTACACATTTACACACACACTGCACACTCACACTACACACATTTACACACACTGCACACATTAACACACACTGCACATATTTACACACAGTGCACACACTTAAACACACATTTATGTAATGTCAATTAAGTATATGAATAGAGCTTTTAATTTTTTTTATCAAACTTTTTTACAATGGATTTGAAATTTCTACACAGATCCACATCATCCAAACAAAAGATGGATTTCAAATTTAGGGTATTTTAAATTCATTTTATTTTCAAATACATTGGATTTGAAATCCCTTCATCCAAATTGACCCTATAGTTACTTATCTACTATCTTGCCTACTCTTCAATGCCATTCTATCAAACAAGATGTTACTTGTTTTGACACAACTTACTTCTTTTCTTTTTCATTTTTGTTTTTCTCTTTGTTTTTTTCATCACATCTTATACGCACTCGACATTGAAATTCGGGGATCGGCCACCACATAGGCACCTGCCCAAATCCTGCCTTCCAGGATCCACAGTCCGAACCCACAATCCGCAGCTGTTAAACCTTGTGCTTTACCACTGTGTCATGCTCAATACAACTTATTTCTAAGATGCGTGGTTCATGGATGGTCAAGATTCAAACATGCACAATTGCCAATTGACTTGGAAAAACTGAAAAAATGGGAGTTGTCACTTGTCGGGTCCTAACCTTGTGCTGGATGGTTTTGTCCTAATCATGAAAAATGTGTAATATGTAGGATTTTAGCTCACGGGTCTCTATCTTACAAGTTTTGATTTGGCTGCATTTATCAGACAACTATATATTTACCTAAAGGAACTAAACAAATAAGATTTATACTGTCGTAGATGAGATAAGCAAGTGTCACTCATGCCGTCATACGTCTTTTTAATCTGTGACTCTCTGTGGAAGAAAAACCAAACAGGATATAAGGTTGACTGAAGGTATATATGTATACATTACGACACACACAAAAAGTTGAGTGTGTGTCCAAAAGTTCCAAAGTAATAGTGGATGGTGGGTCCTTTAGCAGAGAGCCCCCATCTATATAATGATTCAATGAATCATCAAGTTGTTGTTTGGCGTGCATAATGTATATTTTATTAAAATATGATTCAATACTTGTTGGAAGTTTATAAAACCACTCATTTCAGACATCTAAATCAAAACAAGACATTATCAAAATCAATTTTACAACAATATCTGTATCATGGCTGCTTTTTTGGCTTTCTTCTTTGTTACATTTACTCTTCTGATAGCTGGTTCATATGCTTCTACCACTTCAAGTAAGTACTGCATGAATTTAAAGTTATATGGGTGTTGTTCATCATATTTTTGATGTAATAGTTTATTGTTTATTGATGGTTGTGTTAAACCCATTATTGATAGCTTTGATATGATTTAATTAATCACTTTACTAGAAAAGACTTTTGTATATAATCATGTCCCAGAAAGCAGAGAAATAGTGGAAAAGAGTATTTATTTTTTCATTTTTGTGAAGAAAGTCTTCAATAAGAGACTCTGTATTGTATAAAAATTCTCTGACGAAAATTTTACAAACTTTTTTGTCAAGCAAGCACAGCTAAACTTTTCTGAAATGGTACCTGAGGCATCATTAAGATTTACCAAGAAACAACTTCCTCTGTGTTGTTTTGTATTTTGTTGGTTTTTGAATGTTTAGTAGCCCCTCTAAAATCACGTGAATATTGGTTCTTCGGGAAATTACTTTTTATCGTAAAATTCAGATATTTTTTTTTGGCATAATTTGGGGTAATTTCAGAATGAACATAGATAAGTTCCACAATTACAGAAAACTCCTTAAGGTTTGCTTCCTTCATATATTTTTACCCGACTATTAGTTGATTGATGGAATTTGCTAACTTCATCAAATATTTATAATTGAAATTTTAGTCTCCTCGTCAAACCGTTTAACAATGGATCCAGATCCGTTAGACGGATCTAAATATCCTACCCATCTCGCAGACTGACCGGATCCGCAAAAAATAAAAACCAAAAACAGAAACCCGTTGGCGAAACGGGGACAGTCTATCACAGACAACCATGGTTTGGCCAACGTCCTGCAGAGAAACACGGTTTTTGCGTGAACGCGTGTTAGTATGTCGCCCAAAATCGCGTCTGGGAGGGAATCAATCTGAGTTCGGCTACGATTTCTTGGTTTTGCTCATTCTCTGTTCATTTCTGCTACTTACGATTAGTACTGGAAATTGAAAGTAATTTTCATGGCCATTTTTTTAATATTTTTTTTTTGTTTGCTGGAATTAAGTTGAAACGAGCTGACAAGAAGTGGGGTTAAGTCAAATATGATGGAGGTGCAACTGCGCATTGGGAAATGTTTCTTTTTCCAATGATTAGTATCAACTAATAGTTTTATGGAGGAATACTAATACATTTTATAAGAAAAACTAATACTTTGCAGGAAAGACTACTAAAATACTTCTTGAAATTACTAATACTTTTTCGAGAAACTACTAATACTTTTCCGATGGACAACTAATACATTTTCGGAGAAAATTTAATTATATTGTGAAAACTACTAAAATACTACTCAGAAACTACTAATACTTTTTTGAACTACTAATATTTTTTTCGGGATCGCTTAATACATTTTGTAGTATATTCATGAGAAATACTAAAATACACTTCAGAGAACTACTAATACATTTGGAGGTTAACTACTAATACTTTTTAGAGGGATAACTAATACTTTTCGAAGGATCGTTAATACATTTGGGAGAAAAATTTAATTATATTTGGAAACTACTAAAATACTATTCAGGAACTACTAATACTTTTTTGAGAGACCGCTAATACATTTTGGGAGTATATTCATGAGAAATACTAAAATATTCTTCGCGAACTACTAATACATTTCGGTAAGAATCGCTAATACTTTTTTAGAAGGGACTAATATTTTCGAATGATTTAATACCTACCTCAGGTGGTCCCCGAAAACTACTAAAACACCACCGCTAATATTACGTAAATGCCACCGGTCCGCGGGTCGATCCGTCTAATCGGGTCGTAATTCAAGTTAGACGGTCTAACATGAGTTTTTGTGTTTACAATTATATCCTTCAATTTCTAAATATTACAAATATCCTCAAATTTCCGTCTTACAATTTATAATTACATCCTTCAATTTTTCTAAATATTACAAATTGTGTCAAAAGAAAAGTTCGGGCTATCTATAATATTTAGAAAAATTGAGGATGTAATAGTAAGATATTCAAATTCTATTAGGTCCGCTAGTTGTGGTAAAATGTAAGTTGGAATCAAACCTCAAGAAACCCCCGCACGATCTTGAAACTTTTCTGAGTTTTTCGTAACTATCCCTAATGTCAGGGTAGTTTTGTAATTATCTCTTATTTTTTTAAATTACTTTTGTGTAACCAATCATTAAAACAATAGAAATTAGATATTAAAAAATTAAACCTCTATTTAGTTAAAATTCATAGGAGAGCTAAAATAAAGCAGTTTATTTCTTCTCCCAAAACTAGTGTTAAAATTATCATTTCCCCTATATGATTTACAGAGATTGAGAAACCTCTCCAGTTCACATACTGGGAGCCACAGGCCCAGACAAGTGGGCCAGCCTGAATCCAAGCTTCACGCTATGTGCAACTGGGAAATCCCAGTCCCCAATCAACATTGTTACGGACCAAGTTGTAATTAACAAGAAGTTGAAGCCCCTGGTCAGAAATTACCATGCAGTAAATGTTACTTTGGTCGACAACAAGTTCACTGTTGCGGTAAATTATTTACTTTGTTCCTTCTTTATTACAATGAAATCACGTTCTTAGACTATTTGATTGCATGCGATTATATCGATATTTTATTTTGTAAAATCATCGATCGTGCCTTTATATTCAGTAACTCATGAATTTAGTTAGAGCAATAATGGGAAGGCACTAAACCGTGAAGTTTGTTTGAAATAGACACAGCCATAAATATCTCCGTAGAAAAGCATATATATGGGATAATTTAATAGCTTATGGTTTTTCATCTGGTGGTCTTAATTTGTTACATATATTTTAGGGATAATTACAAAAACACCCTAAGGTTTGGGCTAATTACAAAAAAACTCAAGTTCTTTGAAAATTACTAAAACCCCTTGAGGTTTGATTCCGTTTTATATTTTTCGGTGATTTTCGAAAGCATTTAAAAATAAACCCCGACACTTACAAAAATATTAGTTTTGTTGAGATATATCACTTGTGAGTTGTCCACATTGATTAAGAAAGGAAGAGAGTCCAATTTATAAACCAAGTGAGTTATTCCTCCTATCACCAATTGGTTTTAGGATGGAACCTCACTTGGTGGGCTTGAGCCTCTCTTCCCCATATAAGACGTTTCATGTGTGGGACCCACCAAGTCCCCGAATTTAACATGGTATCGGAGCGGAGACCCCATTGCACGGCCTAAGGTGGGCCCATCACATGATGTGATTGAGCATGGAAGATCCTGTGATGATAATTAATGAATTGACGAAGGACTCACAAGTGAGAGTGGGCGTGTTGAGATATGTCACTTGTGAGTTGTCCACATTGATTAAGAAAGAAGAGAATCCAATTTATAAACCAAGTGAGCTACTCCTCCTATCACCAATTGGTTTTAGGATGGGATTTAACCTCACTGGTGGGCTTCTCTCTTCCCCATATGATGCGCTTCATGTGTGGGACCGTACCAAGTCCCCCCAATTTAACAGATTACCCCTTAAATTTAAGACAAAAAAATGAAACCCGAATGTTTTTTTTTTTTAATTTTGAAACATGTTTGAGTTTTTTTTATTAACCCAAACCTCAGGGGTGTTTTTGTAATTATCCCTATATTTTATGTCAAAAACAGCTTGCATCCAAATAAGTAGAATTAGAATCATAAAATTTGAACTTTTTTCGGTGGTGTTGATGCAGATAGAGTACCCAGATCATACAGGTGGAATAATTGTAGATGACAAACCCTATTCTCTAAAGCAAATGCACTGGCATTCTCCTTCTGAGCACAGAATTAATGGAAACCGGTAACATAATCTCTCTCTCTCCCTACTCGATACTTGAATTGAGATCCGATTGTTAAAGCTCGGTTCGTTAACATAACAAACCAAACTTGAACAATTTTTTTGTTCCGTTAAATGTAAAACTTGGGTCGAACTGGACTCGATTAGTAAAAATATAATGAAATATGTGTAAAATATCAAACTACTCGATTTCGATTCGTGTTGAGCTCGATCAACTAAAGATCGTTCAAGCTCTACTCAATTGATAATCAAACTCTATGAATAGTAATATGTACTACTCGATTCATTTACACCCCTAATTACAGTCATACTTGTGTCAATTGAAGTGTGATTTACTTAATCCCAAATATACAGATTTGCTGCGGAGCTCCATATGGTGCACGTTTCAGATGACGGCAATGTCTCAGTAGTGGCAACTCTTTTCAAATATGGACAACCCGATCCACTTCTTACAAAGGTGAAATTCAAACTTAAGGCTAATTATAAATATCAAGGGGTATATTTGTACTTTCGAAAGATAATTAAAGTTTTTTTGTGATTAAGCTAAACACTCAGTGTTGTTCTTTTCCTAATATTTCAAGAATGGGATGTACAAAACCTGAGTTATGAGAATGTTTTTCATGGTTTTACAGATACACAACAAATTGAACGAACTGGCGTACAACGTTAAAAGTCAGGAGACAATTAGTCCAATCACAATTGGACAATTTCACCCGGCAGAATTAAGGAAAACTTCCAGAAAGTATTACAGATATATTGGCTCTTCTAGTGTTCCTCCTTGCTCTGAGAATCTCATGTATCTCGTTCTCGGAAAGGTAACAAAAACAATGGTAATTAATTGTTATAGTTATCTAAAATATTTGACTACAGTTGATAAAATTAATATATATATATATATAATGTGTATAGGCGAGATCAATATCTAGAGAACAAGTAGAGGCTCTCAAGGCTCCTCTGGACATTGGATGCAAGTACAACGCCAGGCCTTGTCAACCAATCAACGGAAGACACGTGGAGGTGTACGAGGATTCCAATGCTCGGTATTAAGTGGAATTTGGTACAAGTGTGACGTGACATTCATCCAAAACAATAGAAGTGGAATAGGAATGTGCAGAACATGAAATCAATCCAAGATTGCTCTCCTTTTACGGGGATGAAAAATAAATGTTATATTCGAATGCACTATATCCAACGTGGCAATGATGGGTCATGACGAGACCCAATTTATGTGTGTACATGTACGATGGTTTGAGTATAAGTTACAAGGATGTCTATTTTCGATTATATGAGTGTTCTATTTATTTTGCTTAAATTATTAAATACTATGATTAATAAATACCATAATATGGGTTAAGTAGAAAAAACCACATTATTTTGAGATAAATGAATGTTATCAAATCATTATCATCAATTTATATGGGGTCCGTGGTGTGAAGTTTATAGAGTCAATTAATTGTCTAAAATTAATTAACACTACAAATTCACGCAAAAAGCAAAGTGGCAAAGAATGTAAATTACTATAGGCTCTCACAGTACAAATTAATGTAATCAAATGATGCATGTTTTTTGCGATGCTTGCATTTGTCACCCAACCTTTTTTTTTTAAGGATTGTCACCCAACTATTGAGTGTATTATACGTTGATGGTTATTTTGCTTATCAATTTACCCTTTCTCACTTCGATTGGTAAAACAAAATAATAAGAATAATAACAACAGGAAAAAAAAACAAAATAAAGAAAATATATATTTTAGTGATTCCGTCCAATATTCTTACTAAAGCAAATTCTTACAATTTAGATTACACTAACTTATTTAAAATGTAGAAGAACAAAAGTATTCTTAGTGGCTCAACACCCCCACCCCCAGCTGGGAATCGGGATGACAAAGTGAGACCAAAAATCTCCGATTAATTCGGGAATAGAATGAAGATTCACTACTTCTCTAGAACTAAGCGATGGGACATTGATGATATTTATATTCTTGTTTTGTCATTATCTCCATCTCGCTCCCGTTTAAATAAAACGGGGATTTCCGGTCTCGATCTCATTTCCCGAAAATATATATTATTTATCTGTTATTAATATTAATTCTATTTATAATGTTTTATTTTATTAATTCCAAACACTAACCTCTTAAGTCTTTTTAAATTTATCTTTCCCTTTCTTTCTTTTACAAATCTGTGATTTATGTTATTTTTATTTATTTTAATTATTTGTTATTTTAAATAATTTATTTTATTATTTTTTATTAACAACTACAAAATGGGGAACCTGATTCCCCGCGGGAGCCCCGTTCCCCGACCAGAAATTCTCCATCCTGTCTCAGATACCTAAAGCGGAGAATGGTACAGGAACGATATTTGGGATGGAGTTTGAGGACATGGATGGTATGTTCAATACAAGTCATGTCTCCACCCATTGTCATTCCTAGCTAGGTATATCAATGGATTGGGTCTAATTTTGGATCAATCTATACCAGCGACCCAACACATTATACACAAGACTCAAACATGATCCAATCCATACTCATGTCTAGTGATATGGTGAGGCCCAGCTTTACATATTTGGCCAAATTTGAATGATTTTTACAAAAAATATTGTTACAAAAAGTTATGTAAAAATAATATTTATATAATTTAGTATATATTATATGAATTATGAAATAAATATATATCAAGTGTCCCACTTTTAATAAAATTATGAAATAGTCACTTTTTTCCGACCCATAGGGACAAAGAAACCTTGGGACACTTGGTTTTATGAAATGCTCCCTTTTTTTTTTACTGACCATGTGTATCAGTATATGTACACTTAGTGTGCATCCATCATCCAAGTGTTCCACATTTAATAAAATTCGACACTTATCATTCATATACACACCAGGTTGACCATACACAAAGCATGAATATCACGAAATTGGGTACTCAATTTTGGTTACCCAACATTCTTGATCTCACGTCCACCCAACCAAGATTCTATTTAATGTTTCATATTATACTCTTATCAAAATCTCATATGTATAAAAATGACGTCACTATTTACACATACGTACTGATATCATTAAAATAAAAGATCAAACACTAAATACAATATATGATCATCTTAATTGATGTCCATCCGTACACACATTACACATGTGACCAAACCGAACCAGCCATCACAATGAAGAAATAAGCATCAAGAATTGTTGATTTTAAGTTGATGGCGATTTCACAAGAATAAGAAAAACGAAATTCAATTTGCAACAAATTATGTGTTCTTCTTGATAAGGGTCAAAGTAAGTTGAACTTATGGGCTGAACCAAAGAGCTTTTAATGGACTGAACTGAACAGCTACATTAGTAGGTTGAGCTGTATAGCTAATGCCAATGGACGGAGTTAAGGGATGAGTTAAGGAGCTTTGGTAATGGATTGAGGTTGTGCGATAAAACCTTTTGTGAAGCCGAACTCCGATTTCTCTTTAGTTAAGGCGACTAGTTTGAAAACAAGTGTAACCGAGGTGACGACCTGTTGAGCTATTTGGATAGTCTGAGCTATGGATGTGTTGATCTTATCTTAATCAGATTTTGTTATGTGAATCGTAACAAACTCCAGACTTTATGTAAATCCTAATTTGAGCAAATCTATAAATACCCTGTTACGGAGTTCATTCTAACCTGGCCTAATCATACTTTTTTATATTTTACATTATATTTCGCCTCTTTTTTGTTGAATACTCTTCCGACTTAAGATCGGAGAGACACGCTGGAGCAACCTCCACCCAGGCGGGCGGAGGACAATTTAGTAGGGTGAGCCGATACACAAAAATGGGGTGACCGGATAGAAAATCCAAGAAAAACAATACAAATTATAACTAATTTTTTTTTTTTAAATTCTCACTAAATATCTTTTTTTTAAAAAAAAATTTGGGACAGGCCCAGGTTGGCCACTCATCTACGCCCTTGCTCCGACCTCTCTTTTGTGTAGGCCGACGATGAAGCTCGGTCGGAAGGAATTTTCGGGAGGCGGAGCAATTTCGGGATCAACCACTTCTATTGTACAGGCCTTGCGGCCTGACCTCGACATTTATTTTTCCTACATACAATCCCATATTTGAACCTGTTATTTGAGAGTAATATATAGGCTTTATCTCTTTACTCTTTTTAATATAAATCTTTTCTTTCCAAAGAATTAATGACAATATGTCAAATAACCTTTAGTTCATTGTGCCCGACAATCGCACGTAATCTTTATATTTTTTATTTTTATGGATAATTAACCAAAAACTCCAAAGATTTGAGATAATTTTAAAAAAAAAAAAATCAAAGTTTCAAAATTATCAAAATACCATTGAAATTTGATTCAATCTTACATTTTTACCCCAATCATTAAATGAATTGGTGGAATTTGATGACGTCAGATATTTACAGTTACATCCCTTAACAACTCTAATTATTCAAAATATCCCAAACTTTATAATATAATGAGGAATGTAATTATAAAATATTTATTGGTGGCAGCCAATTTCATAGGTCAATGAATGGTTGGATAATATAAGACTAAATCAAATCTCAAGTGGTTTTGTAATTCTCTTTGCTTTTTTATACCCCAAACCTCATCTTTTTTTTTAGTTATCACCAAAATATTTATAGTACTGTTTGGTTTATCACAAAGTCTGAGTCATGATCCCTCTAAATCATTCCACTCCAACTTTAGTTACTCCTAGGCAAGAGTTGAAATTTTACACACGACCACCGAAAATAAATGTATTTTCCTTCTCTCCATAGACTTTTGAGGGTAAATTTTGGCTGATTTTTTTCCCAAACCAAACCTAACTTGAAAACTACTACAATTCTATCCACTAAAGAATTAATCTTAGTCAACAAAATCTCCCTAATTTCCTAAATAAATCAATCATATAAAAATAAAAAAGCCAGTCCATTAATAATTTCTTGCCCAAACGTGTGAAAGCAATCCATGTGCGACAGATTGGACTGTTCTTTGTTGACGGCACAAGCAACCTGAGGTTAATTGATCTCTTGGTCTTGTTGCCACCCCTAATACAAGAAGCTTATCGAATTTAATTATTGTGCCTAGCTATTATTTAATTAATGTCATTAATTATTCCTCTTGACGCCGAACATTAAAATAGCAAATATGTATAAACTTCAATAATTCTTTTTTCAATATTTCAAAATTTATCAAAATCAGTTGAATTTGATTTCACTTCAGCAAGTGAATAATATGTATAGAAAGCGATGTTATTATTGTAAACGCAGTATTCACTTGATGTATAGATGTTGAAGTACCTCATATAAAATACCGTTAAATATTTGAAAAACGAATCGTTTTACTCGATACTCGATTCGTTAATATAACAAACCAAGCTTGAATACACTTTTTCGTTCAATAAAATGTAAAGTTTGGGTCAAAAATCGAATTTCGATTAGTAAAAAGAATAAAATATGTGTAAAAATATCAAGCTACTCGAGCTCGATTCGTGTTCGACTCGACTAAAGCTCGTTCGGATTAATAGTCAAACCAAGCTCAAATACAATTTTTAAGCTCGATTAAAATTCAAACAAGCATGAACAATACAATGTTCGGTTCGACCGACTCGTTTACACTCCTAAATATTGAAATATCGTAGGGAATATTGTTAAAATTGTGTGTGAGTTTTGATGTAATGAATAATAGATTTGATAATCTCCTAAACAAAAAGTGAATCCAATAATTAGTTTAAAAAGTAATAGAACTTTGAAGAAATATAGTGATTTATCTAAGAAGAAAATTTACATATGGGGCAATGAGAGTGTGACATCAATATTCCTGTTCAATGACAATGAAACAATGAAATGATAAGATCATCAAGCAACCAGATAAAATCCAATATTTTGCACTATATAATAAGAGAAAAATATTAAGCAGAAAAAATTTACAACTCACTCCAAAACCCACAAGAATATTTACACTATATATGATCATTATCTATAAAATCACACAAAAAGAAAATTAAAAGGTAAAAGGTAAAATATAAAGACCTGCCGAGTTTTCAGAACAGTTATTCAACATGCCACGTCATCCAAACAACTCTGTTTTCAACCACCCCCGAAGACTTTTTCACCCGCTTTCAGCTTCTATCCACGCGCCGGTCTAAGTCCACCAGATTAAAATCCTCGGATGTCCACGAACCGGACTGCCGTCCCGACGCGAACCGCTTCATCCCTCCCAGACCAGGAGCCTCGGAAACCGGTTCAGCACCAACCGGTACTTCTCGCACTTTTACACTCACGCTCCTCCGCTGCGGTTCAACACCAACCGGCTCCTCCATCAGTACCTCCACCACTTTCCTACTTCCCGACCGGGACGGTTTCCTGTGACTTTTCTTGGACCGGAACATGCCAATCACCTTCGAATAAAACCCGGTTTTCTGCTTCGCGGATATCTCCGCCGGTTTCTCGGTCCTTTTCAGCGAGTTCGACCGCCTGCGGCATCTCTTAGATCTGACTCTCCCCATGCACGAGACCTTCGGCGAACCCGGTTCGACGGGAGTCGTCGATTTCCCGGCCGACCCGGACCGTTTCGGGAACAGACGAATATTGGGCGGTTTACAGGTCCTCCGTTTCGTGTCCGCAAAAGTGGTTTTCTGGGTCTTGGGCAAACCGATGATGGACGCCTTCGACTTCAGGTTAACGGAAAACCGTTGTGAATTGGAGTTGGAACTTGGGTTTATGTGCGGGTTCAAATTCGCGGAATTTGAGTTACCTTTGGTGGAGTCTTTGCGCTCGTAAAACGCGTTGCGATCGAACCAATCGTATTCCGCGTCCTTCGATAGCCAGAAAGATTCCGGCGGAAAATCCAGCGGAACTTCGGCTGCGCCGGGGATGACGTCATTTTTCGGTGGGTCGCCGTCGGCCTGTGTTTCGCAGGCTATTTTCCGGTCGTTGCCTCCGCCGGCGCAGGCTGTAACTAGAGTTTCGATATCGACTTGAGGCATTATACAGAGATTTAAAAAGAGAAGAAACGATGAAGGTTTTTTTTTTTTCTATACTGAAATATTGCGAGTTTTTTTTTAGAGAGAGAGGAGAAGATTATGGTGGGAATGGAAGAATTTTATAAGAGAGAAAATTCCTTAGTAGAATAGGAGGAAAATAAAAGGTATATTTTGATTATGTTTTTAAGGGATAATTACAAAAACTCTGTGAGGTTTGGCTGATTACAAAATAATCCAGACTTTTTGATAATTACAGAAATATCCTTAAGGTTTGCTTCATTTTATATTTCCCCCTTCATAAGTAGGGGTGTTCAATTAACAGATTTTTTTCGGTTTAACCATTAACCGCATCAATTCAGATTAATTCGATCGATAATTGAATTATTTCGGTTCGGTGAATGACAAAGATTTTGAAAATTTTCGATTAACAGTTAATTTGGCTCGAAAATTAGAAATTGACCGAATTAACCAAATTAACCGAAATATTATATCAATATATATTTTTATATAATTGTATTTATATATTGTATATTCATGTATGTGTATATCTATTTATTTATATGATATATTATATATAAAACAATACTTTTTTATTTTAATAAATTTTGGTTAATTCGGTTAATCGATCGAATTAATTGAAATTTTATTGTTCGATTAATTTGGTAAATATAATTCGGTTCGATTAATTTGGTAAATATAATTTCGGTTCGCTTAATGGTTTTATCAATTAATAAATTCTATTAATTTGGTTTTCGATATTTCGGTTAACGGTTAACCAATTAATGCAGAATGAACACCAAGAACCATATGCAAAAAAATTCAAAAATTCCCCGAAATTTATAAATTATTACGATTACTCCTTTAAATTTAATTTAGAATCAAACTTCAAGAGTTTTTCTTGTAATCTTAAAACAGCTATAGCTTTTTTTTTTTTTTGTAATTAGTCCAAACCTTAGGGATATTTTTGTAATCATTCAATGTTTTAATTAATAATGGTTATATTTTGGTGGAGAGTTCTACTGCTTGACTAGTGATTTCATTTTTGGCGTTGGTGTACGTACATCTTTTTCTAGAAAAAGGAGAGGAGGAAAGAAGGTTCAAATTTTCATGTCAAAGAATACAAAAGCCAAAAGATCATTTACACACTACTAAAATTCTATACTATCAAAGTCCAACCCTTCTTCAATGTGTTCTCTCATTCTCGGAAAGGAATAAGCTAGTCGATTTTATTATTGCAATTGATATTTTAATTATATTAATAATATTATTGTGGTAAAAATTAACTTGTATGAGACGATTTCATTGATGTAATCCACGTGACGGATCCTATATGCAGATGAAATTCCAACCCAAGCACAAACACATAAAAAAATCATATTTTTTTGTATTTTGTAGGTTCTATAGCATGTTGTTGCATTCTAATAGATAATATTAAGTAACTCATTAAGGCCCCGTAAGTTCTTCTGTTATTTTTATTTTAGAGTGAAGCATTTGGCTTAATGTTGCATTTAGATAATTGGATGAATGATTTGGACTTGATGCTAGAATTTTGAGAAATGATTTCAAATGACTCCATATATATATATTTGAAATCCAACACATATTAGATATAAATTAGATTATTTGAAATCCTTCAACTTTAAATCCATTTATCCAAATATTATCTAATATCATTTTTTTGAAGAATCATCTAATACCATTTTTTAAAGGAGAAAACAAATGTTAACAGTGTGGTTGTCCAAAATATATCCCACTCTAAATAGTGCTTTAAACACAATAGCATATCTACCCTTTTTCCCAAAACCTCCAAAATGAATAATAATGGAGTACTTGTCAAAGTTGATTTGTTAATTAGTGCCTAATAATTGAGTACAAGAAAAGAAAGTTGGATGTTGATGTAATTAATGGCAGTTTATCACTCAAAAAAAAATTAATGGTAGTTTATTAGATTTAAGAGTAGTTAGGTTGAGAGGCCGAGGCATGTTAATTTGGTTTAAATTTCAAGTGAATTTCTCATAGCTTAATTTACACTATTTAAAAAAACAAATATATTTTACTCAGTATTCACTAAAAACTCTCAAATCTACAATTTTCAAATTTTATTAAACCAATTCACAATTATTACATCTAATTTAAAATACATAAGTCACATATAATTAATTATGATCATTACACGTCATCTTCTTACATAAAAATGTTTCAACATGGGCCAACCATTAACAAATATATAGTATGATAATGTAATATTTTTAAAATAAATAATCCAATTTCATTATAAAACTAAACACAATCAAGTCTTTCATGTAATGATATATATCCTCTTTTCACACAAAAACAAATAAAATGACAAATGGATCGGAAACAAAACCAAATGAGCCGTGAAGCCATCTTCTCAAGATAATGTGAGACTTAATATTGTCTACTTTAATTTCAGTTAAGTTATTAATTTTAAATTACTAAATATACATTGTTGATAATATTGCTAATAGTTTTTTAAGATTAATATTAACCTATTTCTCTTTTTATATATATAAATTAAGAAAAATGGTAGATGATATACGAGGGCAAATTAGGTACGGTCAGTACAGCTGGTCATCTAACCCCTTCTAATCTCTTTCTTCTTATTCAAGAAAAATAAAAATTCTTTCTTCTTTGAAGTTTTTATTTATAATATATTTATCCCAATGAAGAATACTATACATAGATAGTTATTGAGAACAATAAATATGACATTGAGAAATTGATGAAACTAATATATATGAAAATATCTTCTGTTAGTTAATGCCGCTCTCCCAAAAAGTGTTCGTCACCAAATTAAATTGCCGTTCCTATGGTTACATTATTAATACAAACCGCTGGTATATTGGTCCACCTCAAAATTAAGAATAGTGGATCGGAACAATTCTTAAAAACACCATTCTTTTTTTTTTTTTTCTCATTCAAAATTAAGGCTAATCATATGCATGTTTGGTGCATGGAAAATGACGTCCAAATCCTATTATTTAGTTATTTCTTTTCACTATAATTATATTATTTCACTAAAGCTACAAATTCTCTTCTAATTTAGGGATCGCAATTTTGGCTCGACCCACTGTCTCGCCCGTGACCCGTAGCAAAGTGGTCAAGGTATCATTTTTTCCCCACGGGTACCAAACCATGCTTAGAATATTTATTTTTAAAATATATTTAATATATATTTTGCCTATATAATACAATTTTTAAGTATTCATATATTATATCTACCATTAATAAATTGATAATGACAATTTTGAAAAGAATATTTATAAATAATTATAAATATATTATATCTACCATTAAATTATTTTGGGACGTCGAACGGGTCGCTCCACCCCGCCCGCCCCTCTCCCTGTTTTATGGACAAGGCGGGTATGTCTTTAGATCTTTCGACCCGCCTCATTATCATCTCTACCAATTTTTACTTTTTATTCTTGGTTAGACATTATTAAAAAGTTGTTGAACTTGTAGAAATTTACTGCATCAATACTTAAAGTAACCAACGGTCCCTTCAAAAAAAAAAAAAAAAAAAAGTAACCAACGGTCCAAATCCAATGCTTAATGTTTTATATAATAGATGAATAGATGGGTTATATATAAATATTACACTTATGCATACTTCTTCTGCCCCCAATTGAATGTTTTATTTTGGAATACAATTTTAGATATAAATTGTCAAAGTAAAAGTTACAGATATCTTTAAATTTTTGCTATTAAAATCATATGATTTTATTATGTGTGAAATGATTGGACTGAACACCACAAACAGCAGTTCGTGTAACACATGCAATTGAGTCCAAACATGTTTTTTTTCTTTTCCCTCGAAAAAACAAATTACTAGTTTTTGTAGAGGGACCAAATTGTCCTTCAAGTCCGAAATAATGGAGCCGTTTTATTTTAAGTGAAGGTCCACACGGAAACGGTGGATGGTCCAATCCACCATTGTGAATCTGGATTTGACATTTCTCCTTAGCCCCACCTAAACTAGTAATATTTCTCTGTGTGCCCATTTCATTATTCATCATGTAGATAAACCTTTAGAAGCGAAG
The DNA here is from genome assembly GCA_016081115.2 of Rehmannia glutinosa. Taxonomy (NCBI): domain Eukaryota; kingdom Viridiplantae; phylum Streptophyta; class Magnoliopsida; order Lamiales; family Orobanchaceae; genus Rehmannia; species Rehmannia glutinosa. The sequence goes on from JABTTQ020000358.1 coordinate 350,716, forward strand.
TGGTTTGGGAAAAACCAAGCACTATAGTTGACTGCATTTGTTACTAATCAAAATACCAAATCCAGGAACAGCGTTGAAAATGTGTTGGCTAAATTTATTTAAAAGATTTTACAAGTTTTTTGGAAGATAATTTAAAAGTTTATAAGGTACTAAAATTAAATTTAAAAATAAACTGTTTAAATATTTGGATAAACTACGATGATGGAACTTTAAAATGCAATACTCATGACAATTTTATAATTAAAATCAAGGAGCTAGAGCACTTAAATAATAATTTATTTTGGAAGAAAATAAAAAGAGATATCCTTATTTTTAGACTAAACTTATAGAGTTTCTCATGTGAGGCAGTTTCACGGATCTCAACCCATAAGACGGATCTCAACACCCAAACCCAAATCCATATTCAACCCAGAAAAAAATAAAAAAGGGAAACGAAACAGACCTGCTAAACAGATATGCCCATCTACGTTTTCTCTATCCCTCCTCCCTCTATCCTTTTCTTCCCTCATAAGAAGAATAATAGGGAAGACAACAGGGGCTCAATCATTTAACCTCCATAAACGCCTTCATGGATGCATCTTAAGGAAGAAGGCTCCAAAGACTATCAAGGAAATCAGAAAGTTGAACAAACATATATTGATGAGGAAAAATGATTTATTTTCTGTTTTAAGCACTTGCTAATTCAACTTTCATGAACCTCAAGGTTTATTATGTTTAGAAAAGTTGATTTGATGGATTACTATGTGATTAAATGCAAATCTACCTCTTCTTTTTTTTTTTTTTATCCACCTAATTCATATTGATGGTTCAATTAAGATTGTGGGTTCTTGTAATGATTTAATTTGTCTGGTTTTGGACAACTCTACTATTGTTTTGTTCAATCCAACAACTAGAAAATCAAATAAGTCTTGGATGTCAATTTTTCAATCAATTATGATTACTAAAATTGTTTCTAAAAATTATGTTACCAATACTTTTGAGGGGAATAACTAAAACTTTTATGATGAAGTTCTAATACTTTTCGGAAAAACACTAATACTTTTTGTATTAATGTCAATTTTGTTATTCTGAAAACATATACGGGATAATTTCAGAACTAATACCCAAACTTTACCTACTTTTTGCTTTTGGTACCTCACGTTCCGAACTCATCAAAAATGATCATCAAAGTTACACATTTTAATCACCGTCACTACCGGCCGTTAGTTGACCGTGTAAGACTAACAGATTGACCTGCAATGGTGGGTTTCCAGGTGACAATTCATAATCAACCAGTTTATTCTCTATTTGTTCCCAAATTTCTCCCCAAATTCAATTCCAAACCCTAATTTTATCATTTTCGAACTTTAATTGAATCTTACCCCCAAATCTCTACTACAAGCGGAGGATTTTGTAACTTGTTGCTGCTGAAGGTGGCTCAGATCTCCATCACCACGGTCCATTTCAACTTCAGCGGAGTCAAAACCTAATCTATTTTCATCGCCCAGCTGCGTAGGAGTCTCTGGAAATGGCGAATTAATCGGCGGCAACTCGGAGATGGAGCTGCCCCGCCGCTTTCAGAGCCACTCCACCGCCTTTCCTACCGGGTCGTAGCCTAATCGATCTTGTAAATCATAAATATTAATAGCAGTGTTAACCGAGAGCCTTACCCGCCTATCTCTTAGCCCCTTTGATGTTAAAACTTTGCTGTGCCGATCTTTCCCGCCGGAGGCTCTTGAAACCGTAGCGATTCGGGAAGAAGGTCAGCCGTAAAGGAAAATAAACTTCCCCAATTCAAGTGTTGCTTGTTAAAATAATGATTAATGATTGTAAATTAATCGAGTAATTTACTTCTCAATAATAAATTAGTTAGTTGATTAATTTGAAATTTATTTCGCGATTGAATTATTTTAGCCACTGGACAAAATATAATATATTAATTGATTATGAAAAAAATATATAATTTGTTTATTCTTAATTATTTTATAATTTATTAAAGTGAATTTTCACTTCAATTGTTACAAATAATGGATTTAAAAGGAGAGAGTGGTTTTGATTTGAAATTTCAGTTTTAATTTTAAAATTTTGTTTTAAATTTTAGGTATAAAAATATTCTTTTCCATAGCAAATTTAATGTTTTATTTTTTTAATGGATAATGAGGATTTAGTGTTTAGAAATGAAAATGCAAGTAAAAATAAGGAAAAAAAAGTATTTACCAAATTTTTACTCATCTTTACTGTTGTAGTCACCCGATCAAAATTGACGGTCAACTAACTAAGTTAGTACCAACACCGATTAAAATGTGTAATGTTGATGGTCATTTTTGATGAGTTGAGAACGTGATAGTCAAAAAAAAAGTAGGTAAACTTGAGGTACCAATATTGAAATTATCCCAAACATATACTTTTTGGAGTAAAAATTATGATTTTCTTAACAAAAATTGATACTTTTAAACAAGGATGTATATTTTTCAAATAAATAATCGATTTTGGTACTTTGAAAACGTATACTTTTTGGGTAAAGTGATACATTTTTAATAAAAATGATACTTTTCGATTCTGAAGGGATATTCGCCACTATCCTCTCAAAATTTACTTGAAAACGTATACTTTTGGAGTAAAAGTGATACGTTTTTAGGGAAAAAATATTTTTTGATTATCATCACACCCGCCTATTACCCTAGGATTTGCAAAAATGCCACCGGTGTTTGGGTGGGGCATGGGTAATGGAGGATCTATCTCACAAAAATGCAACCCGTGAGATAGTCCTATATGAGTTTTTGTCAAACTTATATAGTTCTAATAAGAAGCTTATAAGCTATTTTCTTAAATATTTTACCAAACAATTTAAGAGGACTTATAAGCAGAGAGCTTATAAACTCAACTAAACATCCTCTAAATTCGGTATATGTTATACACCCATTTGGAAAACAAAAATTGTAATTTACGATTTACTTCCTTTTAGAAATAAATAGGCAAAGCCGGTGCACAAAGCTCTCACTATGCGTGAGGTCCAGGAAAGGATTGGACCATTATTGGGCCTATTGTATGCGGTTTTCCTTTGTATTTCGCAAGAGGTTGTTTTCGCGACTCGAACCCGTGATCTTTAGGTCATACTACAGCAACTTCGTCATTAGTCCAAGGCTCGCCCTCTCTTTTAGAAAATAAACAGGGAAAAAAGCCTTTTATGCTTTTGTAAAAGAAGGGAAAAAAAGGGTATTTTGCAAGGGTAGTGAAATCTTTGGATGAATATATTCGGGTTTTTGGCTTCATTTATTTTATAGGGGGTAGAATGTCATTTTCAACTTTCATGGAGTCAAAACTCAAATGCAATGAACCGTATTAATTGGTTATTCATGCGAAAGAATTTGACTGTCTTTTTCACCGACAATATTTCATGCCAAATACAATAGTCTTATATAACTCCAAAATGGGCCAAATTAATAATTCCAAAATGGGCCAAATTAATAATTCCAAAATGGGCCCAGGTTTCAAGTTGGAAATGGGTCATGATTTTTATTTGGCAATGGATCATGATTCTAATATTGCTGGGGCCCAATTAGATCATGACAATTTAATTAACCAAACCCATTTCGAAACAGCCCGGAGATCTTCTCTGCCTACCGCTCATTTGCACCAAGATCCACCTCAACATGTTGGTCCTCTGATCCAAGACTCCAATGGGCCACTTTGCCAATTAAATCAGGGCCAAGTTTTTTCTTTTACCTCATTTTCGATTCCTGCACAAGCCCAAGATCTCAGCCCATGCAACAGCTTCTCTAACGTCCATGCCCATTCACGTGTTTGTGTTGCTGAAGCTCAGTCCACCGGTTCGGTTGCCTCTGTACAAGTCGATGTGGGCCAGGTTGATGGAAATGCTACAAAGGCCCAATCTCTTTGTTCTTCAGCTAATACGATTCATGACGATGCGCAAGGTTCTGATCAAGGAAAGAATGTAAAAGCTATTGAAGTTCCAAATTCTTCACTTCAACATAATATTGCTATGGGGTTGGTTCAGGTTCTAGAAAAGAAGAAATTGCAAAATCAAAATGCAACAGTGGGCAAAACAGAAGCATTGGAAAAATCTGGGATTGATAAGTTTCCAAAGTCACCAAAGAAAAATTTGAAGTCGGGCAAGCTCGTGCGTACACTTCTTTCAAAAGGTGGTGCTCAACGACCCCAAAATCGATCAGGTGTTTCTAAATCCACTTCTCATTCTAATTGTTAATTATGTCGATTAAATTCTTAACGTGGAATGTGGGTATCGCTAATCCGGGTAGCCAACGTCATTTGCATGCGTTAATTTCTCGTCATAAATTGCCTTTTGTTGCGCTTTTAGAACCTATAACTTTGTCGAGTTTAGTTTCTATTGTCGAGATTTGGGTTTGACGATGGCTTATCTAATTGTTCTAATCATATCCGGATTATGTCTCACGCTCATTTACATTTTGACATTCTTGTTGATCATGCACAACTATTACATTGTAGGTTGACATCCGCTTTGTTGCCTCAACATATTTATTTGACTTTTTGTGTATGCTAAATGTGATAGAGTAGCTAGATATGTTTTGTGGGATATCTTGCGTGAGATTGCAATTAGTATGGAGGGGTTACCCTGGCTTGTTAGCGGTGACTTTAACATTTTTGCATGATCACGAGAGGATTGGTAGTATCACCGATAGGTCGGATGAGATGCTTGATTTTGCCTATATGATTGCGGATTGTGAGTTATTTGATGCGGGTGTGAGGGGCCTATCTTTACGTGGGCTAGAGGTGGGCTTCGGAGAGAGACTTGATAGGGCTTTGTATAATGAACATTGGGTGATGTGTTTACTTCTTCTCTTTTATTACGCATTTATCTCGTGGTTCGCTCCGATCATGCTCCTTTACTCATATCTTGTCGGTTTGTACCGCATGTGCCTCGTTATTCTTTCCGATTTCAAAGATATGTGGATATGTCACCATACTTTTTGCGGGTTGTAAAGGAAACATGGGGGCATCCTGGTTGTTTTGGAATGACGAGCTTACAACACAAATTGAATAGGTCAAGCGCAAACTCAAGATTTGGAATCACCAGGACGTTTGGTAATGTTTTTGATCGGGTTAGACCGGGCCGATGAGGCGGTTTCGATGCTCGAGTTGTATATGATAGTGATCCGTCTACGGCTCATCGGGTGAGCTACATCACGTTGGTGGCCGAGTACGAGCTACGTTTGAAAATGGAGGAGGATTTTTGGCGCGAGAAAGCTGCGATTAAGTGGGCGATCGGGGAGCGCAACACTAAGTTTTTCCACGGATTTGTTAAGCGGCGATGTCGCGCTAGAATTCACTCGATTGACGATGATGGAGTGGTGATCACACAGATTCGGAGATTCGGAAGTCGTGCCATTCGATTCTTTCGATCTTTATTGACTTGACTTGGAGTATCCGACTCCCCCCTGTCGATGAGTTCTTTCCCGGCTTCCGATTCCGTTGATCTAGATGGACTATGTGTTATGCCGACGGCTCAGGAGGTTCGCGATGCGGTGTTTGGGATTGATCAGTCTAGTGTTTCGGGGCCTGATGGATTCTCATCTTTGTTCTTTCAGCACTGTTGGGATTTCGTCAGATCGGATGTTGAGGATGCGGTGGTTGACTTTTTCTCGGGTAATCTCATGTCGTCCACGTTCACGGCGACATCTATAGTTCTCATCCCGAAGGTTCCTCACCCTCGGAAGTGGACTGAGTTTCGGCCGATTAGCCTGTGCAACGTGACGAATAAGATTATCTCTAAGATTATGAATGCGCGGTTGGTCTCGATTACGCGCTTTGATTGTGTTGCGAATCATAGTGGTTTCACACCGGTCGTGTCATCTCGGATAACATTTTGCTCGCGCAGGAGCTTATCCATGATATCAGCTTAGCCACGGAGACTCCTAATGTGGTGATGAAGCTGGATATGGCTAAAGCTTATGATAGGGTGCAATGGGATTTCTTGTATACAACTATGATTCACATGGGCTTCCCCGTTCGGTGGATTGATATGGTTGGTAGTATTGAAACTGCGGCTTCTCTGATTCGGGTTAATGGTATCCCTTCCGGATATTTTTCTTCGACTCGGGGACTACGGAGGGGATCATCTATCTCTGCCTTGTTTGTTCTGGCAGCAGAGTATTTATCCCGGGATTGGATTCCATTATTAGACGACAAGGGATATGATTTATCGGACGCGACAGGTTTTTAGGTGACTCATTTGGCCTATCCGATGATGTTGTTATCTTCACTAGGGCGTCGGACGATGGCCTTGTCACGTTGAGGCACTTTCTCGAGCACTATTCTCGCTACTTACGGCCACCGGTGGTCGGTGTCCGAAAAGAGTAGATTCTTCTCGCCCCACGTTACATTGGACGGTTGGGAGCACATGGTTCATGAAATGAGGCTTTGTTCGCGATGACTTGCCGATGACTTATTTGGGTGTCCCTTTGTTCAAGGGGCGAATGACGAAAAAGAGCTCTTCCTCCCGGTGATTCAGAGGATGTTGGATAGAGTTCTTTGGGTGGTCGATCAACATCGTCCTTTGGTGGTAGGCTCGCTCTAATTCGGAGCACGCTAATGGCCACCCCGTTGCATATTCTTGGTCATGCGGCCGCCAAAGACATTCTTCATCGTTGGAGCAGATCATGGCTAGATTCTTCCGGGGCTCCTACGCGGGAGAAGAAGACTCATTGGATCGATTGGGATATTATTTGTCATCTTATTTCGAGGGTGGGTGGGGTTGCGCCGACTTTCGGATATTGTTGACGCCTTGATTACAAGTTGTGGTGGAGGTTACGCGAGGGCCATTCGTTGTGGGCTCAATTCTTGATCGCAAATCTTGTTACAATGGGCTTCGGTCTCCTGTAGAGCCTCTCGTAACACATAATCATAGTCATCGTGGAGCGCTTGAGGCGGATCGGTATTCGAGCCCGGGAGCGGATTTTTGGTCTATTAGTAGTGGTAGCCGTGTCGTTTTCGGGATGATATTTGGTTTGGGCATAGGCCGCTTGCGAGATCATTGTTTGGATCGGCCGTTGGGTCATATGACGGTTGATTGGTTGATCGCGATGGATGGGATAGAGGCGGACTTTATCGGTCATGGTATCCGGATGTGGGCTTCTGAGAGTCTCATTGAGGATATATCGGGGTTCCGATTCTTCTAGGGTCGAGGATATCATGCGGTGGATGTTTACCTCTCATGGTGGGTTCTCTATGTCTTCTCGCTTGGGATTCTCTCCGGGGTAGAAATGCTCGTAACCTTTCAGATGGTGCCATTTGGAATGATGCTCTTATTCCTACTATCTCTATATTCCTTTGGTGCCTCCTTCGTGTCGTCTTCCTGTGGATATCAAGCAGGCACGTGGCACTTCCCTTTGCCTCACGTTCTTCGTTGTTGCTTGAATAATCCACATTCATCTCTTCAGTCGAATCTATCCCTCACCTCTTTTTGATGAATGATATTGTTTCGTGTGGAATCACTTTCTTCCTGGTTTGACACTACACTTCCACACACCACCGATATGATATTGTTCCTTTCATTTTGGAGGAATCGCACACACGGATCACACACGAGGCACTTCGAGTTTCTTGGTTCCCTGCTTGATTTTATGGTTTGTCCGGGACGGAAAGGAATAGTGCCAAGCATCGACACATTCCTTTCTTGGCATCTCACATTATTTGGCAAGTGGAGCGGTATCTCCGGATTCTTGTTTCGGTCGGGCGTTTGAGCCCGGATTGGTCCGGATGCTTCCCTACGGTGAGTTTTTTGCGGGGAATGCTCCACTACATGTTTCACGCAGCCTAGGATGGTGATTTGGCGAGCCCCTCGGTCTCCTCGGATCAAGCTAAATACGGATGGTTCGTTTGATCGAGACACATTGATTCTTTGGCGGGGGATTGATTCGAGATCATTTTCGCGGACTTATGTTGGCGTTTCACGATTCCTTCCGGCGGTGGCTAGCTTTCATGTCGAGCTACTAGCGCTTGAGATAGAATTACGGAATGCCCGGCGTTTTCACTTGATTTGGATTGAGTTGGGCAGCGGCGGTGGTCACCACGATCACTCCGTGGCCTGGCTCTTGGCGGAGTTCAACACACCCCGATTCGCAGATTCGGAACATTGAAGGACCTTCGATTCGATTTCCCACATACACAGAGAGAGAAGGAATCGACCAACAGATCACCTAGCGAGTTGGGAGTCGCTACCCTGGCGATCACATTGTTGATGAGGGCACGACTTCTCACCACCTTCTTTGCGCTCATTCGGATGGACCAACCGGGATTTCCGAGCTTGATTTTCATAGATCATTGGTTCTCCTATTATTCTTTAGATTTCTCTCTATGATAGTCTTTCTAGATATCGGAGTGATAGGTTATTTGTTATTTGATTTTCCCCCTTAACTTGGGCATTGACATTGTATGACATTTTGATTTAATATACGAAAGGGGATCACGCCTCAATCCCCACCCCGGGGTGTTATTTTAAAAAAAAAACTTAATAGTTCAGTAATAATTAAATGAAAATATAGTTGTATTACTTTTTTAATATATTGCCCACACATTCCACGTTGGAATTAAGAAATATAAAATTTCCAAACTATAAAAACACATTTAATTATTTATTGTTGATTAAATTACCAACTCGTAGAAGAGGGACGAACGCCGAATTTCAATGCCATTTGGAAGGTCTTTGTTGAAGTAAAAAAATTACAAGATGTATAATTTGGATATCATTAAGTCGATAATTATTCTGTTAAGAGTGAAAATTCATGTGGATGAAAAAGCATATATATAGTATCAGATCCTGTTAATTTTCCGTACAATCATTATTGAGATTTTATACAAACTGTTAAATTTAAAAGTTGAAATCGGTCATAATTGCAATTGACCAAATTAAAAAATATATCAAATATGTATGTACACATCATTACAAGATAAATCCAGTTTATCTACATAAAAATTTGTAGATATGTATTAAGGAGTGTGTCCCCAGTATGGAATTTGAAAGAGTTTTTAATTAACGGAAATGCATAGATTTTTAGGGAATTCCACAGATTCCATTATAGATTCCATCGGATTCTAATGGAATTTTATACTATGGAATTGTGTAAATTTTCGTGGAATTTATGGATGTTATAAAGAAATAAAATTAATGAATTTTTATGAAGGTAGTAGCATAACTTCATGATCATAAAAAAATAAAAAGAAATCTAAATATTCAAAGAAAGTCATTAACAAAAACAAAAAAAAAAAATAGTTTCATAATTTACAAAAATATAATTTGAACTTGTCCAAATATGAAGTTAAAATAATTATTCAACCAACAACAATAACATTGGTGATTAAAATTTTACGAGATAATTTTAATTCACATTTTCAACACAAAAATAATGCGTCTATCAAGATGAATTAATGAAAAAAATTATCAACTAATGAATCCCAATAAAATATTATTCGACAATAATTTTTCATACTATTTTTCTATAAATTTAAAAATGTTAGAAATTTAAACAACGCAACAAATCAACTTCACAATGATTATTTACAAAATTGATGTAGAATTTGAATTGAAATATTAAGATTCAAAACGATATATGAGGGGGTATAAGAGAAAAATATGTTATTTGTTCTTTTTTTTTATCGTAGTTAATACTTATTACATATAATTTTAAATTCTAAGGAGGGAAGGTGGGAATTCATCATCCACAAATAAAGCTTCTAATTCCACAAAACCACCCAAATTGGTCCATTTATAAAAGAAATATACGGAATTCATTGAATGTTTGAGGATGTTGGATTTTCGAGAATCCATCAAAATCCAAGTTGAGGACTCAAGATTTAATGGAGTCCAAAAATCCAAATTGAGGCACCTAGAATGTTATAGAATTCTAAATTCCATTAAATTCTAATATTCTATAGTAGCGGACACCCTCGTAAGACAATTGTAATTTGTAGGTAAAATCGTTTGTAGGTCATTGTAGGTAAATATTTATCTACACGGTATTTAGAGGTAAATTTAAAAGTTGTTGGTGATTTGTTAGTAAGTGATCGGTATAGTTTGGGAAAAAATAATATTTTGTAATTTGTAGGTATTTTATAGGTAATTATAAAATTTAGTGACAAAATCATTTATGTTGGTAAATTCTATCAATCAACCGAAATTCTCTTGTAGTGCATGTAAATAAGTTGTTTTATTTGTTCTCTGACTATTTTCATGTCCATTCCATCTATAGACTAGCAGGATATCTAACATTAGATCATACTAATAAAATCATACCAAAATGACCAAAATTGTTCCATATAAAATCACAATGACTAGATCTATTACTAATATAGAACTATAATCACAATGACCAGATACTAAAATATAGAAAAAAATTATAAATTGCATGCTAGTAATTAACCGAATTTTTATAGTTTCAAATTGTAGTTTTGTTTTTCCTATAAAAAAAATTATCTTGAGGTTGACTTCAATTGGATTGAAATTGTACTTTGAACTTTGATCAACCTTATTCCAATACAATTTTGTATTTTCCTTTTAACCTATTTACCTTGTCTTGACTCACACCACAATTACACAAAGTTCTATGGCACCTTTATAAAAATAAGAAAACCTTTTATTACATAACTATATTCATGTCCATTCCATCTATAGTTCAACACGATATCTAATATTAGATCATACAAATAAAAATCATACCAAATTGTCCTAAACTTTTCCATAACAAAACACTAAAAAGTCAAAATGACTAGGCCTATTACAAACATACATTAATAAAAAATAGAAAAAAAAATATAACTGTAATTGACCAAATTTTTATAGATCCATATTGGAGTTTTCTTTTCCTACTTTTATTGTAGTTCAATTATGTATTTTTCCTTTTAACCTATTTACTTCGTCTTGACTCTTGACCCACTAAAAAAATCACACAAAATCTTATGGGAGCTTTATACAAATAACAGAAAAACAGAGGGCTTGTCGCGAAATCTACAGCCCTCATTCGAATTTCCGACCGTTGGCCCATCGTGCCCTTGGGTAACGGTTTCCTAATGTCTTAAAAAACAGAGCACATTTTCAAAAAACCACCTGTAAAAAACTCCACCCAAAAAAAATCAAATGGGTTGCGTCTCATCAAAACTGGTAGCAAAAGAAATCGAGCAAGAAAAAAAGCACAAAAATGGAAATTACACACACCACGTGGTGTCCCTCACTTCAAGCACCTACGGCGTTCTCAGTCTCGACAAGGAAAAGGAAAATCAGCCGCAGAAACAAGAAATCGAAGAAGCAAAACAGAGCATCGCGGAAGTGAACAAAACGTCGCCGTCTCGAGAAGACCCCCCTGAGATCATTAATACATGGGAGCTTATGGAGGGTCTCGAAGAGGAAATGCCGGTTGTTGCTCAATCCAAAAAAGCCCAAAGGCGAGACCTTTTCTGCGTGGGTTTACGGATTTGGATTCTAGAAGCCCGTTAAAGTTCTTGAATCAAATGGGTTCGCCGAGGAAGGTGAAAAAAGTTGGGGGCAAGGAGAATAAGGTAAGGATTAATGGCGGTACGAGGTCGTTAGGAAATAGCCCGAACACGGTTCTGAAAGAATGTAACAATTTGAAGGAGAATGTGAAGAAACCATCTCCGAGATTATGGGCTTCGATCAAAGGAAGCCCGAATGTTAAAAGATGTGATAGTTTAAGGATTGATTCTGGTGTTGTTTTTTCGAAGAGGAAGAGTTTAGGCCCGTTATTCGATCCTCAACTCGTGGCCTCTTTCGAAAAAGAGGTTTCAGAAGAGGAAGAAGAGATCAAGAAGATGGTTTCCGTTTCGTCGGCCCGGATTTCCCAAAAAGCCCGTGATTCGGACGCTATTCTCGATTCGTACAAGAAAAAATGCCCCCCGGGGGGCGAAAATGCGGTTGTCATATACACCACAACATTGAGGGGTATTAGGAAGACATTCGAGGATTGTAACGTCGCCCGATTGATAATCGAGTCGCATAATGTGCTAATGTTCGAGCGTGACATATCGATGGACTCGGGTTTTAAGGAAGAAATAAGAGGGCTAATGGGCAGCAAGGAGGTGAGAGTGCCACTAGTGTTTGTGAAAGGGAGGTTGATTGGTGGGGCTGATGAGATGGTGAAATTGGATGAGGAGGGTAAATTGGGAATTTTGCTCGATGGGATCCTGAGGGCCGCGGCCGCCGGTTGCCCGGGCTGTGCCGGGATACGATTCATGATGTGCGTGGAGTGCAATGGGAGTTGTAAGCTTTTGGGCGATGATGGGAGGAAAAGTGTCAAGTGTTGTAAGTGCAATGAGAATGGGTTGATTGTGTGTCCAATATGTTGTTAGTTAACTATGTAAGTTAGCATTAACATATAATTTGTGTGATCTTGTACTAATTTTGATCCCTTTTTAATCTATTGGGAGATTAAATTAAGGGGTTTGATTGATATTACACAAAGGGTGTCTAAAATGTATTTAGAGTCCTTTGCTGATAGCATCTGAAGTTATTACAGATGCAAGATTGTATCTTTTGACATTATTGTTTTGATGTATGTTTTTATTGTCATGTGTCCAATTCAATGAGATTGGGTTGTTTTGGTCTTATATATGATTTTAATGGTGGTTGAGGAATTAGAATGTTGTTGGTAGCAAATTTGAAGTTGTTGGGAATGATTTCAATTCACCAACTTTATTTATTTGTCCCCCCCAACAAGAACTTTCATAATAGTGTTTCATTACCATCCTGGGACAGATAGTGACTGGACAAGGTTTCATTACCAGACTATGTATTCATTTTTAGTCAAAACAAGAAGGTGCAGAGAGAAAAAGACTTGTTCAAAGTTTGTAGGAGAATATCAGAGTATGTATGTATGGGGACATTACCATTCAAGTTTCTGGAAGAAGCACAACGGATGAGCGATCCAGAGCGAAATAATGTCGAACAAAGTTACTTGTCACTTGTCAGAATATCATAAAATGGAACATCAGTTATTCACTATAGGACACCAGATAAAATGAAGTTTCGACATTGTTGCCAAATCTAATCCAGTCCACCAACATGTTAAATGTATTATATGGAGTGATTGCCTCTTTTCTGTTCAAAATGTCATGTAAGTGGAATGACTTGGATTGTTCTCAAGTACTAGAGATGAAATTCATTGTGAACTTAACAAGTGGTTATCCTTTATCATAAATCTCTAAATTCTTAATAGTGAGAAGAGCATGTTATGTGTTATACTAGTAAATATTTACAGCTCAGTTAAAAATTCCTATCTATATTCTTATCTAAATTATATAACTATTACTACTACATTATAGAATTTTAACTTAAAACATATTAAATAGATTTGAAGTTGGGAATCGTTTGGTAGCCTAGTGATAAAACGTTTGTAAAACTTAGATATGTTGAGTTTCATTCCCACCTAGCTCCCTTCTCTCTAGAATTTGTACTTTAAAAAAAGGGACAATTACTACCCCAGAGGTTTAACCTAATTACAAAAAAAACTCTAGTTATCTTTTAGAATTACAAAAACCATTTGAGGTTTGTAGTCACCTAACAAATACCTCCTTCTTGAGGCATCTTGAGGGTGCAATTTTATAAGCTAAAAAAATGTTGGGGTATTTGTAATTTGAAAAGATAGTGAGTTTTTTTTTGTAACTAGGGTAAACCTCAGGAGTAATTTTTGCAATTATCCCTTAAAAAAACAAAAGAATTGAAGTTGGTTCACGGGTTCTCAAACTTTTAGAGGCGCACGAATACGATTAAACGAATGGCCCGTGACGGACCAAGGCTGGGCTAAAATTTATGGTCCTGATAGGCCTGGTAATAGGCCCAATAGGAACCAGCACAAACGTCGCCCAATCCGTTACTGTTTCGGGCTTACCTAGTTTTGGTGGGCCGATTGAACCGGCATTAGACACCTTTCTTCCAGAAATCCTTATTTCCCAAATTTCGTGAAACACTACTACGATCAGTGAAAAATTAGCGAGATGAACCCTGCTCTGTCGGCGGAGGCGACTGCCCAGCTGCAAGAGGGAATCAATTTGACGCTTTCCCGATGGGCTGCCCTTAGAATGGCCATCGAGAACGAGTGGGGCGGCCGCGACTCTCTTCAGAAATCTCAGCAGCTCGGCGACCTGCTTTTTCATCGCCTCACTCAATCCAAAGGTAATTTTCACTTACTACTTTTTACAAACAGATTGTAGACAGTGTTAAGGGGTCTGCTTGTAAGATCGTGCCCTTCTCTTGGATAACGAAGTTTTCGGACTTTATTGGGATTTATTTGTCCCTTTGATTACAACCTTTTAGGGACTTTTCGTTTGGCTTCTTTCTGTTGCACTGTTTTGTGTTTTCATATTTAGCCATTCGTCTTGTAACCAACTAATGTTATGTTTGGTTTGTTACTTTGGTGCACAGAGCAAGTATACATTGATGATATAGAGGATATGCTTGATGAATTCATGCTTTCTTTAAATACTGAGATTGGAGATGGCAGCATTGAGGAGGTATGCCCTTTGATATATCTAACCTTAATTTTAGGTATCAACATTGTACACTTGTAGAAACCTTGAAGTTCTACTTGGTTTGGATGTGTGTCTACTTTATAAAAATTACCCCATCTGTAAGACAAAATTTCGGCGATTGTCAGTCCAACTATTGTTTATACATGTGAATTTTTTCTCAATTTTCTGATAATGAATCAAACTTGAGCCCAAGCTCGGCCATGGCCTCGAAAACTATTTCCGTGGTAAATTTCATGTCAGACTAGCTTTCTGCAATTCTCTTTAGCTTGTCTTAGTAATTGTTTTTATATCTGAATGGTTTGTTTACTTGAATTAGGTTCACTACAGTGGAACCCTGATCATCTGCATTCCTTGAACTACTTTGTGTGGCCTATTAATGTTGAATAGTTTGTGAAACTAAAGGTTTTGGGGGCCTGTCTACATATAATATCCACCATATATCATACTTCTTTTTTGGTATGTTTAGAGAATATGCAACTTCCCCGAAATACAACAAGCTGTTGACTCAGCTTTTCTAAAGTACCTTCCATTGAAATATGACTGTATAATCAGGTGTCCATTTATCACCATCATCTCTTGCCTACTTAAAGAAGCTCGACCACATCAGCTTAAGCCGTTAAGCATGGTATATGTGTTAAGAAGTCATATTTAAGATGGTGAATGCATTAGTTGGTCCTAAATGGGTCGATCCAAAATATGTAGGATCCAGTATTTACCAACACTCAACTTATCAGATTATTTATGTCCTATCGAACTTTCTAATGGACATACTTCCAGACCAATATCATTTTCATAAATGACTTAGTATTTAACATGTATACTTTCGTTGGATCCAAAATGCAATTCCCAAATGGTGATCCATTTTGGCACCAACATTCAATTGTACTCGATTCAATGGGGTTCAACATGCAAGATTTAAGATCCAACTCATTTTATGTAGTAGCCGAATACACAATACAATTTGGAGTTGGTCACACTTCCATTTGGTAGTATACCTTTGAATACTTATCATAGGCATTGGACGTAGGCATATGAATGATATGATCCCATGTAAGTTGATACCAAATAGTCGGGAGGGTCTCCATCAGTTTGAAGGTGAATAATGAAACACTTAAATCAACAGCTTGAAAGGTTTTCTCATTTCTGTGAATTGCATTTATTCTAGTATTTTGAATGCCTTCTAATGTTTATTTGGTTTTATTTTTTCCAACAAAAAACTTATTCAGATAGCAGAAAACTTGATGGTTATGCGTGAAGAATGTTTAGAAGGTAATTTTGACTCCATAAAGAGGTTGAAGGAAGCAAATGTTCCAAGTGTCTCTTACAGCAGACAGGTAACTATCACTTTATTTCAAGTTAATTGTGGAGCTTTCATTCCATTGTTTACTTTCCTGGTCCAGTAGTTCATTTGTTTTATTAAAAAAATGGGAAACAATAGTTATCTGATTAGATAGTTATACACTAACTTCTATTGTCCAAAATTTAACTAAGTCCCCATTATGTTGCTATTCTGCTGCATGTTTCAAGGTGCTAATAAGAATAAACTTCCATTTCTTTCCCCAGTAAATATAAAATAAAAATAAAAATAAAAACTTAACACATGTTTTCATACTTATTTCTGCTGATCAAATTATTTGCAGTTTATCTCTCTCTCTCTATATATATGTGTAAGATATTTCATTTGATAATGGATTTTGTCATTCTGTTGACACCAGCACCCGACCACCAAAACAGGGGATTGCAGCCACAGCCATCTCTATCAATGGGTTTAGGGAGGATTGGTTGGAATATTAGAATTAGGAATGCATCTCTATTCAAAGCTTATCATGATTCAACCATGCCAAAAGTAAATGATGGTAATAAAAGTAAAACCTGCACTAGTGCACTTCTCAAATTCATATTGAACGTCCACGGTATATCTATTTAACAAAATATTAGTAAGAATATTCCAGGATGCTTTTATAGAAGACATTTTTCTTAAGTTGAACTTGTATTTATCTCTCAAATGCAAAACTTGCTAGAACTAGCAACTTTGATGTCTTGCAGCTCTACTGTGTGGGAACTTGGGTGCATTATTAGTTAGATTCTCTCCTAAACATTATTAGTCAGATTTCTTTCCTTTTTAGTCACTGATACTGATAATTTCATGTCTTCCCATTCCCCTTCTGCCAGCCTGGCAGCAATGATGAGGATAGTGATGATGATAGTGGTGATGATGGTGACGACGAAAATACGGGTGGAGAAAAGTCGACGGAAATGGAGGTTGATGCTCCACAATTGCAATCTAGTCACAACCGAAATGGCGCAATGGCTGATGACCCGAGCGTTAAAGAATTGCCTGAAGTAGTGGATGGATGGACCGTGGTAGCCTCCAGGCGTAGTAGAGGTAGAAGGAATTAAGTCTTATGTGATAGTTTTTTTTTTTATTTCTTTCTTTTTCCTTTTCTTGAATTTGGGTGTTGTATTTTTTCTTTTTTCTTTTCTTTTCTTTTCTCTACCTTGTTTTGCAAGAAGGGAAATTTTCTGCCTCTGTTTGCATCTATGTGGTACGTGCTCTCTATGCACTATTAAATCTTATGAAATTTGTTCTTTTTCTTAGTAAATTCCTCTTTGCATCAGTCAAGATTCATGATCGGTTATTTCTGGAATTTGAGTCTTTTTTCTAGTATTGGTCATTTGGTTGGTGGATTTACTATGGTATTTGCTTTTATCTATAATCACCACATAAGATGAATGGCTCTCATATAAAAAAAAATGAATGGCTCTCATATAATCAATGACATTGATCGAAGAATTCATCATGATATATTCTTGGGTTAATTACAAAAAGTACTCTTGAGGTTTGGAGTAATTACAAAAAAGCCCAACTAAGTTTCAAGAAGATTTTGAATTTCAACAAATTGCCTATCTGAACTTATAAACGTTTACAATCACAAATGATGGTATGTCAATTCAACAAAAATGTCATCAACTATTCAAATTAAGGGATCATTTCTTTTGAGAACCTTTATTTGCTCAGTTTTGGAAGGTTAATGTCCTCCTTCATTACATGGTTCAAATCATAGTAAAAAATCAAGTTCAAGGAAGCAATATAGCGTAGGGAGTAGGGATGATGACAGTATAATTATATTAATCCAGGGTAGGGATGACAAAGTGTTGTTTGGGCCTTTGGGTCCAATTGACTTCATCATGTTATCATTTGATTTAATTGTATTTTGGATCTAAAAGGAGTCAGTATTCAACACATTTCTCATTCTAAATCTAAATCTAAAATAAAAAATCAACATTTAATAGTATATCATTCAAAGAGTAAACATTTGATCTGAAATTAAGTGAGATTAATAACGTTTATGAATTGATACGATCTAAATTTGATCCCACCATTTATTTCTCAATCCAGATTTTCTATTGTAAAGTGATATTTTACTTTATATTCTATGTTATTTATAAATTATAATAGCCATTAAATATATAAACTGTTTTTGACAAAAAGATTTGGCAATGAATTACATATTTTTAACGGGTATATATTCTTAGAATATAAAATATGATGAAATATAAATTATAATAAAATTCCAAAAATCTCATTTTTTATTATTGCCGCTCCTAGAATGAGATTATCACGTTACATGTAGGGGATACGGAAACATAAAATTTTCACCCTACAACTTAAGTGTCCTCATAAATGTATGAATTCTTACAATTGGTTCTTGACCTCTTTCTTTTCTTATATTTTTAAATAAATTTACTTACATATATTTTTGACACAAATTTCATTAATATCATATCAGAATTCAGAAGTCAGAACAATGCACTTGTATCCACTTCAAGTTTTAATATCCTACCGTAACATTTTGGTCAATGCGTCACATCCGATTTCCTTGATTTGGGGATGAAGAGCGGAAGAATCGTTGTCTCAAGATAGTTACCCGTAGTGTTCTAAAAATCGCTAAGCGCAAGCGTTGACGGTAGGGCAGGGCCTAGCGCCGAGCGGAGAGCGGGGTTAGCGGGGCTAAGCGGGATTAGCGGGATCTAGTGGAAAAATAATGTAGGCGAGATAAGAAGGGCCCAACGCCAGATAGGTCTAATCGAGCTAGCGTAGTCTTTTTAGAACAATGGTCACCCGTAAGCGCGGAAGCTGAATTTGAAAAAAAAAAAGAAAGAAAGAAAAATAGTACACTTTAGACTTTTACTGCCAAAAATTACAATTTTGGGAAAAAGAAATTTACCACCAGATAATTGAAACCGTTTACACGTGGCAACAATCTATTGGAGACCTTTTTAGGACAAAAAAAGCCCACCGTCAACACATACCGGGACACACCTTAAAAGGCACACGTGTTATTGGAAACAGGTTTTGGTAGCAAACTCACGCTCTGACAGCAATCATTCTTCCCCTTCTTACCCTCTCTTCACTACCCTCCTCTATCCCCTTTTCACACACACACACAGTGAAAAAAAAAAAAAAAGAAATTTCTTTTTCTTTCATAAAACCCCATCTGGGTTGTGCCCATCATGGCTGGAAGAAGAAGAAAAAGATGAAATCGTGAGTTTCTTTATTTTCTTAAACCTGTTGAATTCTGTACTTTTTGTCTGTCTTTTCAATTTTGTATGGTTAATTTTAATTATCCTTTTCGTAAATGAAATTCGTATATGACGGGCTGGGTTTCAGGTTTCTTGATGATTTCATTACAAAAGCCATAGCATCCACTAGCTTTACGGGATGAATAATTGAGCTTTTTTTTACTGAAAAATGTTTGGATTTTGTAATTTGTCTTGTATGAGATCAGATTTGATGGGCTGAAAAGAATGAGAGATTGGTTGGGTATCTAATTCTGCAATTTTGGAATTTATTTAGTTTAGGAAATTGAACTCTGCAAAAGGGTTTTTGTTTGCGTCTCTGATCCAGACTGTTTTCATTAAAATTTAAAAAAAAAAGGGAAAAATTTCGAGTTCTGCACATATTTATGTATCCCATTGCGTTTCAATTCGGCCTTAAGAATTTTTTTTAAGCGCATAAGAGTAAATTCTTTTCAAGTTAAACCCAAAATCATATTTTAAATGCAAATTCAGGTTTCTAAACTAATTTCATCATTTTTCTCACTCGAATTGAGTAAATTGGAACTTTGATTTGAGTATATAAGGAGAACAAAGTGGCATGGTCATAGCTTTCCCTGATATGATTGCAACGGACGATATCAGGGTTCATCCTTCTGTTTTACACATTAATGAGCAGGATGCTAGCGTTGGTTAAGTTTCTAATCTTTTGTTTATGGTAAAATTGCACTCTGATGGGAAACGGGATCTTTGTTTTTAGTAAAATTAGGGTATGTCGCGAGATTTTTACTGGCTAGAACCTCCTAGCTTGTCAAGGTCATTCATTTTGGTTTGACCAATGAAACCTAAAAGTGTCGGCTGTGAGGGAATCGCTTTTTCTGGTTTTCTTTAGGTAGCCGCCCTGCTTATGGACCGTGCCTATAAATCCGTGATGTTGGAATTGACGTCGTGGGTGTCATTGGTATAATCATGGAATTAAATTGTTTCCTTTTTGGATACTAATGCAGTACAAACTTTTTCTCATGATTCACATCGATAGTTTTAATGGTGTTGTATTTTCCGATATTCCTGTGACTAATACTATGTCAGCCATTTTGAATATTCCTAACGGCAGTACTTTTCGATAACTATCCAGCTGCATATTCAAACCACTCTTCATTTTCTTGTTTGTGTTCCAATTATGCATTATTGGTTATGCCTTAGTTTTTAAGTTTGTCACGTAATATACTCTTTTGAATTAATTTGAGTAGGTTGGCAGAAACAATCAAAGACAACAGAAAAATTTCAAGGGTTCAGCCAGATGAGCAAGAAACTCAATCAGAGCTTCCAACTGAGCTTTTGGAACTAATCCTTTCTCAGTTAACATTAAGAGACAATATCCGTGCATCTGCCGTTTGCAAAAGATGGCTGGCAGTAGCAATATCTGTCAGAATGGCCAATAAGCCTCCCTGGCTTATGTTTTTCCCGAAATTCGGCGACTTATATGAATTCTACGACCCTTCTCATCGCAAAACGTACTGGCTCGAGTTGCCAGAGCTACACGGCTCGAGGATTTGTTACGCCAATGACGGTTGGTTGCTGCTGTACAAGCCTAGAACTCAGAGTGTATTCTTCTTTTGCCCTTACACTCGCGAGTCGATCGATTTGCCTAGTCTAGAATTAACCTACCAAATAGTTGCTTTTTCCGCCTCCCCAAAATCTCCTAGCTGTATCCTTTTCACGGTTAAGCATGTTAGCCCCACGGTTGTTGCAGTTAGCACATGCGGCCCGATTCAACTGAATGGACCACCGTTAATTACCAAAACCGTTTGCCGTTTGTTAGCAGCATTTGGAATAAGCTAGTTTTCTGCAAGGGACTTTTTTACTGTTTGAGTCTTACTGGTTGGCTTGGGGTTTACGATCCCGAAAAAAGTACTTGGGCCGTTCACTCCGTGCCTCCGCCCAAATGCCCCGAGAATTTCTTCGTTAAGAATTGGTGGAAGGGTAAATTTATGGCAGAGCATAATGGGGATATTTTCGTCATTTACACTTGCTCGGCTGTGAACCCCGTCATTTATAAGTTGAACCAAACGAATAAAGTGTGGGTTGAGATGGAAACTTTAGGAGGGATGACGCTTTTCGCAAACTTTTTGTCTTCGCATGCTAGGACTGATCTACTCGGGACAATGAGGAACAATGTGTACTTTTCTAAGGTTCGATTTTACGGGAAACGTTGCGTTTCGTATTCGCTCGATAATGGCAGGTATTATCCGAGAAAGCAGTGTTATGATTGGGGCGAACAAGATCCGTTCGAGAGTGTTTGGATCGAACCGCCTGAAGACTGTTCGATATTTCTTTGAAGGTAGCAGTTGCAATGGTGAGAGTATTCTAGTGAATTGAATGTTGATTTTGCCTGTTGGATGTTTCAAGGTTGACTATAAGCAATAGTTAAGTCACCTGTAGCTGCACTGCACTTACTATTTTAGAGTCGTTTATTTTCTTGTCATTCTAATAATTAGTCAGTATATGTAAAACTACAACTGCAAACTTTGGAACTTATGTTGTAATACATTAATTGTGATATTAGGGAATTACTACTCTCTCTTTCAAAGTCTTGTTTCGTTCTTTTTGATTCGGATTATTCAGATTGTTTTTAAAATAGCAGTTGCAAGTTTTTAGTGGTAAATAGAAAGAAAAAAAAAACTCTTTCAAATGGAAACTGTAAAGTCTTGTGAGTTAAGGTTTGAATACAACAGGGTAGCCATCCCTGGTTAAAGCTATGATATTTGTTCTCTGTAAGTTTCAATTAATTACTGATTTCTTCAGTAACATGAATTCAAAGCTATCATAAGTACATTGCTTCTCAGACATATCTGCCAACTAGCTCCATTAACCGAAAAAAGAGTAAGACTTATGTGAGACCGTATAACGGGTTTAAAATGAGACGGATCTAACCCATGTCTAATTCAAAGCAAGTTAGATCCATATTTAAATGGATCAGTTAATACGGGTCAGTTTCGGATCCATCTCACGAAATAAGTCTGTGAGTCCGTCTCACATGAGTTTTTGTCCCTAAAAAATCATCTATTGCGAAGTACTTGGAAGTGCAAACCATTTCTGAAAAACTGACTCCAGACAAAATGCCACACAAAAACCTTAGTCCACAGTCACTTCTAGTTTTTCCCAGTGGTGATGGAAACAAGCTATCTACTAACTGCAATTCTGAGAATAAATAATACATGGTGGAATTGGTTTTGTTTATATGTAATGTGCAATAACTGAGATCGGGCAAAAACTTGCAATTAGCACAAAATTTAATAAGGGCTATAACGGCTGCGTCCGCCCACCATTCCCACCACGTCTTCCACCACTTGAACTTCCTCCTCCACTGTTCCGGCCTCTTTGCTGGGGTGGTGGAGTGTGTGGCTGCGCTCCAGGCTGTTGCCTAAACAGAACAAAACATATGCCATTCATGAATAAACGGAAGCAGAAAACTAGAACACTGATACAAGGTGCTAAATTAGAAGCAATGTGTTCTTTGGGAGCAGTTGTTCTTTGGTACAGTCTGTCTTAGACAATTTCATCTTTTGCTTAAGAGCTGATCCAAGACTCTTTTCGGTATTATACTTAAACGAATAAAAAGGAAGACAAATGACATATTATAGGATAAGAAATTGCTGGACAAGAAGGGCAAATGGTGGAATAATGTTCAAAAACATATTAGCAGGATCCAGGGTGGTCTTTTCTAATTTGGTGTGCATTCTAACTGATTTTACATACTAAAATCAACTTGACGAGACACTTCTGTGCAGATGTACTCGTATATCATCTAACACATCAAAACTTATACAAATTTCAAATGGATGATGCTTATGAAGCAGGGCTGCCCATTAAACCAAAGAACTCAATCTGTAGTCTATAGTGTAGTATTTATGCAAGTTTGCAACTTGACCATCAATAAGATAGCAGTAAGTAAAGACATTAGCAGCCTCATGTCATAGTTTTTCTTATCTTATCTGTAAAGCCATGTTTGCTAAATTCAAGAAGAACAGTTTCAGTTCCTATGGCATACGAGTCAAAAGAATTTCTATCCACCACTCTTTATTTGGTTTAAACTTTCAGATATTTCTTCATTCTTATAGTCGAATATCTTTCTTTTTATAATAATCATAAAATTCATCAAAGCCCCAACAATAACAGTAAGCACAGAGAAATTAAACTTACAGGACGTATCCAACTCTTCCATCAGGCAAAAGCATGGGCATCATAGTCATGCCAGGGGGAGCTCCACTTCCATAGATCAATGGCTGCAAAGAAGAGTGCACAATCAGCAGATTAACATCAGAATCATCATGGTGAATACAAATATTAACAATTTACGGTTTAGGTGGTAGTTGGCACTAAAGGATTTAAGACGATATTTAAGGAAACAATGGTCAGCAAACTGCAATGGTCAGTGTGTCAGCATCTTTGATACATAAAAGAAATACACATGAATGGCACGAGAAAATGCATTCCTTTTTCCCTTTTATGAAAATACAGTCAGTAGAAAGATCTATTTCACTGCATACAAATAGAGGCTGTCCTAACTGAGAATATTTGCCATTCTTAAGTTTGAAAACAACAGTAAACTGGCATTCAAATGCAACCATCTAAGTCCCGTAACCTAGCCACTGATCATGTTGGTTTCAACCATATTCTCTATACTTATAATCAAACTAACTTAAAATTTGAAAGTTCAAATCTCTGATCCTCTTCCACTGGTAACCCACCTGTATCTACATTCTCTAGCATTGGTTCCCTACCAGTCAAACCCATTGCCCCCAAATCACACCTTTACTTCAGAATTACCAAATAATGAACAGCATTATGTCATAGCACCTAAATTGAAAATATTGGCCTCAAACTAAAAATGTATGCAGCTTTGCAGTGTTCCATCACCAGAAACAAATAGGTCACAGACTCAATTTCTGCAAAGTGATATAGCAATGAATGTGATACAATGATAGAAGTTGCTAACTGTGGCATCTAAATAGCAGCCAGAGAACTTTGAGAAAGGAAAAATTATATGGGGCAATGGGCAATGCAACTTAAATACACAGATGTTTAAGGTATTGATTTGGAGCTTTGGGAGCATTTCATAATTGAAGATCTATCCAGTAGGTTGCAGTAAAAGAACGCATCAAATGTGACCTTTGGCATCTTCATCTAGGTAAGACAAGAAAATGTGGGTAGAGGTTAGTTGAGATAGTTGCACCACTAGGTGTTTTAGGTGCTTCCATGACTGACGCAGTGAATTACAATACACGTAACTATTTCAGGTCTAAGTTAACATTCTTTCAATGAATGTGATTTCCTGAAAGATATTACAATAATTTGCTATCCATCAATTCCATGTAAAGTATCTAAGTGATGCCCTCAAAGTTGCACCTTTCATTTTTCTTTTTCTCTTTCTTCTTTTTTTCTTTCTTTATTTCCTTTTTATATTTTTGGGAGGAGGGTGTTGGGGAACCACTATTTGCTACAATTGAGTGGGTTAAAAGAATAGACTTCACACTATTCATTTCAATTGTGTACTCATGAAGAGGGCAAATAGGGCATCATGCATACATATTAAACGGATATAAGCTTAACATAGTGCATATAACATATGTGCCAGACATAAACATGGAGCATCAGACTTTCAAATCCCAAAGGAGAATACCAATACAGGACCAAGCAAGTGGGAGATGCCAGAACAGGGGAGACATATCTTTAGTGATTCCATAAAGTAAGATGTCAAACGCGGGTGGGATCCATAAATTCGACCCACAAGGGGAAAAAAGAACAAGGAACAAATAAAATATAAGTCATCATACTTGGGCAAAGCCTGCACCAGGATATCCCGCTCCTAGAGCACCATAGGGTGCTCCAACCAAGCCATATCCAACATGAGGTGGGTAAGTAGGAAGTATAGCTGATTTATGCGAATTTGATCCACCATCAGTTTTCTGATCCGCCTGTGGCTTTGCAAGTGAGCATTCTACAACTTGGCCTGTCAAACCAAATCAAGAATAAGACCAAAGCAGTGGCAATGAGAGAGAGAATCATAATACTGGGAAATACATGAGGACTGGGTATTACCATCAAGCTCATATTTCTCCGTGTTCTTCAGAGCTTTCATGGCACTTGATCTCTCTGCAAAGTGAACAAAACCATATCTGCTCTTCTCTTGTCCTGGTTTTGCAGGTGGAAGAACTACTTTTGTAATTTTGCCATGATGTTCAAACAAATCTTTAAGCTGATCCTGTGTTACATTTTTTGGCAAGTTTTTCACATACACAGCTTTCACCTGAACAAGAAGAAGCCAATAAGTATCTTTTTGGACACATGACAATTGTTAGAAGCTAGTAAAGTGTATGAAGAACTAAACAGATGGCAAGCCATTGTGTTTATCCAAAAGATGAACAGACATCAGCCACATTATTCCAAAAACAAAAAATGTATGAAGGATCCCTACAAGATATTGATGAAGTTTATAGTTATTAATGGCTTACTACATTGTTTTATATATTAAATCCAATTAATAGAATAAATATCGACTCACAATTTTCACCACATTAAAAAACATAGAAAAAACATTCTACTTCTCAATAACTTTCTCAGTAAACTCAACCGTAAGGATATCATTCTTCGTTATACAACAAGCAACTATCTGGAACAGAAAGCAAGACTGGATTAATGCAATTTGTCAATTGACAATTAATTCTAACGGCCGCTGAACAAACGAAAGTACTAAGAAAGGGTCAAAAGTGATCAAGTTGCACAAAATTTGAACAGTGTGTCCCTTGGACTTCTAAGCAACCAAATTCATTGCTGACCTTTTGAAACTATACATTTCAGAAGTTCAAGAAAACAGGAAAAAGTTGAACTGGCATATCTGATAACAGTGACATATTAGAGTTGAATCAGAGTCGGATTGGACAAGTTAACAGAGGGAATGTAAGAGGAATCATAATATGATTTAGAGAACGGAACAACCATGTTTAGACCAGATCACAGAGACATTGATAAAAATCTGACAGGAGTTAAAAAAATGTGAAGAAATAGTAAAGAATAAAAACCTGGGAATTTGAAGATTCTGCATCTTTTTGATCAGCCCAACTCACAGTTGGAGCATTATTATCAAGCTTGAAAGTTGGATTAGACATCTTTTGTCTTGAATACTCAGCACAAGCATGATTATAATATTCAACAAATGCAAATCCACGATTCCGACTTGAGTTTTGTGGGTCCTAAAAAAATGAAGATTCATCATAATTCTAACCATTTTGGCAAACAATTAAGATCAATACTAACATTAATGTCAAAATAGACTAGCATTTCACCTTTACAAGTTCCACAACGATGACCCCTGGCCCTACTTTACTCACAACCTTCTCCACATCCTCCTTTCCCCAGTTTCTGGGTACATTACCTATGAACAGCTTATGTTTTGCTTGGGATGTAGAACATTTCAACTTTTTCCCCTGAGTATATAAATGGATAAATATAACGATATTGGTTATCCAACACGCCAACTACAAGGCCCCACATGCCAAATGGAATTCCATTTAAGAAACAGCATGATATTAATTCACTGAAGAGTGACTGGTACATATGTATGAGATTTCTTGTGTGTCTGCAAGTGTGTATACACACAAGTGAACACTCTGAGTACCTGGAATTCAGTATTGTTAAGCTCCTTAATTGCCCTAGACGCTAATTCCTTGCTCCTAAACATTACAAAAGCGTATCCCTTGTTTCCATTTGTGTCTTTTCCCTTCATTATCCTGACCTGTCGATAACATGCAAAAGGTCTGTAAATTATACATAACTAAATCCTGCAACAGGAGAAATGATATTGTTTTACCTCTGTAACTTCCCCAATTGATTCACAAAATCGCTTCAGTTCATTTTCAGAAGTATCTTGAGAAATTCCACCCAGGTACACCTCAGAACCATGTGGAGGAAGAGAAAGAAGCTCAGCATGCTTTCTCTCCACTTCCTCTTCCCCTTCAGCATTTTCCATGTCACTGTCCCTATTATGCCCCTTTTCAGTACCATGGGCATCGACATCATTTTCCTCATCATCTTCTACCTCCTCTTCTTCCGGATCTTCTTCCGGGTCTTCTTCTTCTTCCTCTTCTTCCACTTCTTCCTCTACTTCTTCATACTCAACCTCTTCCTCCAAGGTCTCCTCCATGTCATTGTCGGCACCAAGTTCAACTTGCTCATCAGCCTCAACAGGCTTCTCAACTTCTGCTGATTTAGTAGTCGTACCACTGGCCTTTGTCCTTGGCATCTTATACCTTTAACACGAGAAGCTTCTATTGCAGCTCTGGGAAAAGCACAGAAGCTGGGAGCATTTGCAAAAGAAAAAAGAAAAATGTGGATAGGTGGAAAAAGAACGAAAGGCCATAAAGAGTACCAGAGTAAGATTTTTGATAGAATTGGTTCCATGAGGCAAGGCTCCAAGGGTTTCAATGAGAGCAAATTTAAAAAAGGGATGACAAAACATAGAACAAAAAAGGAAAGAGAGAATTCTGAATTCTTATCAGGAAGAAAATGATGCTCAACAGGCGCAAAATCAATGAACCACTGAATGAAATATAGACAATGATTAATGCCCGAAAAAAGGCTTTTTAGTCTACATTATGATACATGCATTCACAACAAAAGAAGAAAAAGAAAGGAAAAATAATAAGATATGAGAGTAAGTAAGGATATGAAAATCACGATAGATAATTAGTTATGCAGGAGACACAACAGAGAATGATGTACACAAGAGAATACCCCCAACAAACAAAAGCTATGGTTTTGGTACTAAGAACAACCAATTCCTTAAAAAGATAAATTAATTCCACTTCCTGAATACATGTCCAGTCTGTAATTTTCCTGCACCCAGTTAATGCACAGGAATTGTGAATGAACTGATTAATGAGCAACCTCAAATGCATTTTTAACAAAACCATCACTCAGTATCTGAACATGTTAGACACTTAAAAGTAAAATTGAATAGGCCAGTGGATCAAAACTTCAAACAAGTAGAAGTACTTATAGTCAAGAAGCCATGCCATACAGAAGAAAATATGGCGTATCAGCAAGTGCTCTTCCAATTCGCAATTATCAATTTTGGATCATGGCTGTCCTAATCCCTAATTTAAACTTTAGTCAGGAAAAAGTGAAGACTCCAATTGTTGTTGTTAAACTTCGAAAACCACAAAACGCCCAGTGTTACATTGCACTCAGAATCCATTATTTATGTTTTGTTTTGTTTTGTTTTGTTTTTTGTTCTTTTTTCTTTTTTTGGTTGGGATGGGTGGGTGGGTGTCAGGGGGAGGGGGCAAGGAATACATTCCTGATAATCAAATTTCTTTGCTAATTTCTTAAATGATGGGCACAGATGTCTAGATAGCTCAAACTTGGTGTATAGGGAAAGCACCTGGTGCATCCCATTAATTGAAAGATTTTAAATGCTGAAAGAAAACAGAAGCCAGAAAATATGTCCAGGCCTAGCTAATTATCACTTCTAAGCATTCCATATATTTAATCTCTTTCTTTGTCGGACCGAATCTATGGACATTGCCCATGCTCCTGAATTCGGAAGCACCATATTTCAGTTACCCTCAAACTAGTTGTAGGTACACAGGAAATCAAATCTTGAGATGCTTACAATTTTTAATGTTCGTATTCCCTTCTTTCATTAGTACATAGAAATTATATAAGTACAATTATAGGCCAAAACATCTCTCAACTCATTTTCCATTATTGGTAAGTAGGTCATACTTAACCTAGACTAGTGTTCTTTCTAATAAGCATGAATGAGAATTAGAAAATCGTTAGATAAACTTCGAGGCCTACCAATACGTGTTAGAGAAGGCACTTTAGAGATAAGCTTTTGCTTCCTTTTATTAGCTGCCAATCTTTCCGTTTCGCATCATATTTAAAAAGTTCCATTTAATACCTCAGTCATTCAAGCATCCAACGTGAATTTAGAGAGGAAAATGTCAGCTGCAACTTTAAT
Source organism: Rehmannia glutinosa (assembly GCA_016081115.2). Lineage (NCBI taxonomy): Eukaryota > Viridiplantae > Streptophyta > Magnoliopsida > Lamiales > Orobanchaceae > Rehmannia > Rehmannia glutinosa. The sequence continues at coordinate 379,811 of JABTTQ020000358.1, forward strand.
CAGATATAAAACTTATGGAACCAAAAAAGGTTCACCAAGTTAAAACTCAAAAGTATGATAATTTAGTCCCTCTTTTCCACCAGACGCTTCCGCTCTATATAATGTAATAGTCACCAATAAGACATCTTCAAATCTCCAAAGCAACATGATTTATTACCACCTAAACTCTACACACAGTTTGAATACACCAGAAACCTCCAATAATACAATCAGCATTAAGATCCATGTATATTCAAACAAATAAAGCAAAATAAACTTTCTTTGAACAAAAAGGAAAATAAAGTAGGCTAGAATTAGATACACATTTATGCACGATAAAAAAAAAAGCCACATTTATGCATATGCAGAGAGAGGCGAGGAAATTACGGGCAAACAACAAGTAATGATTCTCTCTTTCTCCGTCGTTTTTGACGCTACAGCAGACGGTTTGCCGGAAAGCACCAATCCTTTCACTTCGCACTTTCTTCTGGTTTTTGTTCTTGCTGCATATAAGAACCCTAGAATGACTGGCTCGAGGGTCGAGAGCTCGATTGAAATGTTTTGAAGGGGCGGATTGCAATGCCAGGGCAAGTACTTTCATGCCAGAGAAAAATCAAAAAAGCTTCAATTGACATATTTGACCTTGTCAAACCTATCTTTCTAAAATATTAAATGAAAAACAGAAAAAAAAAAAAAAATGGAAATATCTCACATATTGGCGACAGCTCATAATATCATGCGCCTCTTTTCAATTCAACTTCCCGTTGATTTTAGGTAAAGAATTCCGGGACCAATGCGAGGAACAATTATCCATCCAATATGTGGGCTTGTTTGGTTGGGGTTTATACTAGGGATATCAACCACTTTTGTTATTAATTAAGCATACTGTTTTGTTTGGTTCAACATGGATGGATCCATGAAAAAGACAAGGTCCGATCCCTTATCATGCTCATTTAGTGATATAATATCTCACTATAGGGGTGGGATGCCTTTTCCATCTCTTTCTCTTGTATCATGTATCACAATCCATCAAACAAACATGATAATAGGACATATTGTGTCCATACGATATGGCTGGAAAATAGAATGGAAATTAATCATGCACATTACCATCATTCAACCAAACGAGCCCTAAATGTTAACTTTAGGGCATTATGTTTTAAAAGTAATTTAATAATATAATTTATTTATTCAGTTTATATTTATTACAACACTTCATTGCTCCAATAATATTTTCAGGACATATTTTCACATTAAACTCGTTGTAAGTTGTCATTATATTGTACATTTTTTCCTTTTCCTATTTAAAAAGCTAAGTAAATATTTCATAATAGTTCACATTACTATCAATGGTTATTGCATAATTAAAGACAACTTCTATTCCAAATGATGCTTCATTTTATTACCACGTATAAAAAAATTACCATATTAATCATAAATCAAGCAAAATTTGTGGAGTACAAAAAAAAAATTCTACTCTCTTATAAATAATGTTAATTGTAGTACGAGACTGGCGAAGTTGTCATGACGTCAAATGTACCACTCAGAATATTTCATTTCAACCACCATATAACTATATAGTTGTGATGAAAAATAGATGGACATATTATACACAGTAAAAGACGGGAAAAAAAAATCAAACTTGTACAGTATCTGCATAGTATCCGACAACGACATTTTGATTGAAAATGACGTTTTGGTTGAAAATTATAAAAATGATTAGTATTTGCATAGTACTTTGATAATGTAATATCCGGATTTTTTTATATTATATTTATTAATATTATTATTATTAATTATCTAATTATTAGTTCAATAATTTTCTTTATTATTATTATTATTATTATTATCATTATTATCATTATTTTTGATAACAATTAGTAGCCACAATTATCCAGACCCAATTTAAAATGTTGATTTCTGAAATTCATTATGGGCCCAAAATCTTTCCCCCAACTTTAAAAGTCCAAGTTAAAAAGGATTCTTTCACAAACCCTACTTACCCCAAACTCCAGAATTTCACCCTATAAATACATATTGTCCTCCTACGAATTTTTTTTTACCACGGCCGCTATCAAAAATCAAGTAAAGGTAAATACCTAGCCCAAAATTTTGATTCTCTGCTGCTACTTTTTCTGTTCACTACGAACACAACCAAGGGAAAATGGTTATGGATGGCCTTTTTTCAAGTTTCATTTTCAAAACTAGCCTTACTTATTCAAAAGATCAATTATGGCCCTCTTTTATGATAAAACCCCAAAATACCCCTTATATAAGGTTGAAGGAAAACTAATGGTTTTTAAAAGTTTTAGGGGCTGTAAAAATGGTATTAGATCCTATGTTTATTAAGAACTTTTAGTTAAATTTATTATATTTATGTAATTAACAATTGGTGAGGAGAAATTACTCCGAGTATATGAATCCGGACAATTGTCCGAGATGTACACCATACAGGACATATCGTCAAATCTTGACGATATATGCACAAGAACACTAGGATAAGATCGCATATTGGAATCACCAATATGAGATACAAAAACGCGCAGAAGCCGATAGGGAAGCCTTGAGGCAATGCGAAATGCGAGCGTCATATCATATGAGTTTCTGGACAGTAAACCAGACCTTATATGTCGAGTTGATGAATCTTCAAGAATCGGTTCATGAGAATGCCCATCAGAATAATAATTCCTGATGGAGTACCAGAGTGGAGCGAGATACTTCCGGACACATCTAATATCTCAAAAGATATTAGGGAAGTCCAGAAGACGGTGCAGAATTATGGCAACCGCCATACTCATTTACCTACACAAGTTCATCAGATCCAGAACCAGATGGAGACGATGGTGAAATATCATAAGGAAACTCTTGAAATCCTTCATGATATTCAGAAACGAGTCAAGAACCTGGAGGACAGACCGAGTTCATCCGGAGGAAAGAAGTGTATTGATTTCGGGACAATACCCTACTTACACCAAAAGGGAAAACCAACCGAAGTTATACGAAAAATGACAGATGATGAAAAGCTCATTGCTATCATCAAAGGAAAATTTGTTACACATTAAAAGGTGATGGATATGGAGAAAATAAATCTCAAAGATCTACACGACCTTGCAGAATCCTTCGCAGGATTAGGAATTGTAGACTTAAAGATGAACACAGGAGATGAAACAGCATTGGTTGCCTATGACACACAAGGTAGGCCAATTCCACCACCTCCACCACCAGTTAATTTCAACGTGGAAAAAAGCGCGGGCTCAAATCATGGAACCCGGGATGAGAGGATGCATCACGTTGGAGATTTCACCACAGGAGATGAACCACTTTCAGGAACAGGAGCTCGACAACTTCTTGCAGGAACTCGACAACCTTCTAGAAGGCCGAATGTTTATCAAACGCCTTATGGAAGATCACATCTCGACCCAATACATCCATATGGGTTGATGTTAAATCTGGATATCCCATTTTAAAAATCGAGAAGTCTCATTGATGAATGGGCATCGCCTATGAGGATTGCGAAGGAACTCTCGATCTTACGAAAGATTCATTCATCTTACTCCTTGAAATGAGTCTTGAGGATCCGTAAAGATTGCTCGGGATATGACCGATGCAAGTATAAAAGCGCGATTACATCGGAGAATCACTAAAAGGAATTATCGATGATATGGCAAAATTATTCAAAATCCAATTTATAAGACAGTTACTTTGAGGGATTAGAGGATGAAAAAAAGAAAAAGATATAAACAAACCCTCTACTGACCTTGAAGTTACATGATATTTGTCATATTGACGAATATATCAAGTTGTTCATCGAATACCGATGGAAATCTAAGATTGGAGACAGAGAAGCTTCACAGCTATTCTTTGCAAAAATTCCAAGTCCTTGGAGAGAAATGCTTATCAGGGAATACAAGGATGGAGCAGAATTAGATACTATAGCCAAAAGAATGTCTTTCTTAAAGGCCAAGCTATTTGAATGGTGATACCAAGCATCACTATACCAGAATTACAAGAGATTACGAGGAATTAACAAAGCGAGTTCCTCTATGTTGCGTAGAGCGATGATATCCCAACAATGATTGTGGGGAGGTCAACGGCGGCATGAAGAAGAAGGGACAGAAGTCATCCATACCGCCGAGAAAGAAAAGCAGATAAAAAAAAGCAGGTCTTCATAGAGACCTAGAAGGTTTTGGTCAAAACAAAAAGCTCGAAGTTATAAATCGGGGCAAAGACAAAGCACTGCAAGCGTAAGTAGAGCCTCATCATCGATTCTAATCAAGCAAGTACAGCATAACCACAGGGAGAAGAACTTTCAGCGAGCACATACAGAGCTAATGAAAGTTTCAAAGATTGTAATTCTTTGGACATGCGGAGCAAGAGGGCATATCTCAACGGATTGCCTTGACAATCAAAAACGAGGAGTTAGACGGTTGAAGCTACCCGTAAATCGAAGAAGGCCATGTTTATTATCGTGGATTTAATACGGTGTATCAATTTGAGGATATTCCCTCGGATGAAAGCATCTATGAAGAAGAGATCTATTCGATGATGGAAGTGAATCGATTCGAGAATCGAGTGAAGAAGAAATTCTTCAATAGACGGTCGAGAGAGGACATGTCGATTCCTCTCTCACACTACGGTGTCTCATAAGACTCTTATGAGAATTATGAAGGAAGATCCAAAGCTTCAAATCTATGATGGATTTACAATTGAAACGATGGAAAAGGCTTTGGATAAGATTGGTTTTCGTAATAGAAAACACCAAATTATCCACGGGGTAATAACCGGAGAATTTGCCATTCGATGGAGTTTACGGGGAACCGATCGAGATGCGTTGGTCCCTATTAGAGAAATCCAGGAGATCAAAAGCGAGTTAAAGAGAAGTTGCAAATACACTCTCATGGATTCATATAGAGCCATAAGAGTCATTATTAAAGCAACATTCAAAGAAAGAATAGATTCGCCACTCAATCCGGCTATCTTTTTTTTTTTTTTTTAGCAAAATAACACCCCGGGGTGGGGGGGGATTGAGGCGTGATCCCCTACCGTATATCAAATAATTAAAATGTCATACAATGTCATGCCCGTCAAGGCGGGAGAAAATCAAAGAACAAATAACCTATCACTACGATATCAGAAAGACTATCATAGTGAGAAATCTAAAGAAAAAAGAGAACCAATGATCTATGAAAATATGAAGCTCGGATATCCAATTTGGTCCATCCGAATGAGCGCAAGAAGGTGGTAAGTAAGTCGTGCCCTCATCAACAATGTGATCGCGAGCGGCAGCAGCAGACTCCCAACTCGCTGGGTGTCTGCGGTCGATTCCCTCTCTCGTGTATGTGGGAAATTGAATATCAAGGTCCTCGGCATGTTCGAATGCGAATCGGGGTGTCTTGAACACCGCCAAGAGCCAAGGCCACGAGAAGTGCTCGTGGTGACCACCGCCGCGTCCAACTCGATCCAAATCAAGAGAAAACTGACGGGCATGCCGTTAGTCCCATCTCCGCTAGTAGCTCGGCATGAAAGCTAAAGCTAAACACCGCCCGGAGAGAACAATGAAAAGCCAACATAAGTCCGCCGAATGATCTCGAATCAATCTCCCTCCGCCAAAGAATCAAGGTGTCTCAATCAAACGAACCATCCGTGTTGACTGATCCGAGGAGACCGAGGGCTCGCCAAATCACCAACCCAGCTGCGTGAAACCTATGGTGGAGCATTCCCCGCAAAAAACTCACAAAGAGGGAGGCATCCAGACCAATCCAAAGGGCTCAAACGCCGACGAAACAAGAATCCGAGATACCGCTCCACCTACCAAATAATGTGAGAAGCAAGAAAGGAATGTGTCGATGCTTGACACTATTCCTTTCCGTCCCGACAAACCATAAAATCAAGCAGGAACCAAGAAACTCAAGTGCCTCGTGTGTGATCCGTGTGTGCGATTCCTCCAAAATGAAAGGAACACTATCATATCGTGGTGTGTGGAAGTGTAGTGTCAAACCAAGGAAGAAATTGATTCCACGGGTGAGCAACAAAGATCATTCAAACAAAAAGAGGTGAGGATAGATTCGACCTGAGGAGATGAATGTGGATTATTCAAGCAACACCAGCAACATGAGGCAAGGGAAGTGCCACGCAAGCTTGATATCCACGGGAAGACAATTACGAAGGAGGCGCCAAAGGAAAATAGAGATAGTACGAATAAGATCATCGTTCCAAATGGCACCATACGAGAAGGTTAAGCATTTACATTTTGATACATGTTTTTATCTTAATTTTGATGATTTTATTTTATCACCAAAATGATGCTTTTAAAGGTTGTCCAAATACTCCTAAATGTTTTATAAATGGTTTTAATATTTTCCTGAGTATTTCCTCAAAGATTATTTTCGATAATATTGGACAACACTTTTAATAATTTTATGTCAATGTATTTTTACTTCTAAACAAGGTTCCTAAATGTTGTCTAAATACTCCCGATTGGTTTAAAATGTTTTTACTAAATTTTGAATATTTCTTAAGTTTTATTTTCGACAAAAATTGGTCAACATTTGCCTCGTCGTGGTCGGCCAAGTGCCCCATAGGGCAACCCGTGCACGAAGATGATTTTTGAAACAGAAAATGAGATGAGAAAAGGAAAATCGGCAGTCGGCCGGTCGCATCGGGTCGCCGTCGTCCGGCCGTCGTCGGCCGGTCAGCATGGGGTCGGCCACACCTGCAAGTTAGCGTTGAAACAGAACTTAAAACCTTGCATTTTTGAGTTAGGGGACCGGTTGAGGCAGGGTCGACCGGTCAAGCCTATGTCGTCGGCCGCGCCTGTTGTAATTTCCAAAGTGTTCTTCAATTCTCTTATTTTAAATGCGGGGTCGCCCTGCATTGACAAGAAAAAATATGACCGTTTGACAATGAGACACATTTCCTTAAATTGTGGGATTGATTTCTATGACTATATTCTTGATTTTAATTGTATTTTCTCAGTAGATTTTCAATCCCCAAGAGGAGCATATGCTTGATCAATCATCTCCTATAAATAGAGGAAGTTTTGGAGCAACCAATACAACAATTGAGATACAACACAACAAGATACACTTCAAGCAAATACTTGGTCTTTCATTGTTAATATTCTTGTTGTAAATTTGCCTAGCTTATCACTTTCACATCTTTGAGGTCTAGGCTATTCTTGATTACACTATGCACTTAAATTGTATTATTCATTATTGAGTTGTAATCTTGATTTTTGGTTATCATTCAACACAAGATATCCTTGTGAGTGTTCTTGTGGTAAGAACACACTTGGATGATCTAGGTGATAGGTGCAAGAAGATTGTGGTGATCTTCTTATTGAGGTGTTGAAGAATTTGGTATTCTTCAAGGGTGAAGATTGTGGTAATCTTCACAAGGTGCCGTTGGAGATTGTGGTAATCTTGAGGAGATTGTGGTAATCTCCAAAGGTGGTGTTGAAGAAGAGTGTGGTGCTCTTCAAGGTGTTGTAAGTTGAATTTGTATTAATTTTGGTAATTAATAAAATTCTTTTTCTTTGAAATCCATCCCGGATATCTTGGGGTGGTAGTAGATTAGGCCCTAGGTGGGTTGAACTACTATAAATCGACGAGTGTTGTTTACATTCCGCACCTTTATATTTGTCTTTGAGCATTCGGTTTGAAAAAGAGGGATAAATTGAAAAGATGGAGATAATCTATTCACCCCCTACAGATTTTCGTAGCCGCTTGACTTACAAGTGGTATCGAGCCAAACTCTTTGGCAAGCTCGTTTCACATCGCGAGTAAAGAGAAACGATCGTCGGCCATTAACGACGAAGCTCATCTTTCTCGCACCTCCACCACCAAGCCACCTCGGTTTGATTCCAAAATTTTTATATTTTGGAAAGAAAGAATGGAATGCTATTTACAAAGTTGCGGGTTCGATATTTGGAACACCGTCATCAATGGAGAATCCATTCCGATGGAAGATACACCACACACCTCCAAAGGCTTCAAAGAGCTCAATGACGAAGAAAAGAAAATCATCTCTTTAAACGGTAAGTGCTCTAAATATCTTGTATTGTTCATTTACTAATTTGGAATATGAACATATTATAGGTATTCGATCGGCACATGAAGTATGGCAAAAATTAGAAGCCATCTATGAAATGTTTGCAAATGAAAGGAGCAACTCAAAAGCATCTATTTCACAAATGGATACAACATCAAATCCAACAACATGGGATGAGCCTTCTACAACTTCCCATGATGAAGAAGTTGAACAATGCCTCATAGGCATCAAAGAAGAAAACGAGGTAAGTTCTAAACCCTCTACTTCTTATGATAATGATTATAGTGATTTGCAAAATGATTTTGATGAACTATAAGATGAATTCCAAAACTTACTTGTTAAATACAAAAATTTGAAAAAGGAATTCATTGTTTTGAAAAATGATAAGGATAGTTTATTTACTTCCTATGAATCACTATCATGTGCTCACACCACCACACTTGATAAGGTGAGGAACCTTGAGAAAGAAAATAGTACTCTTGGTGAAAATTTGAATTGCATGAAAAATGATTTATTAAAATGCAACTTGAGTACCAATAAAAAGACCAATATTGTTGATGTTCATAATTGTGATGAAAGACTTGATCATAAGCCTAATGTTGTTAATCATATGAAAAAGAATCAAGTCCCTATGCATATTGGTCATTATGCTCTTAGAATTATTACGTGTTTTTATTGCGGTAAAAAGGGGCATACGGCTAATTCTTGTCGAGCTAGAAATAGCTCTAATTATTGTTGGAGACCTAAAAGTCTCAAGACTAATCCCAAAGGACCCAAACACATAAGGGTACCACAAAACAATGTCATATTAGGTACTCGGCGAAATAATGATCGAAGAAAATCTATACCGCCAAGAAGACATCAAATGACCGTTTCATTTGATCAAAGAAGGAGAAACTATTTTTCGACAAAGCCAATTTCAAGAAGAGGATATAATCAAAAATGGGAAGAACACAATCCTTGAAATGGCAAAGACATCATCAACAAGATGATCTTCAAAGAAGAAGAGACTATCAACAAAGGAAGGTAACAAACCTTGAAATGGAGTAATCAAAGAAGTCATCATCAACAAAGTGACTTCTCAAAAGGAAGATATCATCAAAAATTGGAAAGGGGCAACCCATGGAAAACGTGAATTGGTAAACCGTATCTCCCCATTTATATATGCATTTTATTTTAATTCTATGCATGTTTTTAATTGTGTCTTAATTGCAAAATGAGTCTTCAAGTATTTATTTTTAATTTAGGTCTTTAATATATTTGTGAGTTTCAAAATTTTTTAAAAAAGACCTTGCTTGATTTTCTAAAACTCTTGTGCATTTAATTAGACTTATGTGGCTTATTATCTCTTATGAAATCTTATAGCATAAGCTCTTTTTGATATCTCCTATTACTTGCCTACACTTGTATTTTTGTGCAAACTTTGTCTAAGAACTCGTGTAGGATATGTATCTCATATTAATTGGCCATTTCGTCATCAAGTTTCTTAAACTATCGAGGTATGTTGACTCGTATTTTTCTTAGAACTTGATATTATGCTTATGCATATATCCTTCAAGATATTTCATTTTAACCCCTCAAGTGCCCCTAAACGATTTTGCAAATATTCTCTTTAAAAAGGCACTACTTGTTAAGTCTCGATTTTCTCGAATATATGTTTTCCCAAAACCCATATTTGTTGGATATAGTCCAAGACTATCTTTTTGCAAAGTTTTAAAACTTTTGGGGTGAAAATCGAATTTTGGAAAACTCGGGAAAAGAAAAATTACTGGGACGGTCAAAGCGGGGGCGGCCCGCTCGCACGTCGACCGGTCGCCCCTACCTCAACCGGTCGCCCATGCTATTTTTACAACTTAAAATCATTGTCTTCCTCTCAAAAACACGCAGGAAATCTCTCAAACCTCGCACGATTTTTTCATCCCCTTTTCACTAGAATTTTCAATTCTTCATCATTTTTCACGATTCTTGTTGCTAATCTTCTTATTTTCACAAGAATCTTACATATATGGCTCCTCCTAGAAATTCTACTACGGCCGAAATCCCATCTCCAAGCGTAGAAGGGGCGGAGAGGGTTCTTCGAGAAATCGGCAAGAGGAAGTTCGAACAAAGAGATATTCGAGCCGCTCAAAGAAACGTGGCTCGAGAAGGTGATGATGTTCAAAATCCCATTCTCTCTCGGGCCCAAATCACCGAGCTCGCTGAACAATTTCGCTCCAAAATTGCCGTTGGGCTTAAAGGTAAAAATCTTTTGTTACTCAAGCTCCTAATTCCCACAATGTTCTTTATTTCATCAATAAGTATGCGGAATGGTATTATGAGGATTCGGGAATGGGAGAAAATCTATTGCTCGGACTAAAATGTGTCGTTTTAGTTCATTTACAAATGAGTATCCTACTATAAGAGGATTTTTGAGGAGCAAGGTTGGATGTATCTATGGGAGCATGCTTATGTTTTGTATGATGATGATATTATCCAACATTTTTATGCTAATATGTGGGTGCAATATGATAATGAAAAAGCCGATTGCCGTTAATTCACTTGTAAAGGGTCGTCATTTTAGATGGACTCCCAATGATATTTGCTTAGGCTTTTACATGTTAGAGAAGGTGGTTGGGATTATTTCTCTTGTGGGACTTGGAATGATGAAATGTTGGGGGTGTCGATGAAAGAGGTTAAGACGTATTTGGGAGTATGGCCAAAGTATTCTTTGTTGGCAATGACACTTGAGCATCGTATTTTGTCGGTCATTGTCGCATATTGCATCCGTGGTAAGTCGGGAAAAATGCCAGCAACATGGATTACTTTTTGACTTATAAGATTGCTAGGAGGAACCACTTAACTTTGGTGCCATACTTATTCAATGTCTAATTGAGTCCATCACTCGAGGTAATAAGAAGTTGGTTATGAGAAATTGGATTTGTAAACTTCTTATTCAATCGGGACTACCTTCGCTTCGAGTGTAACTCGGAGGTATTTCAAAATGACTTTGACATTGATAACATCTCCCAAATGGTCACGATGCGCAAGAATATGGACATCCGACCAACTAAAATGGCTAGAGGAAGAGGTCAAGAGTCCCCGATCCTAATGACTTCTTTGATGACGCCGAGGCCGCAAGATTGGCGGAAGAGGGCGAACCGAGCAATCCGGGAGGGTAATACCGGTGCTCAACCGCCTAGAGGTATACTCAAGCCGAATTTGATGAGATGAGGGCTTTTCATGAGACGAGGTATGAGGCGTTGGAGCAAAAGACCTCCAAAATGCAAAAGTCTATCGGCAAGTTGAAGAAATTCATCAAGGACTTTATTCCGGATCTTGCTTCTCCTCGGATGAGGAATGATGTCCCCACCCCTTTACTTTCTAGCATTTTCGTTGCTTTGTATTTTTATGAACTTTTGTAAAACTCTATTGTACTAATAATATTTGCCTGTCTTATTGAAAGGGTGAAAATTACAAGTTGATAATGACTTGTTGATGATCATGGTATTGGTGGAGTATTTGATGGTAAAAATACTCTAATTTAGCATATTGTTTGAAAATTGGTATGAAGTCTTGATGGTAAAAGTGCTTCCTTTAATGCTTTGATAATTATGCTTAGTTGGATATGTTGGGACTTTTGATATATCATTGTTTAAGGCATGACTTGTATTATTTGATAGATGCTCTAATTTTTGGCATTTGTAATGCCTTGATCCTTCTTAGCTTATATTATCTCAATTGGGTTGAACCCTTGAGAATCTACTTTGTTGAGCCTCTTATTTGATGAACAAATGTTGCATATGTTGCATATGATCTTATTGAGCTTTGGAATGAGGTTGATTAATGATGTTATGAAAATTTTTGGCTTGAAACTTTTACAAGGACTATATACAACCTCTTTTATTTTTCACGCACACAAAGTGTTCGATGAAATGTCGCAATGAAACTTTCAACTTCTACATGATTCTCTTGCTTCCTAATGTCTTAAAATCCTTTTGAGATCATGTTTTTGGCTAACAAATGAGCTTATGGATTTCTTATGATATATTTCTCCTATTTTTTAAGCTTAAATTGCTCAACGGTTAATAAACCGTCCCTTTGGTGCACTTTGATGACATTATATGATGTTTTGTCATCCCAACATTCTTTTGATGATTCCAAAGGGGAGAAACAGAAATTGGCTCATTAGCTCAAAGAAGCCAATAAAAGCTTGTTATAAAAGATATAAGCTATGACTCATTAAAGCCATAAGTTGTGACTCATTTTTAGTCCTATTAGTGCTTGATGGACTTACACAAATGTTTAATGATGTTTTGTGACAGGGGAGCTTATAAGCTCTTGAACAATTTGTAAAAGCTAAAGCTTTTAGCTTATGGATAATTGCTTTTACATTATTCTTGATATGCTTATTGAAAAGGGGAGCTTATGCTTATTAGTGAATATATTTACTCCTACTTGGTTGTTTTTATTTTTGGAAATTTTGGTTGCTTCCAAACGGTCAAATGTTTTTACTAGGAAAATCATTTCTAAAAATTGTTTCGCAAGAGCCAATGCCACGAGAAGTGCTCGTGGTGACCACCGCCGCTGCGTCCAACTCGATCCAAATCTAAAGAGAAAACCGCGGGCATGCCGTAATCCCATCTCCGGCGCTAGTAGCAAAGATGAAAGCTAGACACCGCCTGGAGAGAACAATGAAAAGCCAACATAAGTCCGCCCGGAATGATCTCGAATCAATCCCCTCCGCCAAAGAATCAAGGTGTCTCAATCAAACGAACCATCCGTGTTAAAACTTGATCCGAGGAGACCGAGGGGCTCGCCAAATCACCAACCTGGGCTGCGTGAAACCCGTGGTGGAGCATTCCCCGCAAAAAACTCACGGTGAGGGAGGCATCCGGACCAATCCGAAGGGCTCAAACGCCGACCTGAAACAAGAATCCGGAGATACCGCTCCACCGCCAAATAATGTGAGAAGCGAAAGGAATGTGTCGATGCTTGACACTATTCCTTTCCGTCCGCATACAAACCATAAAATCAAGTAGGGAACCAAGAAACTCAAGTGCCTCGTGTGTGATCCGTGTGTGCGATTCCTCCAAAATAAAAGGAACACTATCATATCGGTGGTGTGTGGAAGTGTAGTGTCAAACCAAGGAAGAAATTGATTCCACACTGATCGAACAAAGATCATTCATCAAAAAGAGGTGAGGATAGATTCGACATGAGGAGATGAATGTGGATTATTCAAGCAACACCAGCAACATGAGGCAAGGAAGTGCCACGTGCACAAGCTTGATATCCACGGGAAGACGATTACGAAGGAGGCGCCAAAGGAAAATAGAGATAGTACGAATAAGATCATCGTTCCAAATGGCACCATACGAGAAGGTTCCGAGCATTTTGCATTTTGATACATGTTTTTATCTTAATTTTGATGATTTTATTTTATCACCAAAACAATGCTTTTAAAGGTTGTCCAAATACTCCTAAATGTTTTATAAATGGTTTTAATATTTTTAGGAGTATTTCCTCAAAGATTGTTTTCGATAATATTGGACAACACTTTTAATAATTTTATGTCAATGTATTTTTACTTCTAAACAAGGTTCCTAAATGTTGTCTAAATACTCCCGATTGGTTTAAAATGTTTTTACTAAATTTTCGGAGTATTTCTTAAGTTTTATTTTCGACAAAAATTGGTCAACATTTTGCCTCGTGGTCGACCGGTCGCCATCCATGTAGGGCAACCCGTGCACGAAGATGATTTTTGAAACAGAAAATGAGACGGAAGGAAAATCAGCAGTCGACCGATCATACTGGGCGTCGCCGATCGGTCGGCCGACCGGCCGCCAGTGGGGCCGAATGCACTGCAAGTTAGCGTTGAAAACAGAACTTAAAACCTTGTATTTTTGAGTTAGGGGACCGGTTGAGGGGTCGACCGGCCGAAGCCTATGTCGCCGTCGCCTGTTGTAATTTCCAAAGTGTTCTTCAATTCTATTATTTCGTGCGACCGGTCGCCCTGTGCATTAATTGACAAAAAAATATGACCGTTTGACAAATGAGACACATTTCCTTAAATTGTGGGATTGATTTCTAACACTATATTCTTGATTTAAATTGTATATTTCGTAGATTTTCAATCCCCAAGAGGAGCCTATGCTTGATCAATCATCTCCTATAAATAGAGGAAGTTTTGGAGCAACCAATACAACAATTGAGATACAACACAACAAGATACACTTCAAGCAAATACTTGGTCTTTCATTGTTAATATTCTTGTTGTAAATTTGCCTAGCTTATCACTTTCACATCTTTGAGGTCTAGGCTATTCTTGATTACACTATGCACTTAAATTGTATTATTCATTATTGAGTTGTAATCTTGATTTTTGGTTATCATTCAACACAAGATATCCTTGTGAGTGTTCTTGTGGTAAGAACACACTTGGATGATCTAGGTGATAGGTGCAAGAAGATTGTGGTGATCTTCTTATTGAGGTGTTGAAGAATTTGGTATTCTTCAAGGGTGAATATTGTGGTAATCTTCACAAGGTGCCGTTTGGAGATTGTGGTAATCTTGAGGAGATTGTGGTAATCTCCAAAGGTGGTGTTGAAGAAGAGTGTGGTGCTCTTCAAGGTGTTGTAAGTTGAATTTGTATTAATTTTGGTAATTAATAAAATTCTTTTTTTTTGAAATCCATCCCGATATCTTTGGGGTGGTAGTAGATTAGGCCCTAGGTGGGTTGAACTACTATAAATCGACGAGTGTTGTTTACATTCCGCACCTTTATATTTATCTTTGAGCATTCGGTTTGAAAAAGAGGGATAAATTGAAAAGATGGAGATAATCTATTCACCCCCTCAGATTATCGTAGCCGCTTGACTTACAATTTCTACCTCGGAGAGAATCCCAGCGAGAAGACATAGAGAACCCACCATGAGAGGTAAACATCCACCGCATGATATCCTCTCGACCCCGAGAAGAATCGGAACCCCGGATATATCCTCAATGAGACTCTCGGGAAGCCCACATCCTGGAGACCAAGACGATACAATCTATCTCTATCCCATATACCATCGCGAATGAACCAATCAATTGTCATATGACCCAATGACCGATCCAAACAATGATATGCAAGCGGCCTACGCCCAAACCAAATATCATCCCAGAAACTAACACGGCTACCACCGCCAATAGACCAAAAAATCCACTCCGGGCTCGAATACCGATCCGCCTCAAGCGCCTCCACCGATGACTATGATTATGTGTTACGAGGCTCTACAGGAGATGAAACCCATTGTAACAAAAGATTGGCGATCAAGAATTGAGCCCACAACGAATGGCTCTCACGTAACCTCCACCACAACTTGGCGAAGGCATCAACAATATCGAAAGTCGGTGCATCGACCACCCTCGAGAAATAGGATGGCGGATAATATCCCAATCGATCCAATGAGTCTTCTTCATCCCGCATAGGATCCTGGATGAATCTAGCCATGATCTGCTCCAATGCGCAGCTTTGTCTTTAGCGTGCATGGCACGAAGAATATGCAACGGGGTGGCCATTAGCGTGCTTTCGAATAAGAAGCGAGCCTACCACCAAAGGAGAGATGTCGATGTGACCACCCAAAGAATCGTATCAACATCCCTCGAATCACTGGGAGGAAGAGCTCTTTCGTCATTCGCCCCTTGAACAAAGGGACATCCAAATAAGTCATCGGCAAGTCATCGCGAACAAAACACGCCACCATGAACCATGTGCTCCCGGCCCGTCAATGTAACGTGGGGCGAAAGAATCTACTCTTACGGACACCGACCACGGTGGCCGTAAGAGCGAGAATAGTGCTCCGAGAAAGTGCCTCAACGTGACGAGGCCATCGTTAGACGCCTAAGTGAAGATAACAACATCAAGATAGGCCAAATGAGTCACCGGAAAACCCCATCGCGTCCGATAAATCATATCCGGTGTCATCTAATAATGGAATCCAATCCCGGATAAATACTCCGCCGCTAGAACAAACAAGGCGGAGATAGAGGATCCCCCGCCGCAGATCCCGAGTCGAAGGAAAATATCCGAAGGGATACCATTAACAGAATAGAGAAGCCGATGCTTTGCTCAATACACCGCCAACCATATCAATCCATCGAACGGGGAAGCCCATGTGAATCATAGTTGTATACAAGAAATCCCATTGCACCCTATCATAAGCTTTTAGCCATATCCACTTCATCACCACATTAGAAATCTCCGTGGCTAGTCGATATCATGGATAAGCTCTCTCGCGAGCAAAATGTTATCCGAGATGACACGACCGAGTGTGAAACCACTCGATTCGGGCGACACAATCAAAGGTATAATCGAGACCAACCGCGCATTCATAATCTTAGATATAATCTTATTCGTCACGTTTACAAAGCTAATCGGCCAAAACTCAATCCACTTCCGATGGTGAGGAACCTTCGGGATGAGAACTATAGATGTAGCCGTGAACACGGACGCGACATGAGATTACCCGAGAAAAAGTCAACCACCGCATCCTCAACATCCGATCGGACAAGAAATCCCAACAAAGTCTTTGAAAGAACAAAGATGAGAATCCATCGCCCCGAAATGCTAGATTTAATCAATCCCAAACACCGCATCGCGAACCTCCCGAGCCGTCGGCATAACACAAAGTCCATCAAGATCAACGGATTCGAGAAGCGGGAAAGAACTCATCTACAGGGGAGTCGATACTCCAAGTCAAGTCAATAAGGATTTGAAAGAATCGAATCAGGCGACTTAGAATCTCGAATCATGGGTGATCACCACTCCATCATCGTCAATCGAGTGAATTCTAGCGCGACACCACTTCGCTTAACAAATTCGTGGAAAAACTTAGTGTTGCGCTCCCCTCGATCGCCCACTTAATCGCTTTTTGGCGCCAAAAATCCTCCTCCATTTTCAAACGTAGCTCGTACTCACCACACAACGATGAAGCTCACCGATGAGTCTGAGACGGATCACTATCATATACACTGAGCCATGAAACCGCCTCATCGGCCCGGTCCTAACCCGATCAAAAACATTACCAAATGTCCGGTGATTCCAAATATTGAGTCGCACTTGACCCTATTCAACTTGGCGCAAGCTCCTCATTCCAAAACAACGATTAGGATGCCCCCATGCTTCATTGACAACTGCAAAAAGTATGGTGACGTATCCACATATCTTCGAAATCGGAAAGAAGAACGAGGCACATGCGGTACAAAGCCCGACAAGATATGAGTAAAGGAGCATGATCGGAGCGAACACGAGATAAATGCATAACAATAGAAGAAGTAAACACATCAGCCAGTGTTCATTATACAAAGCCCTATCAAGTCTCTCCTGAAGCCCACCTCTAGCCCACGTAAAGATAGGTCCTCACACCCCGCATCAACTAATTCACGATCCGCAATCATATAGGCAAAATCAAGCATCTCATGACTCATCCGACCTATCGGTGATACTACCAAACCTCTCGTGATCATGCAAAAAAATGTTAAAGTCACCACTAACAAGCCAGGGTAACCCTCCATACTAATCGCAATCTCACGCAAGGTATCCCACAAAACATATCTAGCTACTCTATCACATTTAGCATACACAAAAAGTCAAATAAATAGGTTGAGTCAACAAAGCGGATGTCAACCTACAATGTAAAAGTTATGCATGATCAACAAGAATGTCAAAATGTAAATGAGCAAAGCGTGAGATATAATCCGGATATGATTAGAACAATTAGATAATCCATCATGAAAGCCAAATCTACGACAATAGAAATTAAACTCGTGCAAAGTCATAGGTTCTAAAAGCGCGCAACAAAAGGCAATTTATGACGAGAAATTAACGCATGCAAATGATGTTGGCTACCCATTAAGCGATACCCCTCACATTCCACGTTAAGAATTTAATCGACATAATTAACAATTAGAATGAGAAGAGGATTTAGAAACACCGATCGATTTTCTTTGTCGTTGGCTCCTCCTTTAGCTAAAAAGAGTGTGAGCGAGCTTTCTCGATTTAACTCTTTTTTTTGGTGACTTGAGAAATTTATCCGCCCCACATTTTCTAATTGTTTTGATTTTTTCAAATTATTGAGACATTTGAACGACTAATATTTTTCTCAAAGAACTTTTTGCAATTTTGGATCATTCAAGCCAAGCCTGTCCAATTTGCCAATTTCTCCTGCTGATCGAACAAATGAAGCGTCATCATCGCTTATTTGAAATCGGTTGTTATTGGGCCATCAACAGATTTGACTTCAATGGGGCTGTATGTGTGGGCGTCAGAATTAAATGGGCCATCAACAGATAGGACATGAGACGTATCAGTACAAGAGGTGGGCTGCAGCATAATTGTTGGATGGGCTGAAGTTGGTTGGGCCTCTTGAATAGATATTGGGCTTAAAGCACATGTTTTGGACCAATCCTTCCCATTATCAAAAGAGACCGCCCGGATGCCGTGAGTTGTGGACAATTCAGACGATTGGGCCAAAGAAATTGGGCTAGCTGGACACGTTTGGGCTAACTGCAGTGGGCGTGCGTGAAGCGGGCTGATCGAAGTAGCATGGCCCATTGGAATTTGTTGGCTCAAATTGGGTGATAGAGGGGATAAAAAAACATCTGGGCCCACAGAGCATGTGGCCGCTGCTTCACGTGAAGATGAGAGGGTGTAAGGGCCATTTTTATTGTAATTATCAAAAGCAAAAGTTTGCTGAGCATCTTTCACTTTTATATCATGGAAAGACATGGCCGTGAGCCCCACCAAGTTCACATTTTCTTGAATTGTTTGTTGGCCAATGTAATCCTCCACAAAAGCAGCATGTTTCGAATGATGTGGGATTAGAATATTAGTGATGGGGCCACCATTATTGCCTTTGATCACGCATGCTTCCAAATCCATCGAATGAGTCGCCCCATTGATCAAGTTGTCGTCCACTTTTTCGCCGTACACGGAGAAATATTTTGCCCAATGTATTCCCCAAAACGAATGCGCACAGGCCTAGTAGGAATAAAATCCATTAAATTGGAGTAATGCGTATATTTATTATTTTTTTCAACAAAGAGACAAGATTGGAAGAGAGTGAGTGGGACACATAGGAGATCCATTAACTTTAGAGGGAATAAATGCTCCATTTTCAAGGCCAATCAACGACGCCCCTCACAAATTGTCCAAATTAGAAAAAGAATATTAGATCCCCATTCCTTCTTGTCCTTATTGTGCCCGATTGCATTCTCAACGCCAAGTTGCTTTTTTATTAGCGAGAATCTATAATTTTGGAATTGCATCGAGACTGGCCTCCAGGCATGAGTTGTCGCCCATGCTATAAGGAATATTTCTACTTTCCACATTATCTTTTTGCGAGCCCTCCGAAATTCGGCAATCGCGCCATGTCGCTTGAGCGAATCTTTTTCCACAAAATTAGGGTCAAATTGATCGTCCAACTGTAAATCCAAAGCATTATCTGGACCCTTGATTAAGTGTGACAAGGTATCCAATGGCTCAAAATCACCATTTTCCAAAATCGAGAACCGATTAGAACTTGATCCTTCTGCAGTTGAGTGACTGTCATCAAAGTAAGTATGTTTCGAATTTTTAGCTAAGTGCAAAACATCCTTGGAGACCAACCCCGTTTCTCTTGGCCCTTTTTTATTAACCTTAATCCATTCTGGAGGTTTTTTTCCTGTTAGGTTAACACCCCTAGTAGGATTAGGGTTTTCTGCCTTGGGAAACTGAATATTATCCACAGTATCCCTAGATTTCTCCATATTATGATATGACCCCTTCAAGTCGTGACCTTCTGGAGCTGCTATGGGTATCAAACGCCTAACAGGTGGTGGTGGGCGGGTTTTGTTGCCGTTCATGTAACAACCCTCAATAGAGTGTCAATATGCTTACAATGATTTGATAGTCGAATACGTTCATAAATAATCTTTTGAGCGTGTATGGTATCATCGAACTCCAAAATAATCTCTTCAGTTCTCTCTTTCAATAAATCCGATTCTACACAAACCCTAGCCAAAGAAAAGAGGGAACAAGTCTGTCATGGAGTCCACTTGAAGAGGTGTGCCAATAATTTTTGCCGATAGCAAATAAAACATTATGATCAAAAAAATGAATAGGCAAATTCGGAGACGAATCCAAACAGTGCAAGGGTGCTTCCAATTTCGAGGTTAACGAAGGCATCCACTTGAAGACACGCATCGGGGCGATCCCAACGACCAAAGAGTACCCATCCATAACTTATTAAAATCCTCTTCAAGCTGTAATTTGATGATAATATGTGAAGGATTAGCGAAGCTCAAGAGAAAGTCCCCTTCAAATTCAACGCGAACCCGAAATCAATTCCTTTGGGGTGAGGGATCGCGAAGGAAAATTTTCCAATCAAGGTGAGTTTTCGAGGATCTTTGCAAGACGATCATTCTCCAGGAAGAAAACCCGAGGACTTTTTGTTTTGCCATCTCTAACCCGATGGGTGCCAATCGAACGACTTCCTTTGAATCAAAAGGAAGGTTAGAATGATTTGAGTTTGAAGCGATCACATTTGCATATGACCCAAGCTTTGGGGTTTGGTATTCCGCGGACGGGAACTCAAATCTGCCACTAATGGCGGTGAAAGCCTGAACACAGTAGAAGAAGACAAAAAAATAACAAAACACGGTGAGAAAAATAAAAAACATAAGAAAAAAAATAAGAGAAAAAAACTAAAAAGAATCTAAAACTCCCTTCGATTGAAAGAATGCTTGAACAATCCGTGCAAAATCGACCCAAACGTGAATAACAGTGCATGTGTGTGTGAAAAAAAGTGTGTGCTAGTGTGTGAGAGAGGGCATAGCATTTTGCCCATTGGTGGACAACCACTTTTTCAATCTAGCTATCTTTGATAAGCTAATCTCAAATCTCAAGGATTCATGCCTTGGAGCGGTTACATAAAATTTGTATGCTGGGAAATTGGCATTTAATGTCTATCCTAGAATTGCATACAATTTGGGAGATCGAGATTTCAACGAGTCCTAACCCTTCATCAAGATTTCAAAAGAGGAGATTTGATGAAAGAAGGAGCAGACCCTACTACTCGATCACATACAAGATATCCTATGCTCTCTCGAATACACACATCATTGAAGTATTCTTGAGAAAGGAATTTATTGAAGTCCCAAGAATCTTCGAGGACTTTGCTAGGGTGGTTTTACGAGAAATCATGGAGTCTCCGACTATCAAGGAGATCGATATGAAAATACAAGATCAACCGAGTTGAGGCGGAAGGATGTCTTTCCAACAGGACATAATGGTGGCAGATGGCCGTTGGGAAGAAAAGAGACCAAATACGATTCGGCGCATTCGGATGTTTTCAAAACAAGTAGGAGAGCCGAAATGTCCGATGATGGCGAGAAGTTGAAGTAATATTCGACATCACTAAAAAGGATAATATTTTTCCTTGTGATGTTCTATATTATCTCCAACAACCAATAGTTGGAAGGTATCAAGGAAGCGAAGATAGGTGAAATTGAGCTTACTATCACGGGAGTTGCGGGGAAAATCTCGGAACAATTAATACCGGGAATTAAATTTCTCGAGGATCATAAACCTTAGGAAAGATTACAAGAAGAAATGGAGTTCACAAAGTGGCGGATAAAAGATACTGAGAATCGAGATGACCACTAGTCCATTCTCCATATACATTTCTATCGGAATGTTATATTGAGTACAAGGTCGAGTATTTCGCCGCATATATTGATTCAGCGCGGAATATGTCTTTGCAAAGCCGGATGTTTTCCCTAAAGAAATTGGAGAAGATTTACCAGCTATTGCAGGAAGAGATTTCTCTAAAAGAATTCTTATTCTTACAGAGGAATTAAACAAGCGAGTAAATCATGATCGGAGGTGCGGGGCGGTACCCATGGTACAAAGTGAAGATGCCACCAATCTATTTCTATGATACGGGAAGCGAGATGTATTGCTAGGAAACAATTCCTACAAACATTCAAGAGATTTACACGGGGAAAATGAGACAAGAAGACTTATTTTCACAACATTATGTGATCATAAGATCATTGTCCAAAAGATGCGGGAAGCATTTCTGAGAAAAATGCCTATTAATTTTCGCAGATAGCGTGGTGTTGAAGCCAAACCGCAATCCAAAAATAGCGGATCGAAGGAAATTTGGTGAAGCGTTATTATCCTATAGAAAATTCGGAAGCGAAAGGATAAGAAGATATGGGATAATAACTTGTATTCATTCGAGTACTGAGAGGAGAAGAACGAGTTACTCAGGAAGCCGTTGCGAGAATTATGGATGAGTCTAATGGAGAATCCACGAGTGACATGACCCTAGAGGAACAAATATCACTCGAGGATATAAAGAAGAAGATCAGCGGAATTACAATGAAGATCCTTTGGCATGGTGGGACAAGAGCGAGCTTAAAGCATCCTTAAAGGTTAAGCCAGGAAAGAGTACGAGTTTGTGAGATTCAAACCAATCCTTATGAACCAAGAAGATCGTGAGTATATGCGAGAATATACTTAAGGAACATTTTTACCTTAAGTTGATTTCACCGGGAGTTTCTCCATACAAAGAGTCCAGGATTCTTAGTCAAAAACCATGGATAAATCAAAAGAGGAAAGCGAAGACTTGTTATTAATTACAAAGGGATTAATAACATTTTGGAGTTCGAGCGGATACTATATCCCAATCGAGAGAACATCCGGTTAAGCGCATCAAAGGTGCCAAGATATTCTCAAAGTTTAATTGCAATCTGGATTTTACAGATTAAGATGGATGAAGAAAGCAAGAAGTTCGCGTTTTTCCACACCACGGGGACATTATATATGGAACATGATGCCTATGGGATTGGCTAACGCACCCCGGATATATCAAAAGAAGATGGATAATCTCTTGAGAGATTATTTTAGTTTCATGCTCGTGTATATCGATGACATTCTCGATAGCATCAAAGAACATGAAGGAGCATCTCAAACATTTGGAAATATTTTAGGATGTTTGTCACAAGAGAAAAATTAGTGCTTTTGGAGAAGAAGGCGGTAATTGCAACAAGGCGGATTGAATTCCTCGAATTGAAATCGATGAATGCGGGATTATCCTACAAAGTCATATAGTAGAAAAGATACGAGGATTTCGGATACGTTGAAAGACAAGCGACTTGAGTTTCTTGGAGTTGTTAATTTCGATGGAATGTTCATAAACAATCGCTCATTACGGGAAGGTGTTTAGCCCATTGCTCAAGAAAGATGCGATATTCAAATGGGAAGATGAACATCAAGAAGAATTAAGCGGCTTAAAGAAGTTTGCAAAAAGCTTCCGAAACTTGCAATTCCGAGAATGAAGATGAAGCGGTTCTTTACGGATGCCATTGATTATTGGTGGGCGCAGGTTCTTACAAAAGCTACACCAAACGGAGAAATGCCATGCGAGATATTGTAGTGGTCATTTCTGCTTACAGTGAAGCTTTTTCTGATGGCATATCAACGAGAAAGAATTCTTTTGCGATCGAGAAAGGTTTTCAAAAATGGCCTTTATTTCTCTTTGGCTAAAAATTTATCTTAAAATTGATAATTCAAGTGTCAAAGCTTTTACGAAAACAAAATTGAATCAAAACCGAGGAAAAGCTAGGATACTTAGATGGCAAGCTAAATGTCAATATTATGATTATGATATTGTCATTATAAAATCTCATGAAAATGTTCTTGCATATTTTCTAACAATAGATGGAGGAATTGAAGGCGATTTCATTCTCACGACCTCAAGACATCTTGGAGACCATTTGGAAATGCTACTCAGAATTTGATACCATGGCCATCAATGCTTTGACTTGGCGGGGAAATTACAAAGGAATGATCGGGACAAAGTAACCGATCGTATACGAGCATGTGTCCGGTCTCACTCTCGATTGAGGACGGCATTTCAAGGCCACTCCCCAGGCCGCTAATAAGCAAACGGAGCGTTTAGAGCGCGGGGTTCCCAACCTATAGCGAGAGGATTCAAGTACCTCTAGCACAAGTCTAAGTCGGCGAAATGTTGGCCCAAGGAAAAGCGATACTCGAGTCAAATCACGAGTTATCACATCAACCTAAGACGTCCAGGGGTAAGGGCGGAGAGATCAATCTTAGGCCTATGATGGACAATTCTAAGGTTGATATTAACTAGATTAAAGTTTCTTCTTCTTGGCAGGAATACGGTAATGGGAGAAACGATCACCGGACAAGGGATATCTCGGAAAAATAAAGATCGATATTTCGGAAAATATCGAGGGTTTGGATGTTACCAAATTCTAGCCCTGAAGAAGTGAAGAGGTGAGTGCGAGTTTGGGGCTTTGGCCTCGATCTATACTACTTCACCAACCTTAGGAGATCACAAAATTGCCAAAATGGATCCGAAGCGGTTCCATCTTTGGTCCAACAATGACGACTTAAAACGCGGGGATACATTGGAGTGTATTTCATAAGTGCGAACAGAGCCGTCGTCGGAAAAGGTGGACATGAAGCCTTCCATTATATTAAGCCGGCGACGACGGATGAAAGATCCTTCAAAAATATCAAGGAGGCAAATTCGGAAGAAGTACAATTGGCCATGACCTTCACCGAAGATCGGATTACAACAAGAAGGGCATGTGGATTGTGGATCTGTCTCTTGAGATGGACAAAGTCAAGTTTCCGTTCAAGTTTTATCAAACTTGAGTGAACGGATCATTCTGTTGAATACTATGACGGGAAAAACTACAAGATTCGCAAAAAGACCTATTCGAAAATAAAAGAAATCTTACGTGGGAAAACAAGGCAGGGAGTAAAGAAACTCGTCGGAAATATTGTAATATGGCTCATTTGATAAGGTCTTTTTATGCACGTTTTATGTGTATATTTGAGTAGAATTCGAGTTATTTTATTGTTAGTTGTGTAAATTTTTGATTGTACATAGTTCATATTACTCAGGTGTCTTTTATTGATGTAGATTGACCATTCGGGGCTAATTTTGGTGAATTTCGGACCATGGATTCATGTCAAAACATACCGGGAGTTTAAGGATGCAAAAACGCTCGAAATTCCAAGCCAAACGCGTCATTTCGGGGCCTTTTGGTCCAACATGGGCGGGTGTCGGGCAACACGGCCGTGTTCACGGAGCTAAAAACTCGATTTTTCGCACAAAACAGCCTCGAAGCACGGCCAGGCGTGTTCCCAACACGGCCGTGTTGGGAAGCACGGCCATGTCTCCCGATTCCTGTGTGATAAAACAGACGGCCGCCGTTCGGGACTGGCGTGTCCGGCACTTTTCGCAACTTTTCCATGCGAAAATTATGGAAAACTCACCTACCAAGCTTTTTGACCACTTTTATACACCTTTAACACCCAATTTTGCTGCAACATGTCCCCATATTCCTCAATCATCAATTGAGTACAAGAATTCACCAACCAACAATGAAAATGGAGGCAATTATTTAACAAAAGAGAGTACTATCAATGTATTGGTTGCCTATAAAAGCCGGGTTGAAGTTGGGAGAGGCATTCATTAGATACTCGGGAAATATTCATTGTATTCATTTCATTAAGTAGAATTGGGATCAAGGGTCTTGGAGGAGAAAGCTTGGGGCAATATTGGAGAAGAAGGCTTGGAGCAACATCATCAATCAAGAAAGAAGTCAATTGAGATTTTGAGAAAGATAAATCTTTGTAAGTCAAGCGGCTACGATAATCCCAGAGGTGGGGTGAATAGATTATCTCCATCTTTTCGATTTCGCCCTCTTTTGACAATCGAATGCTCAAACAAAATAATAAAGGTGCGGAATGTAAACAACACACGTTGATTTAAAGAGGTTCAACCCACCTAGGGCCTAATCCTCTACCACCGGTATATCAGGGATGGATTTCGAAAAGAAAAAGAATTTTATTAATTACCAAAATTAATACAAATTCAACTTACAACACCTTGAAGAGCACCACACTCTTCTTCAACACCACCTTTGGAGATTACCACAATCTCCATTTGAAGATTACCACAATCTTCCTTCAACTAGCACCTTGTGAAGATTACCACAATCTTCAACCTTGAAGAATACCAAATTCTTCAACACCTCAATAAGAAGATTACCACAATCTTCTTGTACCTATCACCTAGATCATCCAAGTGTGCTCTTACCACAAGAACACTCACAAGGATATCTTGTGTTTGAATGATAACCAAAAATCAAGATTACAACTCAATAATGAATAATACAATTTGAGTGCAAAGTGTAATCAAGAATAGCCTAGACCTCAAGGATGTGAAAGTGATAAGCTAGGCAATTTACAACAAGAAATAAAATAAATGAAAGACCAGTGTTTGCTTGAAGTGTATCTTGTTGTGTTGTATCTCAATTGTTGTTTTGGTTGCTCCAAAACTTCCTCTATTTATAGGAGATGATTGATCAAGCATAGGCTCCTCTTGGGGATTGAAAATCTACTGAAAAATACAATTAAAATCAAGAATATAGTGTTAGTAGAAATCAATCCCACAATTTAAGGAAATGTGTTTTGTCAAACGATCATATTTTTCTTTGTCAATACAGGGGCGACGTCGCACGTAAATAAGAGAAAATAAGAACACTTTGAAAATTACAAGGCGGCCAGGTCGGCGTAGGCCGACCGGTCGCCCCCTGTCTCAACCGGTCCCCTAGGCACAAAACGAAGGGTTAAGTTACGTTTCAACATGAAACTTGCAGTGCGGTCGGCCATTGGCGCCGGTCGGCCGACGGTCGATGCCGGCGACGGTCGACTGGGCTTGCTTGTTTTTCCTTCTGTCTCATTTTTTTGTTTCTAAAAACATCTTGTACGGGTTACCCTATAGAGGCGATTTGGTCGACCACGAGACAAAAATGTTGTCAATTTTTGTCGAAAATAAAACCAAAGAAATACTCGAAAATTTAGTAAAAACATTTTAAACCAATCGAGAGTATTTAGACAACATTTAGGAACCTTGTTTAGGAGTGAAAAATTCATTGATATAAAATCATTAAAAGTGTTGTCCATTATTATCAAAAATAAACTTGAGGAAATACTCAGGAAAATATTAAAACCATTTTAAACCATTTAGGAGTATTTGGACAACCTTTAAAAGCATTGTTTTGGTGACAAAATAAAATCATCAAAATTAAGATAAAAACATGTATCAAACAATCTCCCCTTTTTGATGATTACAAACCAAAACAATTTTTACACAAACTAAGAGAGCAATTTTTAGAAATGATTTTCCGGTAAAAACATTTGACCGTTTGGAAGCAACCAAAATTTCCAAAAATATTAAAGCAACCAAGTAGGGAGTAAATATTTTTCAATAATAAGCACAAGCTCCTCTATCAACAAGCATATCAAGAATAATGTAAAAGCAATTATCCATAAGCTAAAAGCTTTAGCTCTTACAATTTGTTCAAGAGTTTATAAGCTCCTGTCACAAAACATCATTATATAAGACCATCAAGCAACAATTGGACTAAAAATAAATCACAACATATGGCTTTTACAAGCATATCAAGAATAATGTAAAAGCAATTATCCATAAGCTAAAAGCTTTAGCTTTTACAATTTGTTCAAGAGTTTATAAGCTCCCCTGTCACAAAACATCATTATATAAGACCATCAAGCAACAATTGGACTAAAAATAAATCACAACATATGGCTTTTATGAGCCATAGCTTATAAACTTTTATATCGAGCTCTTTATTAGCTTCTTTTGAGCCAATATCCTGTTTTTCTCCCCTTTGGAATCATCAAAAAGAATGTTAGGATGGTGAAAACACCATACAATAATATCAAAGCATGCGAATGGACGGTAAAAACCGTTTGAGCAATTTAAAGCATAATCATCCAAGGAAAGTGAGAGAATTGAAACATAAAAGATCCATAAGCTCATTAGTATGCTAAAAACATGATTTCAAAAAAAAAAATTAAGACATTTTGAAGCAAGAGAATCATGTAGAAGTTGAAAGTTTCATTGCGACATTTCAACAAACACCTTGTGTGCGAGAAAAATAGAAGAGGTTGTATATAACCTTTGTAAATGGTTCAAGCCAAAAATTTTCATATCATCAATCAACCTCATTTCAAAGCTAAAAAAATCATATGCACCATATGCAATAATTTGTTCATCAATTAAGAAGCTCAAAGTAGATTCTCAAGGGTTCAATTGATTGAGATAAGCTAAGAATGATCAAGGCATTACAAATGCCAACAATTAGAGCATCCATCAAGTAATAAGTCATGCTTTCAACAATACATGTATCAAATGTCCCAACATATCCAACTAAGCATAATGATCAAAGCAATAAAAAAGCACTTTTACCATCAAGTACTTCATACCAATTATCAAACAATGCCTTTTTTAGAGTATTTTTACCATCAAATACTCCATCAAAGTCATGATCATTCACAAGTCATTATCAACTTGCAATTTTAACCTTTTAAGAAAAACAAGCAACTATCATTAGTACAAATAAGTTTTACAAAAGTTCATAAAAGTACAAAACAATATAAATGAAAATGCTAGAAAGTAAAGGAGATGGGGATATCAATCTTCGTCAGAAGAGAAGCAAGTTAGGGTATGAGGTCTTGATGAATTTCTTCAATTTGCCAATTGACTTCTTCAAACTAAATTTTCCTTTTTCACAACCGGAGCTCTTTTCTAAGAGAGGCCACATCTCTAAATGTTTCTCTTTCCACTTTGGCCATTCTCTTTGAGATTTAGATCTTCAACATCCAACTCGTCTTCATCTCCTTCCTCATTTTCTTCCTCCCTAATTTCTTGTTCATTTCCCACATTTTCTTCTTCATTTTCCTCTTCATTTCCCACATCATCTCCTTGTTCGTCAAACTCACCTCTTCCAATATTATCAACCTCATTGTCATTAAAGAAATCATCCGAGGTTGTTGTTGATGTCGGCACGTCCTCAAGCGGCTTTGGTAGGAACCCGTGGTAAATGTCGTCGCATTCTTACCATTTGTAGAATGTTGGCATTATCAAAATCATTGTGACAATTTCGGTATTCATTTCATTTTCGGGTATCCCGATAAGTATAAGAGTCGGCAAATCAAATTTCCCAAGGTATATTTCTTCTTGGTAAGCTTTCTAGATTCAACAAGCAATATACAAAAATTGCCCCATAATTTACTCTTTCTCCTTGAACAATCTTATAGGTGAGAAAGAGTTCGAGATTGCTTGGAAGTTTTACTTCCTTTCCACAAACACAATAGGAGCAAATGATAGATATAATCCGATAATTTGGCGGCATTGCAGTATGTCACCGGGATATACTCCTAAAAAGGTTTTCACATCATCTAGTGAAACACCGAAAGCGTTATCATCCCAATGAGCGCAATCCACATTGACTACTCCATCATTTGACACATTAAAGTGATTACAAATATCGGCCAATGTCCATGAAAAATGCCTACCATTAACAAATGTGTGAAGTTCCAAAGGATTATCTATCGTAGCATCAACAATCCACATATTTGCATAGAAAAGTTTTATAAGCTCGTCATCATAGTGCAAACACGGATTATCCCAAAGTGAAACCCATCCTTGAATTTCAAAATAAGCTCTAATATCGGAAATTCATCATGAAAAGCAACGAACCATACGAGTGCACGCAATTTTCTTATCATTCAATCCAATATTCTCATAATGTTCCTCCGCAAGTTTATTTAAGAATCGAAATCTATTAGCTCTAGAGGGAGGCTCGTAGAGGAGTGATAACTTACTAGAGTCCCAATGAATGCTTGATTTTGAAACCCCGGCTCTTAATTCGGCAATCTCCTCTTCCGTAGCGATTTTGATAGTCTCCTTGAAGAATATCATCTTGTTGTGGATTGGAAGAAGATTCACCCCTTTGCCTCCTTCTCCTCTTTTGAGGATTTCGTTGGTAGAATTTCTTGGAGGTGCCATATATGTGAAGTTCTTGCAAAAAGAAGTGAATTAGCACGAAAAATATCAAGGATTGATGAAGAATTGAAGATAGTAGAAGAAAAGGGGAAAAATCGCATTTGCGATAGGGTTTTAAGAAATTTTGTTGCGTCTGTTTTAAGAGTGAAGACATAAAGTTTTAAGTGCAAAAAATGGCACAGGCGGCCGGTCGAGGTAGGGGGCGGCCGTCGCCCGCTTTGACCGTCCCGGTGATTTATCTTTCTCGAGTTTTCTAAAATTCGATTTTTCACCCCAAAAGTTTTAAAACTTTGCAAAAATATAAGTTTGGACTATATCCAACAAATATGGGTTTTGGGAGAACATATAAACGATAAAATCGAGACTAAACACGTAGTGCCTTTTAAAAGAAAATATTTGCAAAAACAATTAGGGGCACTTAAGGGGTCAAAATGAAATATCTTGAAAGATATGTGCATAAGCATAAAATCGAGTTTAAAGAAAAATACGAGTAGACATACCTCGATGGTTTAAGAAACTTGATGACGTAATAGCCAATGAGTATAAAATATGTATCCTACACAATTCTTAGACAACATATGCATAGAAAATACAAGTGTAGGCAAGTAATATGAGATATCAAAAGAGCTTATGCTATAAGATTTCATAAGAGATAATAAGCCACATAAGTCTAAAATGCTCAAGAGTTTTAGAAAAACATGCAAGGTCTTTTTTTAAAAAAATTTAAACTCATAAATATATAAGAGACCTATATTAAAAATAAATACTTGAAGATTCATTTTGCAATTAAGACACAATTAAAAGTATGCATAGATTTAAAATGCATATACAAATGGGGAGATACGGTTTACCAATTACGCCGTTTCCATGGGTTGTGTCTTTCCCATTGTTGATGATATCTTCCCATTGAGAAGTCACTTTGTTGATGATGACTTCTCCATTTCCAAGTTTGGTTACCTTCCCATGGTTGATGGTTTTTCTTCTTTGAAAAGCATCTTGTTGATGATGTCTTTGCCATTTCCAAGGATTGTGTTCTTCCCATTTTTGATTATACGCTCTTCTTGGAAATTGGCTTTGTTGAGAGTAGTTTCTCCTTCTTTGATCAAATGAAACGTTCATTTGATGTTTTCTTGGTGGCATGAATTTTCTCCGATTTTTGCTTTAGGGTACCTAATAGCATATTGTTTTGTGGTACCCTCATGTGTTTGGGTCCTTTAAGATTAGCTTTGAGACTTTTAGGTCTCCAACAATATTTAGAGCTATTTCTAGCCCGACAAGAATTAGCCGTATGACCCTTTTTGCCACAATAAAAACAAGTAATAATTTTAGGAGCATAATGACCAATATGCATAGTGACTTGATCCCTTTTCATATGATTAACAACATTAGGCTTATGATCAAGTTCCTTATCACAATCAACAATATTGGACATTTTATTGGTACTTAAGTTGGATTTTAATAAATCCTTTTTCATGCAATCAATATTCTCAACAAGAGTACTATTTTCTTTTTCAAGGTTTCTAACCTTGTCAAGTGTGGTGGTGTGAGCACATGATAGTGATTCATAAGAAGTAAATAAACTATCCTTATCATTTTTCAAAATATTGAATTCCTTTTTCAAATTTTTGTATCTAACAAGCAAGCTTTGGAATTCATTTTGAAGTTCATCATAATCATTTTGTAAATCACTATAATCATTTTGAATGACAATATCATAGGAAGTAGAGGGTTTAAGACATACCTCATTTTCTTCATTGATGCCCATAAAACAATATTCAACTTCTTCATAATTGGAAGTTGTAGGAGGCTTATTCCTTAGATTTGAGCTTGTATGATCTTGAGAAGTAGATGCTTTTGTTTGACTCCTTTCATTTGCAAATACTCCATAGATGGCTTCTAATTTTTGCCATACTTCATGTGCCGACTTTATTCCTACAACATGATCAAATTCCAAAGTGGTAAGTGAACAATGTAAAATATTAAGAGCTTTACCATTTAAGGAGATGATTTTCTTCTCTTCATCATTGAGCTTTTTGAAGCCTTTTGAGGTGTGTGGTGTATCTTTCATCGAAATGGATTCTCCATTGATGACGGTGTTCCAAATATCGAACCCGCAACCTTGTAAATAACATTCCATTCTTTCTTTCCAAAATATAAAATTTTGGAATCAAACCGAGGTGGCTTGGTGGTGGAGGTTAGGATAGATGAGCTTCGTTCGTAGCGTCGATCGTTTCTCTTCACTCGCGATGTGAAACGAGCTTGCCAAAAGTTTGGCTCGATACCACTTGTAAGTCCAGCGGCTACGATAATCTAGAGGGGGTGAATAGATTATCTCCATCTTTTCGATTTCGCCCTCTTTTGACAATCGAATGCTCAAACAAAATAATAAAGGTGCGGAATGTAAACAACACACGCTGATTTAAAGAGGTTCAACCCGCCAGGGCCTAATCCTCTACCACCCCAAAGATATATCAGGGATGGATTTCGAAAAGAAAAAGAATTTTATTAATTACCAAAATTAATACAAATTCAACTTACAACACCTTGAAGAGCACCACACTCTTCTTCAACACCACCTTTGGAGATTACCACAATCTCCCTTTGAAGATTACCACAATCTTCCTTCAACGGCACCTTGTGAAGATTACCACAATCTTCAACCTTGAAGAATACCAAATTCTTCAACACCTCAATAAGAAGATTACCACAATCTTCTTGTACCTATCACCTAGATCATCCAAGTGTGCTCTTACCACAAAGAACACTCACAAGGATATCTTGTGTTTGAATGATAACCAAAAATCAAGATTACAACTCAATAATGAATAATACAATTTGAGTGCAAAGTGTAATCAAGAATAGCCTAGACCTCAAGGATGTGAAAGTGATAAGCTAGGCAATTTACAACAAGAAATAAGACAATGAAAGACCAAGTGTTTGCTTGAAGTGTATCTTGTTGTGTTGTATCTCAATTGTTGTTTTGGTTGCTCCAAAACTTCCTCTATTTATAGGAGATGATTGATCAAGCATAGGCTCCTCTTGGGGATTGAAAATCTACTGAGAAAAATACAATTAAAATCAAGAATATAGCTGTTAGAAATCAATCCCACAATTTAAGGAAATCGTCTATTTGTCATTGTCAAACGGTCATATTTTTCTTTGTCAATACACGGGCGACGGCCGCATTTACGAAATAAGAGAAAATAAGAACACTTTGAAAATTACAACAGGGCGCCGGCCGACGTAGGCTTCGACCGGTCGACCCTGCCTCAACCGGTCCCCCAGGCACAAAAACGAAGGGGTTAAGTTACATTTCAACATGAAACTTGCAGTGGCCGACCGGACGGTCGACGCCTGAGCGACGGTCGACCGCTTGTTTTTCCTTCCGTCTCATTTTCTGTTTCTAAAAACATCTTCAGTACGGGTTGCCCTATAGATGGGCGGCAGTTGGTCGACCACGAGGCATTTAAATGTTGTCCAATTTTTGTCGAAAAATAAAACCCAAGAAATACTCCGAAAATTTAGTAAAAATATTTTAAACCAATCGAGAGTATTTAGACAACATTTAGGAACCTTGTTTAGGAGTGAAAAATTCATTGATATAAAATCATTAAAAGTGTTGTCCATTATTATCAAAAATAAACTTGAGGAAATACTCAGGAAAATATTAAAACCATTTTAAATCATTTAGGAGTATTTGGACAACCTTTAAAAGCATTGTTTTGGTGACAAAATAAAATCATCAAAATTAAGATAAAAACATGTATCAAACAAGTACACCATGTCTACAATACTTAAATCTTCTTGTGTAATTTATTCTTTGGTCAAAATCATGTGTAGCTAAACTCCTAGTGTTTGAATGTAATGACCTCTAGAATGGATTTGTGATTAAGGTGTGTATGTTTTTAATAAAATCTTCATATTTTGTGTGATTCACTTATATTATGCTTCGTTCATTCGAATTTATATATGCGCAATATTGATTTGAAGTTTATTTTTCATCCGGAAATCGAGAGATTCATGGTGAAATAGAACCTATATAAGTGAAAAGAGTTGCATGCAATCCTAGATATGGACGACATAAATCTTCCGGATTAAGGTCAAACCTAATATGGGAATTCACAAATCGTTATAATCTTTGTCTTGGGGGTTTTAACTAGAAAGAGATTTCAGTTAATCAACTTGAGATTAGAAGTTTTTCGCCTTGAGAAAGGGTTTAACTTAAATTGGGAATTTCTACGGTCCACAAGACATGATATTTTATTAAAAGAGGTTGGTTTTTGCTTAAGGGCTTACGGTTGTATTTTTAACTTGTCAAATCACAAAAACATTTTAGAGGGATTTACATTCAAACACATTTCTATCTCTTGATTTCTTATTTTACAAATCTTCCTTCATTTTTACAATTTATAATTTGTTTTCCTTTTTCATCAAACAAAACTCTGAAAATTGTTAGATTAAATAACAAAAAGCGGTAATTATTAGTACTTACAATCCTCGTGGGAATGAAAGACTAAAAGACGAAAAGGTGGGTCCATGAAAGATGTCGCCCAAGTTACTAAAAGACGAAGGATGAGTCAGCATGATTTGGAAGTTTTCATAAAAAACTTCGGATACCAGACAAGATGAGGCTCAACCCATGTGAAGATGAGTTGGATGCCAACTAATTGCTGCAAGTGGAGCAATAATTCAAGAATGAAAGAGACATCCACTGAAGGGCAATAATAGAGAACATAGAGGTCTTCTACCTCTATTAATGTCCAGATCTGCAGAAGGCTAGAGGAATCGAATATCTCCCTTAGTCTTCTACAATAAAAATATCCTTTGTAATATTAGTGGAGAGTTTAGAATTTCCAGAGTGTATATTTTCAGTTTTTAAAATTTTTAGTTTTCATTTTATGTACAAGAGTGTGATAGCCTTTATGAGAGGCTAAACAGGTTTTCTCCTCCCAAAAGGAGATTACTGATGTAAAAAATTTTTCTTTAAGTTCTTAATAAAATAAAGACCGTTTGTTCAACATGTGTTCATAGTGTACTATTGATCTATCCCTTTGAAGAATTACTTATACACATGGAGTAGGAAACAAACCAAGGTTGTGCTGAGCAGTTGCTAAAGGAGTCGGATAACTTGCAGATCATTTTCCCTGAGGGTGAGGTTGAATAGTGAGGAGCTGTTTGTCAAACGATCTGGGGGCAGTAATTTTTCGACTGGTGGTGTTGCGAACCATCTCACCCGGTACTGTTTCGGTCAAAGAAGGTATGAATTTTAAGGGATTTATTAATTTTACGGAAGCATGTTGGACCTGATATGGTCGTAATGGACTATTTCCATTTTCACCTGTAAACCTTAGTTTGAAAACTGATAACATAGAATCGGACATCTTTTAATTATATGCCCTGTTAAGTTTATCGGCTGGAAACCTGACATGATCCATTTAAAACCTCCGAATGAAGACTGGATCTAAGTAGGTGTAACAATGCTACGAATGAAACAGGTGACAGAAATTAAGAGTGTTCATATTCTGTGATATCTGGAACGAATTTGACCATGTTTCCTTATTTTGTTATAAAGGGTATACTGGGAACTTCAATGAATAATTGATTCCTTTTAATATGGAAGGTCAGAATTGAAACTAATACCTCAAAAAGGGCCATTCCTGAACTTACCCCCACAACCAAAGCCAGAGATTTCTTCCTCCACAGTCCAGCCATGTACCACGCAAACCCCCGTTTCGCCGGAAATAAATTTTCAGTCACCCTCCGGTTTCACACCCAAATAAGTCAGTCAAATAATTTCGGGCACAAAAAAAAAGAGAGAGAAAGGTAGATGGACTGCCACGAGACCACTAGTGTCGTTGCTTGAGCGCCCGCCACACTCACTGCTGCCACCGTACGTGCTGAGTGATGATGGGTTTGAAGGGAAGTCATAATTAGAGTTATAATTGGGGAATTTTTGGAAGAAAAAAAAAAAAAAGGAAAGGAGAGATTGAAGGGGCACGACCATGGGGGTTTTATTTGAGAGGCTTGATGGGTCTTAGATTTTGGAGATGAAGGAAACTAAGAAAAATGACAAAAAAAAAAGAGAAAAAAGAAAATAGAGAGAAAAGAGATGAAGATGACGGAGCAGTGAGGGTCATAACCAATTTGGATAGAGTTTGAGGCCTTGTATGGTTATGTTTCCATGGACCATTTCTAGTTTCTAGTGTTGGAAATTAAAGGGCTGTTTGTTTATGTTTCCATGGTCCATTTCAGTTTCGGAGTTGGAAATAGAATTTTGAGAATTTATTGGTTTTCGTGTGGAAATTGGAATGAATGAATTGAAATGTGTTTTATGTAGGGTTGAAAATGAGATTGTGTTTGGTTTGAGTAGTTTTGAAATATTATTTTATGCATATAATAATTGAAAAGTTGGTAGTGGTGGGGTCCACTTTAATATTTTAATTTGAATATATAATATTATATTTGTAAGATTATAGTTGGTGGGTCCCATTAGATAGTTATAATTTAAAAATAGTGATATTTTAAGTAGATAAAGTTGATAATAGTGGGTCCTACATATATAATTGGGTTAAAATATGAGAATAGTGATTGATAAGTAATGATGAGTGGTGTAGGGTAGTGTATAGGTTTGAGAATAGAAATTATAGGTTTGAGATGTTGTTTTATGTGAAAAATAGAAAATGAAAATGATGATTTCCATTGGAAATTTTATGAACAAACATGATTCCACTTTTATGTATAGTTGGAAGCGGAAAGAGGCCATTGGAAACATAAACAAACAAGGCCTAAATTTTGAGAATTTATTGGTTTTCGTGTGAAAATTGGAAATATGTTTGGATGAGTGAATGAAAATGAGTTTTATGTATGTTTGGAAATGAGATTGTGTTTGGTTGAGTAGTTTTGAAGTATTATTTTATGTATATAATAATTTGAAAAGTTGATAGTGGTTGAATATTTTAATTGAATATATAATATTATATTTGTGGGATTGTAGGCTAGTGGGTCCCATTAGGTATAAATAATTTAAAATAATAATATTTTAAGTTAATAGAATTGGTAATAGTGGGTCCCATATGTATAATATGATGAAAAGATGAGAATAATGATTGATGACTGATGTGGGATAGTGTATAGGGTTGAGAATTGAAATTATAGGTTTGAGATATAGTTTTATGTGAAAAATGGAATGTGAAAATGATAATTTCCATTGGAAAATTTATAAACAAACATGATTCCAATTTTATGAATATGAAATTGGAAATTGGTTGTTGGAAACATAAACAAACTAGGCCTGAATTGTTTACGGGAGAGGAGTAGGAAACTAGGAATTGAAAAGATGGGCTTTTGATGTGGGAATTTGGTAGAAATAGGACTTTAACCCCTATCTTCCTGAAGTTATAAAATTGACCCTCCAATTTCTTATTATTGTTTTTTTTTCTTCATATTAACCCATTAGTTTCTTTTCTTTCCAAGCCAATTCAATAGCATTTACCCAATTCAATTATTCAGTTTTCCTTCTCAATCAGTCAATTCTTTTTCTTTTTATTTAGTAATTTATTTTTCTTAATTATTATTTTACTATATTATTAATTGCAGTTTATAATTTATTTGTAGAAAACGAAGAAAACGAGGAGTAGAATTTCCTGCATTATTGCATTCTCCGCACAAACATCTGCATTTATTTGAGGTGTGGATATTCTATTCACTTATTGTTTGTCGCTATTAAATGCTTCGTATATGTGTAATTGTTTATGTGCAATGTGAAAATAAATCATGTTAGCATGGGGCTGTAAGAAGGTCCGAGATCAAAAGTATCCTCGGGGTGAACCACGATGTTATAATTAGTCCGGGGTTTGTAAGAAGGTCCGAGATCAAAAGTATCCTCGGGGTGAACCGCAGACTTGGTCGTCGGGGTAAGAAGGTCCGGATCGGAAGTATCATCGGGATGAACCCGCAGATCTTATAAAGTGGCGGTCACCAAAGTAAAAGTTAAATTACATGTTGAATGGTTACAATTATGCCTATTGATGTATTTAATTTTGACAAATGTGTCCCCATTGAGCGAGTTGGAAGCTCACTCTATATTCATTAACACTTTTCAGGTTGAGGAGTCCGAGCGAGGATTGGAGGCGGTGGATGCAAAGTCGATAAATTTATTTATTTTACAACTTTAGGAATATTTTATTTTATTAACGGAATTCTAGTTACTATTTTATTTTTGGATGACTGATGTTTGAGATTCAAATTAAAGTACTTTGTTTATTCGAATGCAAAATTTTAATCGTATGTTATCTTTTTAAATGGTGTCCTTTTAATTAAGCTAATTGAAATGCTTGTTAAAAATTCCGTACTGTTAGAGAATTTGGGTCGTTACAGATAATGACATATAACCTATTATAAATAGGCGTAAGAAATACACCTCTTCTTCATTTTCTCTAATTCTTCTTCTTAAAGCTTATTTTGTAGTATTAATTTCTTATTATTTACAACAATAGCTACCTACATAAATATTGATTTATCATAATTGTCAAACACAACCACTTGACTTATTTCTCGAGTTCCGTTTGACATTATATGTAACAAATACAACTCATGTCTTCGTGACAATAACAAAAAAAAATTAAATAACTTTTAAAAATAGCCAAATCATATACCTTCAAAACAAATATATATAACATACTTTCAAGCCCTTATTAATGATAAGAAATTCTCAAATAGTTTCTCAAATATGAATTTATTCATCAAACCAAACATTCAACACAGTTACTATCATTTCATTGATGCATACAAAATTTTAAGTATAGGAACTTGTAACTTCTAAACCAGCTTCTCTTTTTAATTCTGAGCGTAATACGAAGCTTTAGTGGCAGAGTGCTTAGAAAGTAAAAACCATAAAGCCAAAAGCTTTAGTGACAGACTCCTCGGTAGCAATTCATCAGACAGTTTTCTACACTAATCTATTAAATTTGACTCTTGGTCAAACTTAATCAACAATTAATAATCAAGACAACACATAGTCATACCAATAGAAACAACCACCACCAAGAGAGACTAAAACGGCTCCAGTTCATGCTGATAACATTACATCAGTTCAGATCATATACCCCTGTCACCTTAAAAGTAAGGTCTCTATAATATAGATAACTAGCTGTTCAAAAACACAATTCCACAAATATCCTAGTTGCAAGTGACTAATACAAATATAATCATTATATGCATTGCCATCTCTACCCCCAAACATCACAGGAAGATGCAGATTGTGAACGATGAGGTGCAACTTTCCAACCTCAAAGAACCACACCCCCAATATAACCGCCTAGATGAACAAGTGTTTGAAATCCCCATTGGCAAGTTGACAAACATTGTTGTAGCATGCTGTATCTGCAGAAAGAAATGAAAGAGTAAGAAGGATGGATGACAAAAACACCATTTTGAATATGTAGTAACAACATAGTTTGATTAAAGTGAATCTTGGTGTCTCCCCAAACAGAAAGCAAAATCTTCCAAATCGGACTATGGAAAGTGCACACTCCACTGTCCCCTGCGTCCACATAAATATATGCTACAGTAATATGCTTCAAATCTTAATAAATGACAGCCACGATCATCATCCAACAACCATTATGTTTCATATTGGTAAAGTCATGGCCATACCAAATGGAGATGCCAGATTTTCCAAAACAAATATTCTGATTTTGCAAATCACAAGTGGTAATTCCTGCCTCGATTACCTATCATCTTTACTCGCATACACAATTGTTAGTTCCTAGTACCAACTAATTTAGCTGTTCTTGATAGTTAACTCATAACCTGCAAAGAAAAAAGAAATCAACACCGAGCTTGAAATTACCAAATATAAACTTAGACAACACCAATGGTGTGACAACAGATTTATGATTAGTAAAGGCCTGCAATCCTTTTAATCTTCCTGAATTATGTCTTAATAAAAAAAAGCCTCGAACCATATAATTTAGAGTAAAACAATGACAAGCGTCTTATATCCCGACTCTCAATTCATGAAAGACTCAAAACTTCATATCAGCAAAATCAACTTAGATATAAAAACGAAACTAAATAAAGCCACCTACCCTCCAATGCAACTATTTGTCAAACAAACAAGCAACAGATTAGCAAATGTTTACGGCAAATACAACACAACAAAAGGCCCAACTATATCAGCACGAAAATGAAAAACCAAAAGCTCGAAAAAGGAGTCAAAAGTTTTCATATACCTAGAGCATCCCCAAAATTGTTCCAAATTTCAGCCTGAATAGATTGATTGCTATCCGCAATGCCGATAACCTCAACGAAAGTCGAAAGAGGGCCAGGGGGATGTCCTTTGATAACCAACTGCTGCTCGTCCGTCGATTTTCCAATAACGGATCCACCGCCGTCGGATCTGAGCACCTGAATTACTGCACGAACCCTCCGGCCCACATGCATCCGC
The DNA here is from genome assembly GCA_016081115.2 of Rehmannia glutinosa. Classification (NCBI taxonomy): domain Eukaryota; kingdom Viridiplantae; phylum Streptophyta; class Magnoliopsida; order Lamiales; family Orobanchaceae; genus Rehmannia; species Rehmannia glutinosa. Next base: position 420,209 of record JABTTQ020000358.1, read on the forward strand.
AGCAGCTCCGCGTTGACAAAAACCGCCGGATTTGACGTATCCATTTTTCTTCAGAAAAGGTAGAGAAAGTTCACAGAAGTATATCAATCAGTAAAAATCAGGCAGTGTCAAACGAAGAACAAGAGTAGCAATTATTAGGGTTTAAAGATATGTTACCTTTATACTTGAATGTAGGGGAACCGATCGACAGAGGTGAAAGGACGATTTGTGTGTAGCGAAAGAGAGAGAGAGAGAGAGAGAGAGAAAACCCTCGATGTTTTTTTTATGGGTATAACTCAAAAAAGTGGGAAATAATGGCGGCAAATGTTCCCGCCTTATCTTGATCACTTAACCGGTTAACCCCATTTGATGAAATTAGCGCCGTAATGATTAAAAATAGGGTTATTTACAGTTCGACCTCCAAAAGATACCCTTTTTTGCTCTTTGCAGCTGAGCTTTTTGAAAATGCATATTTTGACATTTGAACTATTTGATTGGTTGCCTTTTACCCCCAAACTCAACCAAAAGTTGGTATATGTCAATTCATGATAGGTACAAGTGAGCTCATATGGTTAAGTGCAAAACATTTAAAGTTAGACATACAAATAAAAAAAATTCAAAATTTAGTATGCAAAGCCAAAACTCGCGATAGTTTGAGGAGCAAAATGTAACTAATCACTTAAAAATAATTGGTTCCAAAGCTATTGTCAATATCCAACGACTCAATTCAACCTTTTCTTTTGGGTCCATGTCCAATAAATTCATGATCCAATGGTATAGATAGTGATTGCAAAACTATGCATGGTGCTATAAAATTAATGTTTGTATAATATCATAATAATATTCGAAATCACATCTACAAGTTTTACAAAATCATTTAAAATTTAGATTTGAATCCAAGTTTCTGAATTTTATTGAAGTGAATTTCAACCAAAAATAAAAACAAAAACTCAACCAATGTTTTTTCTGAGGCTGAATGAATATAATAGCACAACTCCGTTGCAGTTGAAGAAGCATTCGAGGAATAAGTAATTCAACATTGTACAAATACGATTTTGTATAATAATATATCTAAACAACAAAAATCCTTCCTCGTTTGCTTGGTACATGCTTTCAAGAAAATATAGAACTTCAATTTATATAAGGAGTATCACCACCATCTTGTTTTTCCCAAATTTAGAACGACTATCATCGAAAAACCAATCCCATCAAACAATCCTGAGGCGAAAACCTGTCCCGAAAACCTATGGACAGGTTTTCGTGTTTACGATGACAGAAGAGCAGGAGCAGCAACTCGTAATGTCGTTATTACAACCGGTTGAAGCAGTATAAATAACAAGCTTCAAGAATACAAACTGCGCTCTGTCAAGACAAGACATACCACAGTAGCAGATTAGTATCGACTTAGTGGGAGCATCTGTCGCAACTCCAGGTGATAATTTCCCAGTGATAGCCTGAATATGGAACACCACAAGCTCCACATTACTACTAAATTACAAGTGCTGTTGCAAGTGAGCCATGTTGGCCATCCAAAAGAGCAGAGTGACTCAGTTGCTGAAGCTTCCCATCGTTTAAGAGGAAGATTCTTTCAGCCATCAGAATAGTTTCCAGGCGATGAGCAATCACCAGCACCTGCAAATACAAAAATAGAAAGAGTCGTTAAGCATGTGTTGAGCAGCCACTCAAAATATTGATGAAGCATGAAGTTGATCCGATAAGAGAGGGCCCTCGGATGGATATCACTTATCAGCAAAAAAGGCGCCATAAGAATCTGATATGTGTGGGCCTAATGGGGCTTTTTGTATTTTGAAACATCTCTGGATTTTTTTTGTAATTAGCCCAAACCTCATTTTTTTTTTTTGTAATTATCCCAAAATGTTAACAAACTATTTTAGCTTTAACTGATTTAAATTACAAAAGTGTAGTTACTAACAATTTATAAGTTCTCCCAACATTTAAAAGGAATTTTTTTTTTGGAATAAGATGAAATATCTTCAAAGCATCAAAACATGTTACAAGATACAGGAACTCTCAAGATGATTTTTAATCTAAATTGTTTTATCTCAATTGCTGGATCAAATTTATTATATGAACTTGCTGCTGTTATCCAATCAAGAAAAAATGCAAATATGTCAGCAGACAAAGAACCATATACCCAAGAAAATAGGTCCAACCACCACCAAATTCAATGTATATGAACAGTAGTTAAAAGGATAAATGTAAAAAAGCTTACTGTCCGATTTCGCATTAGGCGTTGAAGAGCTTGTCTAATCAATAGCTCAGATCTGCTGTCTAATGCAGAAGTTGCTTCGTCTAAAATAAGTATAGACGGATTCTGATAGAGTGCTCTGGCAATAGCTAGCCTGAGATACAAATACAGGAATGAAAAACGGTCACTAGACAGTCAAAATTTAATAGGTTTCCCATGCATCAACAATAGAATGATGAGAAAAGTCCCTAAGCATAAAAAATATCACATGGATAGGATACAAAAATTCAAGCATTAAACTTAAAATGTCCAGAAAAATCTCATGCCTTTGCCTTTGGCCTCCACTAAAATTTGAGCCCCTGGGTCCAACACTGGTTTGGTACTGATCAGGAAGACAATTAATGAACTCATCTGCATTTGCAGTTTGAGCTGCAAGTTCTACTATGTCCATGTCAATACCACTCATTAGATCCCTGTACCCAATATTCTCAGCAACAGTCCCTGAAAAAAGTACCTGAAAATGACATTCACAATCTCTTATTTACACTTCACATTCTAGAACCTGTTGACTTAGTACAGATTTAAGAGGAAGCAAAGATACTACAAAGCCACTTACTGTATCTTGAGAGACCAGACCAACATGTCTCCTTAAGCTCTCTAATTGAATATCTCGAGTATCATAGCCATCTATCAATATTGAACCTGCCAATGACGAAATGGCAAATTTCAATTACTAAAGAAACCTGAGGTTCGGGCTAATTACAAAAAGAAACCTGAAGTTCGGGCTAATTACAAAAAACTCCAGAGGTTTTTGAAAATTACAAAAAAACCTTGAGGTTTGATTCCATCTTACATTGTCATCCTTCATAAGCAAAAATATTTCAAAAATCCACTTGATATTTATAAAAATACTACAGTTATCCCCTTAAGTTAAAGACATAATCAACCTAAGGGGCTTTTTGTAATTTTGAAACATTTATGGTTTTTTTTTTTTTTTTTTTTTTTTGTAATTATCCCTAAGATAAATGAGAAGATAGATGGGATCCTATCACCGAGAATCGCAAGCAGTTAAATGGTGGGATACAAATGACTCCCAATACGCACCAGAAAGAGGTTCATATAGGCGAAGCAGAAGTTTCACAAGGGTTGTCTTGCCTCCTCCTGATGGCCCAACAAGAGCAATTGTTTCTCCAGCTTTAATATGAAGATCCAGCCCATTTAATACAGGAGCCACAACGTCTCCATATGAAAAGGAGAGGCCACAAACTTTCACTTCTCCAGTAACAGAGGCTAAATCAACTGCATCTGGTTTCTCAATCACCTGTACGTGTCATTGTCAGCAGTAGATAAGCCAGGGTTTGCTCATACTTCTTACGAATTAAATCTGTTTCACCGAAAAAGATATGTTTATGTTTTGGCCTTTCCATTTCATTTAAGAATGAAAATAGTCTAGTAACCTTGTATTTTATTCCTTATTGTATGAAGCCTTAAGGCAGGCTTAAAAACTCAGAAACCGAGACCAAAAGAGAGTTCAGAAAGGGTTCTACTCATTTTTGACCAATAGACAAACAAACACCATCATAGGCATTATCCAGACCTTCGGTGTAACTGAAGGAAAAATGAAGTTGCATTTCCTCGGTAGTGTTACACCAGTAATCAGAGAAGACGGAAAAATAATAAATAAAAAAAAAGAAAGCCTATCAAACCATGAAAATATACCTGAGATTTGAACAAGGTCAAATTAAACAACCGCTCAATCGCTGGTTCTCCTTGTTTTAACTCGTTGTACGCTTTTCCCACACCCTGCGTAATTCTTTATTTTCAGATTGATACTTTAAGACAGCTGCACATGAGAAAGACCATAATAATAAATAATATGCATTAGAAAATTATGGATAGAGGAATCATACCAGACCATCAGAATGCCAAAATGAAGAAGTAAATCAATAGTTCTGTTTCTACATTTAGAATGGGCTATGAAGCAAATAATATAACTGTTCTGATCCTGAACCTTACACACTATCAAAGTTTTAAGATTGATGGAACATTGTCTGCAAGTGATTGCTTTTAGCAATGAACTGAATCAATAAAAAATGATATACGGCTTCACAAGTTTATGAATAAAAAAAGAAGATCCCTAGAATCTTGGGGACCAAACTGATTAGAACTGAAAATATCTACAAATAAGTTATAGCTTATATGAAACAGAATGATAATAATACCTCAAATGAATTCTGGCAAATACAAACTGTCATACCATCAGCAAAATTCACCCAAAGAGAGGAGCTGAAGGAATAAATATAAAGTGAAGGAACACTATGATTAAGGATTTAACAAATTGAAAAAAAAAAGATGTAAGCACACGAGCATCTCTCAAAGCTATGTGAATTAGATGTCTAGTAAAAAGTTGAGAAAAAGGATTAGTAGAGTCCTAAGCTTTGAAAAGACACACAACCACTACGAGCCAAGCTTCGTGGATGCTGATAGGAGAGCGAATTAATCTGATATGTATAAAATTACCACAAAAATCAGTTTTCCGGACTACTTTCTCTTCAGAATTAATGGTAAAAAGGAGCCACAACAAGATAACTTCAAGTTCTGAACACGTCTGAAAATCATTATCACTATGGACCTCCTACTGGAGCATTTACTACTTGTATGTATCACATGTGATTCTCTGCTAGGGAGTACCAAGCTCTCCCCTCAAAGATCATGAAAAATAGGGTAAAGGGACTTGATCTCAGTAATTCCAACCCGTACGCTTCATACTTCGACCTTTTATTGGCATTTAAGAAACTGATAAAAGAAAAGTAAATTCCATTGTCATGAAATGCACTATTCTTTAGTTGGGTTAATGACTGCCAAGTACCACAAGATCACGGGTTTTAAATTGATAAGTCACTTAAGTGAAAAACAGAAAATCCAACATAACCTCAGAACATAAAAGACCCCGAGGAAAGTAGGCCCTGTTCTATCTACCATTTTTAATTTGCAGAAGGTAATCATACAAGTTGAACTAGTTACGAATAAAATATTTTAAACAGATAACATTACCTGAATTGGATCAATCAACAGAATCAATGATGTCAAGAAAGAAACCGTGGCGGAACAATTGAATGAACCACTTGAAACTACCAATGAGCTGGCACCAAACATGAATAGAACCCCAAAAAACATTATTTGTACAATCTGAGGGATTAAAATCTTCATTTGCTTCTTTTTCAAACATGCAGAGAGGTCAGCAGAGGCAAGCGACTGGAATCTAATACGCTCATTGGGCTCTGCATTGTTTGCCTTCACAAAAAGAATTGAAGGAAAGACCTAACACAAAATTATAATGTATATGCTGTTAAGTTTCTCAACAAAATTATAGAACAAAGAGCTACTAATGGAACTGCACTATCAAAATAGAGAGTAAAAATTCCTTTAATAACCTCCATGCCAAGAAAAAAAGAGACAAACATTTTATCAAATGGATGCAAAAAAAAAAAAAAAAAAAAAAATTGGAACCAGCTGAAAGGCAGAAAGTAAAAATCAGACCAAAGCAACTAGACAAATGTAGGGAACAGGCAACTGCAAATTGCAAATTCGTGAACTACATAAAAAGTAAAAGACAGATGGAGGATGGCGATACCAATCAATTTTGAGCTTCAATTATATAGAGAGAAAATTCATTCACAGAAAATATATGCTTTATGACTTTATGACAATAAAAAACAGAAGCAACCAAAAGTCAAAAATAGTGTCAGCTAATGCTTTAAATTATAGAATCTACTATACCTCATTTAGGTAAGCTGAGAGAGCAGCTGTACTAAGATTTGCCTTATTAGACAGTGTACGAAGCTTTTCACCTAGGCATCCAATTGTGAGAGCCATCGAGGGAATCACCTAAAACACAAGAATACTTTGACAATTCAACTACAAAATTAACAAATTGAATCCGATATATGAAGGAAAAAATATTAACTATCAATTCCTTACCAAGGCGGAAATTAATGACAGCACAGGGCTTATTATTAACATCTGAGTTGCCATAGCTGATAATTGCAGAGTGCTCGGTACAATTGTCTGTTGAACAAATATGAGAATGAGAAGCAAAAGGTAACCACTGATAGAGTGATTATATGTGAGATTATCTTCTGATATAATAATAGTACGGCTGAACATAAACATTGGGATGACATATATATAAGCAATTAAGCACCCCTCAACTAATGCTTTTCAACTGAATTCCAGTGAACAGTCCAAAATCCTCAAAAAAATGAGCAAAGCACATATAACTTGCATGATCAGAGAGAATAACAAGAAATGAAAAACCAAAATTAGAAATTTGTATCAAATGACAAGCAACATTTCAAAGATACTTTCATTGTAGTTCTGAAATTGGAGATCATGGACAGACTACTATAACAATGGATTTTACTCCTTCAATTCACCTACAATATACAAAATCATAACAAAGAAAAAAAATGCATAACAAGCTCAAAGTTCGATTCCCCACCCACCCCTCAAAAAGGGGTGTGTGTGTGTGTGTGAATCATGTAACTTCTCCTATTGTACCAAGAATATAATTTCACTTGATATTAGTTAACTCAAGGCCACACAAATGATTAATATAAATCAACAAGCAATTCTCACATTCAAAAGAGAATACACTGTGTCAGCTATATCCTCTGCCTCCGCTGTGATCCGATAAGCAACATCCCCAGGTAAAATTCCCTTTTCACTCTCAAAAAACCCCAAATCCCTCTGCAAAACCCTATTGAACACATAAACCCTAACCTTGTACACACAACTCAATGCGGCCTCCCACAAAAACGCCTCCTGCAAATAATTCGCCACAACTCTAGTCAAAAGAAGAACCCCCAAAACCAAACCCTCATTTCTCAGGCTCGTCAAATTTGCAGTGGCCATTACAGAAGAGAGCTTTCCCGTCAAGGGGACGATTCTGGAGAGCGAGTAGACCGAAATTGCGCTGCACAGCCAGCCAGAAAGGATCGGCCGCCATTCTGATTGTAGGTAGGGTTTGAGTGCTGTAAGGGATGCGAATTTGATCGGCGGAGAGGGGCGGTTGCAGGGGGCGGCGTTGGTTGCGTGTGCCGATGATGATTTGATGGGAAAACGGATTGGACAATGGTTGGTGATTGGGTTTTTGCCACTGTGAATTGGGATTTTGAGCTTGAGGTGGAAGAGGGAAGAGGAAGAGTATGGCGGTGAAAATTGGAGAAGTTGAGCCATCAATTTTTTTGTTGATAAAGGAAAAAATCTTCAAATGTTGAATTCTTGTTATAGAATTGAGGAAAAGTACCTGGATCAACTGTCATAACTGAAACTTCACTCAACTCTTGCTAATTTTATTCTTCTTTTGGTCCCAAATTGTTCCATGCTGGATAAAAGTATAACTATTCTTATGATGCTTGTTTTGTTAAAACCCTGAAAATTATATGTTTTGGTTTGTATTTTTTATTGATATAAATGTTTTCTTTGAAGGATGAACCTCATCCCAAGATCCCTGCGCTCTCCACCGCCATCGCTCTTCCAGAGTTTCGTGGAGGAGGTGAATCGCGGATATGATCAACGAGTCGAGATCGATTTCTGCTTTAGATCGAGTCGGCTACACAAGAACTTTAAATTGAAATAAGATTGATCTAATATGAAATTAGATATACTTAATCGTCTTAAATTTTGTCACTTGAGCTAAACTTCATGGATTCCTCATTTGATTTATGAAAATTTTGTTTTATATGAAACTAATGCTAATATAAATTTAATAGTAGTTGTTCAACTTCTCACATTTGAATAACACAAATGAATAAAATTGTTTTTCATTGGTGTAAAATAAGTAGCAAATACTTGATTATTCATATATATTTTATCGATACTATCTAGGTCTGAAGACCATCTAATTCTCCGGAAAGGATCAAATAGGATCAAATCTTCTAATGATTTCTAATTTTCTGCTAGACCAACATATTTTCCTAGAGAATCGGCAAATACTTCAACTACAAAAAAAAAGGGTTATAAGAAGTGTTCAGTTTTTTGTCGTCTTGCTACCGCCATATGATCCTATTCGGATAATTCATCCAAACCATTGATAACTATATGTCGTGGAGTTATACTTTTTAGTCTTTATAACGTTGTAAAATTTGCTAAATTTTGAAAAACTTGAGTTAATGATAGTATGTTGGCATTGATTCAAGCAAGTGGACCAAAACTTTATTCGTGGCTAATATGTACTAATGTTGTTACAAAAATTTGGGTAATTGATCTGGATTCTATTTCGTGTGAGTGCGTGTGTTTTCTTACTTATTTATCCCAATTGTATCAAAAAAAAAATGTTCTTACAAATTAATAATTGCAATTTGCTGGAAAAAATAATAGGTGAAAAGAGGAAAAAAGTGAGTCCCAATTTGATAAATCCTCAACTTAAGACGAAACTACCAAACAAGGGGTGAAATCCAAAACAATAAAACTAAATGGATTCCATCCATCAACCAAGCACAGTATAATGAAAATACATTTGTCTTCTTTCAAAACTTGCATCCGAAACTATGTCTCCTATTCCAAATTAAAGCCTCATTTCTCTCTGAGTTTTTTGGTTATGGCGAAAATGGCACCCGCCACGGCTACAACGATCCCGAAACGATGAATGCAGTTTTAATACTCTTCAAAGCATCCTCCTTCTTTTCCTGTTCTTTCCTTTCTGCCTCTTCATATTGTTCCTGCAAAAAAAACAATAAACCATGAGTGAATAATTAAGTTCATGGATATGATTTTCAACCCGTATGCGATAGGATAATTTGCAACGACTAAACACATTTATGGTCCGTGTGGTTAAAATTTCAAATCCCACACGTAACACTCTAACTTATGACATTATTGCATCGATCAATCGGTACATGTGACGAGCAATCAATCGATCCAATTGAATAGAGAATCAATGGCAGGCCTGGAGGAGGGGCCCAAAGGACGATCGCCCGGACACCAATTTTTAGGGGCCCTCTAGGACTACCATGTAGGTGTATGTATATGTATCAATATATTATGTATGCGCCTATTTATTTTTTCTTTTTATATACCAAATCACTCACCAAGTACCAACGAATATAATTTAATAAAATCACAATCCTTTTGCGTAACATAATTGATATTCGTGTCTTCTATGCCGTTTTGCATCCATCTACCAAAAACTTTTTTTTTTAATTTGTTAATTTTTTGTTTTGATTATTATGTTTTCAAGAATATATGATTTTGGTTGCAAGAAAGGGAAAAAAAGAGTAAGTTAGAACAATTAACTTTGAAGATGGCTCGTTTTTATCTTTTGTCCCAGGCCTCTAAAATGTCAGAACCGACACTGTAGAGAATGCAGTAGGATTGAAATAAAAATTCAAATCCATAACCTCACTTCACACATTTTTTATCTCGTACATATGCTCATACATTTGGATTCAGTTTTGCTATCTGGATGAATGACATGTGTAGACACGTATATTAAAACAATCAATACATGTTATTCATTCAGTTAAGTGGAACAGGAAATCTGGTACGAGCTTACCTTGATTTGCTTTGAAGTTGCGACATCTGAAGATATGGGATCGACTCGAAAATCCTTGTCTACGCCTGGATTCAACTCTTTCTCCACATCAGCAGCTGGAAATCCTGTACCTGCCATGTTTTCTTGATTAATAGACAATATTTTGGGCAATCAGTAGCCAGTTTTTCTTTTCAAGTGTTGTGTCTTATTTCAGTTTTGTGCTACTTAATTTGGATATATCAAAGTTGAGAGACATGTAATGCTTCAAGTAACAGATGTCAGTTAATGCAGAAAAAGTGCTTCCATTAATGAGGATCTCAACTAGTTTCTATTCTGTGCTTGTTTTTAAACTCCCCTGGAAAATAGCTAGTATGACTAAATATGGATGACCAAATTTGCTCAAAAATCCTTGATTGTTGCCTAAATTAAGTTGGCCAAACACAATCCATCCCATTGGAAGGATTATCATCACATCACACTTGGCATTTTTTATATTCATTATGAAAAGGGATAATTACAGAAACACAGAAACACCCCTGAGGTTTAGGCTAATTACAAAAAAACTCCAAAGTGGTTTCAAAATTACAAAAAAAAACCATCGGGTTTGATTATGTCTTAAATTTAAGGGTAACTCTAATATTTTTATAATTGTTAAGGGGTTTTGGAAATGTTTTTCTAATGAAGGAAAAATGTAAACCTAATCAAACCTCAAGGGGTTTCTTTTACAATTTTTAAAAATCTTTGGTTTTCTCGTAATTAGCACGAACCTCATGGGTGTTTTTAAAACTATGCCTTCATAAAATTTTGAAGAGTTCAGGTAAAATAGAGTTATATAGCTTATATTATATTAATAGAAGATAATTTCTGTAATTAAAATAATGAATTTTTTTAACATTATTGAGTTTAAAAATAATAATTTTTTTATTTTGAAAGTATAAAAAGGCCACACCTTTCAATACCATGTTCACTCCATGAGCAGGCAGAATTTGCCACTATGCATCAAGACAGCTTGCCTTCTGCAAACCACCGCCGGCGCCGCCGTTGCGACTGGCGGCAAATGGAACACACAACTGAGAGATCTCTCCAAACAAGGCCAATACAGCCAAGCTCTGATCCTTTACCGCCAAATGCTGCGCTCTGGCGCCACCCCTAACGCCTTCACCTTCCCTTTCATTCTCAAGTCCTCAGCCGCCCTATCCCTCCCTCTTCCCGGAGCACAGCTCCATTGTCACGTAATCAAGTCCGGTTGCCACTTGGAACCCTTCGTCCAGACGGCTTTAATTTCTATGTACTGTAGGTTCTGTTTACTTGAGCATGCGTACAATGTGTTTGATGAAATTCCTGAGTCGACTAGACTAACGGTTTGCTACAATGCTTTGATATCTGGTTTTGTTCAGAAGACAAGATTCTCAAATGGGTTGCTTTTGTTACATGAAATGAGGGTTAAAGGGGTACCGCTTAATGCGGTAACAATTTTGGGATTGGTTCCTGGATGTACGATTCCCCTGCATTTGGGTTTGGGGATGTCGCTGCATTGCTTGACTCTAAAACATGGTTTGAGCACTGATTTGGCTGTTGCGAACTGCTTTTTGTCAATGTATCTCCGTTGTGGGTCTATTGGGTCGGCAAGGAAGTTGTTTGATGAAATGCCTGAGAAGAATTTGATTACTTGGAATGCATTGATATCTGGGTACTCACAAAATGGGCTTGGTGCAGAGGTTTTGGATCTCTACCGAGATATGGAATCATTCAATGTGTGCCCTGACGAGGTGACACTCGTTGGCGTCTTGTCATCTTGTGCTAACCTTGGCGCACAAAAAATCGGTCGGGAGGTAGAAGAAATGATACATCGTCGTGGATTTGGATATAATCCGTTTTTGAAGAATTCATTAATTAGCATGTACGCTAGGTGTGGTAACTTGGTAAAAGCGCGGGCTATTTTCGACTCAATGCCGAACAAGAATTTGGTTTCATGGACGGCCATCATAGGCGGCTATGGTATGCACGGACATGGAGATATTGCCGTGGAGCTTTTTGATGAGATGATCAGAACAGGTATTCGACCGGATAAGGCAGTTTTTGTTTCTGTTTTGACGGCATGTAGTCACGCAGGGCTGACTGAAAAGGGGTTGGCTTATTTTCACTCAATGGAGAAGATATATAATCTGAAACCTAGTTCAGAACACTATTCGTGTGTCGTGGATCTTTTAGGCCGGGCAGGTCGGTTGGGAGAAGCAGGCCGGCTAATTGAATCAATGCCAATGGAGCCCGATGGCCCAATATGGGGAGCCCTTCTGGGTGCATGCAAAATCCATAAGAATGTGCATTTAGCAGAGTTAGCTTTTGAAAAAGTCGTCAAGCTTGAACCGACGAATATAGGTTATTACGTGCTCTTATCGAACATTTATTATGAAACGGGCGATATGGAAGGTGTGTTGAGGGTTCGGGTGATGATGCGAGAACGTGGACTGAAAAAGGATCCGGGTTATAGCTACGTTGAATGTAAAGGGAGGACACATCTGTTTATGGCTGGGGATAGAAGTCATCCTCGGGTGAAAGAGATATACGCGATGTTGGAGAAGTTGGAAGATTTAGCAAAGAAATGTGGCGAAAAAGAGAACGAAAAGCAGCAAAGAGATCAAATTACGGGTAATATGGCTGTGCACAGCGAGAGGTTGGCGATTGCATTTGCTCTCTTAAATAGTGATTGGGAAAAAGAGGAGATTCTTGTTATTAAGAATTTGAGGATATGTGGAGATTGTCATGTGTTTGTAAAATCAGTGAGCAGGTTTGTAAATTGTCAGTTTGTTGTAAGGGATGCGACCCGTTTTCACCATTTTAAGGGTGGGTCTTGTTCTTGTAATGACTACTGGTGAAACTTTTTTTTTTTTTTTTGGCATATTTGATTTGCAAATCTGGCTCGGGTAATTACCATTATTTTCCAAATATTCAGGATTTTCCAGAAGGAAATGGACATGAATATGCTCTTTCAAAAATCCAAGTTCAAACACTTTTCTATAAAAAAAACATATTATATCCTATGAAGCACCGATACCTCTCTCAAGTTCACGCATCCGTGTCGGATACGCTCCGAATAGCGATATGTCTTGGACACGTATAAATACGTATCCACAAAGTGTCTAAATTTTTTATAAAAAGGAAAGAAAAAGAAAAAAACACCCCGACACCCATGTATGCGAGAGAACAAAGATGTATCCTTCTAGAATATGTGTAAATCTACATATGGAAAAGTCACGTCCTTCAAAATTTCATGTAGATCTATAGATGGGAAGAACAAAATAGCAAAAAACACCACGTGGTTTTATCAATCATCTCCTCGATCGCGATGTTGTTTCCCTATTTGCCGTGTCAATCCTTCTTGTTGAATTTTCCACCCCATGTGTGGTAAATACTATTCCTTTGGTAGAGCACCAACCAACCAACACCACCAAGTCTTCAATGGTTGGTTGCCAAACTTTATTGACAAAGTTTGTTCACATGTTGGAATTGGGCATGGAAAATGCCATATAAAAGGGTTTCATCTCTTGAATGCAAAATCACACCAAGCAATTAGCATTTTAGCAATTGCAAGAGAAGAGAGAAAATAGAGAGTAGAGAGTGTATCTATAAGTGTGTTTTGAGTGAAGAAAAGAGAGAAAAATTAGTAGTAATTTTTCATTCTCACCCAAAATAAAGATTCTTATTTTTCGGGTATTCCAAGTTGAGTAACTTGAGATAATTTGTGTATCCCCTATTTTTGGGAGAAATATTGTAAGCCTACTATACATTTAGTGGAGGATTTATCCGGACTGATCTCGTGGTTTTTCCCATTTGGGTTTTCCACGTAAAAATTCTTGTGTCCTATTTTTTATCGTCTTGCACTATTATTCTTGGTTTGGTTCCCATTTTTAATCTAGATAGGTGGAAAAAGATTTTACTATTCCATTTGTCTTAGGTGTCATTTATTTTGGCACTCTTTCCCAACACTTCTCTCTTCCATAAATCAATTATGCACCTTTAATTTATCTTCAATCTTGAGTCTTCACAATTCAATTTTTCATTCTTTCTCTATAAATGAAAAAAACAATGGAAGTAGATACATACGGAAGAAATGAGAGAGAAGGGTTGAGAGGTGTAGTAGTGGGTTCACCTATCTTGTCATTTCCTTTTCACAAAATGTTGTGACAATATAGTTTATGGTGTCAAACATTTGGAAAAGAAAGAAATTGACTATATTTTTTAATAAGGTTGTAATGATATTATGCAAATATGATAATTAATTGTTGAATTTTGTCAATTTAGTAGGTACGAAATTTATAATTGTACTATGTTAGACTTTTTATATTTGTATGTTTATAAATGAGAAAAAATATTATATTTGAAGTTGAAAAACAATTTTTTTATTGTACTTAGTACGTCTATCATCTGCCCCTCCCGCCCACCTACTGCCGTCCCATGATCAATTGGGCATTCAATGTTCCCTTAATGGGAATCCACATGGCCCCACGCCCATGCCTCTCATTATACAAAAGGAAAATAATTCCCTGCACCACATTTTAAAGGTTAATGATGCCCAAAATTTGGCATTTGGCTCTAAATACAAGAATGGGCCTCACGCCCAACACCCCTCATGCGCTGCGGTCTTCAATGTTGTGGACCCAGGTGTTTGCTTGTCCCCCTTTAATTTGCCAGCCCATAACGTCAACTTGGTCCCACCACATCACTCTCACTCAGCTGCTGCCGAGATGCCCAGGCCGGACGACGATTCGCGTGCGTTGTTGGGCCAACGCCTTGATGAGGCCCACACGTTCTCTAGCAGTACGGCCCAGTCTTCCTCAGCTGCTATTGGGTCCGAGTCCAACTCCTACACCCCACCCACAAACCTCAGCCATTCGTCCAGCCCGAATCTTCTTAACACCCAAGCCCAATCCGCCTTATCCTCCTTGCCGTGCCCAGATAACATCTCCTCAGCCAACATCGCCATGGACCCCGCTCTTTTGGCAACGGTGTATGCCATAGAGGAAGTGGGATTCAATACTTCAAAGGGTGGCCCATTTATTGCTGCTGCAGGTTATGGAAATAAATCCAACACAGCCCAATCCATTATTGCCCCTCATGTGATTAATATTGATCCAACAAATCATGTTCTCCCTCAAGTCCAGCTGCCAGGCGATCATGGTAGCTCTGACATGCATTGTTCGAATAAATCCACAAATCAAAACGACCACACTTTGCCTAATGAAGCTGGGAAAATATTCAGTGGCCCTATCAACACCTCAAAAATGCCCGAAACATTCAAGAAATTGGGAGCGGACAAATTTCCCAAGTCACCAAAAAAAGGAGTTAAATCGGGAAAGCTCGTGCACACTATTTTAGCTAAAGGAGGGAACCAACGAAAACAAAATCGATCAGGTGTTTCTAAATCCTCTTCTCACTCTACTAGTTAATTATGTCGATTAATTTTTTAACGTGGAATGTGAGGGGTATTGCTAATCCGGGTAGTCAACGTCATTTGCATGCTCTAATTAATCGCCATAATTTGCTTCTTGTTGCGCTTTTAGAACCTATGACTTTGCCGGAGTTTAGTTTCTATTGTCGTAGATTTGGCTTTAATAATGGGTTGAGTAATTGTTCTAATCACATTTGGATTATGTCATTGTTCACTTACATTTTGACATTCTTATTGATCATGCATAATTGTTCTTTGTAGGTTGACATCATTTTGTTACCTCGGCTATTTATTTATTTGACTTTTTGTGTATGCTAAATGTGATAGAGTAGCTAGATATGATTTGTGGGACAACTTGCGTGAGATTGCTATTAGTATGGAGGGTTACCCTGGCTTGTTAGCGGGGACTTTAACATCTTTTTGCATGACCACGAGAGGATTGGTGGTACTACTGATAGGTCTGATGAGATGTTAGATTTTGCTTATATGATTGCGGATTGTGAGTTATTTGATGCGGGGTGTGAGGGGCCTATCTTTACGTGGGCTAGAGGTGGGCTTCAGGAGAGACTTGATAGGGCTTTGTATAATGAACACTGGGTGATGTGTTTCTTTTCTCGTTGTTACGCATTTATCTCGTGTTCGCTCTGATCATGCTCCTTTACTCATATCTTGTCAGTTTGTATCGAATGTGCCTCGCTCTTCCTTCCGATTTCAGCATATGTGGATACGTCACCATACTTTTTTGCAGGTTGTCAAGGAAGCATGGGGGCATCCCACGTTGTTTTGGAATGAGGAGTTTGCAAAGACAAAGTGAATAGGGTCAGCGCATGACTCAAGATTTGGAATCACCAGGCGTTTGGTAATGTTTTTGATCGGGTTAGACCGGGTGATGAAGCGAGTTTCAATGGCTCAGCTGTATATGATAGTGATCCGTCTCCAGGCTCATCGGGGCCGAGCTACATCGTTGTGTGGTGGCGACGAGCTACGTTTGAAAATGGAGGAGGATTTACGGCGACGAAAAAGGCAGCGATTAAGTGGGCGATCGGGGAGCGCAACACTAAGTTTTTCCACGATTTGTTAAGCGAAGCGGTGTCGCGCTAGATCCACTCAATGGCGATGATGGGGTGACGATCACACAAAGATTCTCGAGATTGAAGTCGGGCAGTCGGCGATTGATTCTTTCGATCTTTATTGACTTCGACTTGGAGTATCGACTCCCCCGTCGATGAGTTCTTTCCGCTCCCGATTCTATTGATCTTGATGGACTTTGTGTTATGCCGACGACTCAGGAGGTTCGCGATGCGGTGTTTGGGATTGATCCGCCAGTGTTTGGGGTAGGATGGATTCTCATCACTTGTTCTTTCAAAGACTTGTTGGGATTTCGTCGATCGGATGTTGAGGATGCGGTGGTTGACTTTTTCTCGGGTAATCTCATGCCGCCCACGTTCACGGCTACATCTATAGTTCTCATTCCAAAAGTTCCTCACCTCGGAAGTGGGTGAGTTTCGGCCGGTGCTTGTGTGCAACGTGACGAATAAGATTATCTCTAAGATTATGAATGCGCGTTTGGTCTCGATTACGCTTTGATTGTGTCGCCAGAATCGAGTGGTTTCACACCCGGCCGTCGTGTCATCTCGGACAACATATTGCTCGCGAGAGCTTATCCATGATATCACCAGCCACGAAGATTCCTAATGTGGTGATGAGGTGGATATGGCTAAAGCTTATGATAGGGTGCAATGGGATTTCTTGTATATCTGACTATGATTCACATGGGCTTCCCGTTCGGTGGATAGATATGGTTGGCGGTTTGTATTGAGCAACTGCAGCCTTCTCGTGTTTCAGTTAATGGTATCCTTACGGATATTTTTATTCGACTCGGGGAGGCTGCGGGGGGATCCTCTATCTCCCGCTTGTTTGTTCGGCGGCGGAGTATTTATCCATGATTGGATTCTATTATTAGACGACAGGGATATGATTTATCGGACACGACAGGGTTTTCCGGTGACTCATTTGGCCTATCCGATGATGTTGTTATCTTCACTAGGGCGTCGGCGATGGCCTCGTCACGTTGAGAGGCACTTTCTCGAGCACTATTCCCGCTCTTACGGGACGGTGGTTAGTGTTGGAAGAGTAGATTCTTTCTCGGCTCCTCGCCTTCATTGGACGGATGGGAGCACATGGTGCACGAGTGACGAGGCCGTCGCGATGACTTGCCGATGAATTATTTGGGTGTCCCTTTGTTCAAGGCGGGCGAATGACGAAAGAGCTTTTCCTCCCGGTGATTGAGAAGATGTTGGATAGAGTTCTTTGGGTGGTCGATCGGCATATTTTGTCTTTTGGTGGTAGGCTCGCTCTTATTCGAGCACGCTAATGGCACCCCGTTGCATATTCTCGCAGTCATGCGGCGCAAAAGACGATTCTTCATCGAGTTGGAGCGAGATCATGGCTAGATTCTTTTGGGGCTCCTATGCGGGACGGAAGAAGACTCACCTTTGGATCGATTGGGATGATATCGCCACCCTATTTCTGAGGGTGGTTTGGGGTTACGCCGACTTTCAGATATTGTTGACGCCCGATTACAAGTTGCATGGTGGAGGCTACGTGAGGGCCATTCATTGTGGGCTCATTTCTTGATCAGCAAATCTTATTACAATGGGCTTCGATCTCCTCAGAGCCTCGTAACACATAATCATAGTCATCGTGGAGCGCTTGAGGCGGATCGGTATTCGAGCCCGGAGCGGATTTTTTTTGGTCTATTGGCAGTGGTAGCCGTGTCAGTTTCTGGGACGATATTTGGTTTGGGCATAGGCCGCTTGCAGATCATTGTTTGGATCGGCCGTTGGGTCATATGACGGTTGATTGGTTCATTCGCGATGGTATTTGGGATAGAGATAGATTGTATCGGTCTTGGTCTCCGGATGTGGGCTTCCGAGAGTCTCATTGAGGATATATCCGGGGTTCCGGTTCGATTACGGGGTCGGAGGATATCATGCGGTGGATGTTTACCTCTCATGGTGGGTTCTCTATGTCTTACGCTTGGGATTCTCTCCAGGGGTAGAAATGCTCGAAATCAGTATGGTGCCATTTGGAACGATGCTCTTATTCCTACTATCTCTATTTTCCTTTGGCGCCTCCTTCGTAATCGTGTCGTCTTCTGTGGATATCAAGCTTCGTGCACGTGGCACTTCCCTTGCCTCACGTTCTTTGGTGTTGCTTGAATAATCCACATTCATCTCCTCAGTCGAATCTATCCCTCACCTTTTTTTGATGAATGATCTTTATTCGGTCAAGTGTGGAATCACTTTCTTCCTTGGTTTGACATTGCACTTCCACACACCACCGATATGATATTGTTCCTTTCATTTTGGAGGAATCGCACACACGGATCACACACGAGGCACTTGAGTTTCTTGGTTCCTCGCTTGATTTTATGGTTTGTTTGGACGGAAAGGAATAGTGTCAAGCATCGACACATTCCTTTCTTGGCTTCTCACATTATTTGGCGGGTGGAGCGGTATCTGCGGATCCTTGTTTGGTCGGCGCCCCGAACCCATCGATTGGTCCGGATGCTTCCCTCTTGTTGGCTTTTTGCGGGAGTGCTCCACCACAGTTCCACGTAGGCCGAGGATGGTAACTTGGCGAGCTCTCGGCTCCTCGGATCAGTCGAACACGGATGGTTCGTTTGATCCGAGGCACACCGATAGTGGCGGAGGATTGATTCGGGATCATTTGGGTAGACTTATGTTGGCGTTTCACGATTCCTTCCGGGCGGTGTCTAGCTTTCATGCCGAGCTACTAGCGGTGAAATGGGGCTGCGGCATGCCGGCAGTTTTCTCTTGATTTGGATCGAGTTGGGACGCTGCGGCGGTGGTCACCACGATTACTTACAGTGGCCTTGGCTCTTGGCGAGTTGAAGACACACCGATTAGCATTCGGAACATGATGAGGACCTTGATGATTCGATTTCTCACATACGAGAGAGGGAATCGACCGGTGATCACCTAGCGAGTTGGGAGTCACGCCCTTGGCGATCACATTGTTCATGAGGGCGCGGCTTCTCACCACCACCTTGCGCTCATTCGGATGGACGGTTGGGATATCCCGACTTGATTTTCATAGATCATTGGTTTTCCTTTATTCTTTACATTTCTCTCTATGATAGTCTTTCTAGATATCGTAGTGATAGGTTATTTGTTCTTTGATTCTCTCCCGCCTTGACGGGCATGACATTGTATGACATTTTGATTATTTGATATACAGGTAGGGGATCACGCCTCAATCCCTCACCCCGGGGTGTTATTTAAAAAAAAAAAAAAGAGAGAAAATAGAGAGTAGAGAGTGTATCTATAAGTGTGTGTTTTGAGTGAAGAAAAGAGAGAAAAATTAGTAGTAATTTTTCATTCTCACCCAAAATAGCATTCCTATTTTCTCGGGTATTCCAAGTTGAGTAACTTGAGATAATTTGTGTATCCCCTATTTTAGGGAGAAATATTGTAAACTACTATACATTTAGTGGAGGATTTATACGGACTACGGTCTCGTGGTTTTTCCCAATTTGGGTTTCCACGTAAAAATTCTTGTGTCCTATTTTTATCGTCTTGCACTATTATTCTTGGTTTGGTTCCCATTTTTAATCTAGCTAGGTGGGAAAAGATTTTACTATTTCATTTGTCTTAGGTGTCATTTATTTTTGCACTCTTTCCCAACAAGTGGTATCAAAGCTTGGCGTTGTTGTGGATTAAAAAATGGAGGAATCGGCGTCTGTTGGTGGGATGTTCAAACTCAGCGGATCCAACTACAATATTTGGAAGGCGAGTATGTTGGATCTTTCTCTCTTGCAAGGATCTTTATTTGCCCTTGAAAGGTGATCTTGCCAAACCAAAAGATACAAGTGATGACGAGTGGAAAATCTACACAGAAAAACCGTAGGATATATCGGCGTTTCCTTGAGCATAGCATTTTCCATCATTTTGCTAATGAGGAAAAAGCGATGTTCAATGGAAAAATATTGAAACTATGTTTGAGAGGAAAAATGCCTTGAACAAAGCTTCTATTATCGAGAAAAATTGTTCGGCTCGGATATACGGAAGGTGCGAACATGACGGAGCACCTAAATGCATATCGGTCGATAAATCAATCTACCACTATGAAAATATCCCTTGATGATGAAGTGATTGCTTTATTATTGCTCGGCTCGTTACACTGGCGGTTGGGACACGCTTGTGGTGTCGGTCAAGAACTTCGATCCCCGAATGGTGAACGACTATGCGGATGGTCAAAGATTGTCTTCTTAATGAAGAGTCCGAAGAAAGGAGTTAGAATATTCTTCCGAGTCAAAAGCCTTAGTAGTTGAAAATGACAAAGCGGGGAAGGAGCAAGTTTAGAGGTTCTCAAAATAAAAGAGACAAATCAGGGGAGGTCCAAATCCAAGAAGGACTTCAAATGTCATTATTGTGGTGGTCCAAATCACTATGAGAGAGATTGTAGAAAGAAGAAAAGAGATCAAAAGAATAGAAATAATGAAAACAAGATCGATGACAAAGACACTACCGGGCGCTGATTGATGGTGATGTTGTCATCATTTGTGATGATGCTTGTATTAGTTACGCATGCGGCAGACGAACTAGATTATTGATTCAGGAGCTTCATATCATATCACACCTCATCGTGATATGTTTACATCATACACCGGTGGTAGCTTTGGCAAAGTCGAATAGCCAACCATGGTGTGACTGGGAGGTCGTTGGCATAGGTAACATCATATTGAACACGATACATGAAGCGGACTCGTGCTCAATGATGTCGGACATATTCACGACATTCGGCTCAATATTATTTCCATTGGCAAGCTTGGCGATCTTGGCTATGACAATCACTTTGGTGAAGGAAAATGGAAGCTCACCAAAGGCTCTCTCATTATCGCTAAGGACGATGCGAGAATTCTATGTATCGATGCAAGCCGATTATCCAATGGAGAGGTAAATGCAATTGATAAAAGTTCCTCCATTGAGCTATGGCATAAAGGCTCGGACATCTAAGTCGGAAGGGCTTGGAAGTTCGACAGAAAAGAAACTTCTCCCAGAGGTAACAAGTATGCCCCTACAAACTTGTGTTGATTGTTTAATTGGAAAACAAACAGAGTTGCTTTCAAGAGTTTTTCACCTTCAAGAAAATCTCATCCACTAGATCAGTGCATCTTGATTTATGCTACATGAAAGATAGAAGTCTTGGTGGTGCAATATATTTTGTAACATTTATTGATGATTTCTCTAGAAAAGTCCGGTGTTTTGCTTTGAAATCTAAAGATCAAGTTGTGGGTATCTTTAAGAATTTTCAAGCAAGTGTTGAAAGAGAAACAGGAAAAAAGTCAAGCGAGTTCGCCGACAATGGTGGTGAATACCAGGGTCCCATTTGAGCAACATTGCAGGGATCATGGAATCAAGCTTGAGAAGAGTGTTCCAAAAACTCCTCAACATAATGGTGTAGCAGAAAGAATGAACAGGACAATTTGTGAACGAGTCAAATGTATGCTATCACATTCCAATCTGCCCAAATCCTTTTGGGGTGAAGCAATGAGGACTGCAGTTGATCTAATCAACCTTTCTCCATCGCTCCTGCGGGTGGCGACATTCCGGATAGAGTTTGGTGGAAAAGATGTTTCCTACAAACACTTGAGAGTGTTTGGCTGCAGGGCGTTCGTGCATATTCCAAAAGATGAACGATCCAAGCTTGATGACAAGACCAAGTCATGCATCTTCTTGGGCTATGGCCATGAAGAATTTGGCTACAGGTTATGGGACCCAGTCAAGAAGAAAGTTATCAGAAGCGGGGATGTTGTATTCCTTGAGGATCAGGCGATTGAAGATGCCAAACAGTTGAGAAATCGAATCAAACCAATATGTTTCGATGGCGTAGATCCGTTTCTTCTCCTAGAAATCAGAATCATGGGGGAGGTGTGCAAGATCAACACCATGATACAACCGGTGATGTCCCTCCAGTTCCACCACCAGAAGATGCGGCTAGAAGGTCCACCAGACAAAGACAACCTTCTACCAGATATAGCCCACATGAGTATGTAATGCTCACTGACGGGGGAGAACCACAAAGTTTTGAAGAAGCCATATCACATGATCAGAAGGATATGTGGATGGAGGCCATGAAAGAAGAGATGAACTCTTTGCAGGAAAATCACACCTATGACCTGGTGAAGCTACCGAAAGGTAAACGTACTCTGAAAAATAAATGGGTGTACAGGTTGAAGACTGAAGAGCAAAGCTTGCAACCAAGGTATAAAGCTAGGCTGGTTGTGAAGGGTTTCAGTCAGAAGAAGGGTGTTGATTTTGAAGAAATTTTCTCACCAGTGGTGAAGATGTCCTCAATTAGAGTTGTTCTTGGGATAGCTGCCAGTTTGGATCTGGAAATTGAACAACTTGATGTGAAGACTGCATTTCTTCATGGAGATTTGAATGAAGAAATCTATATGGAGCAACCAGAAGGGTTCAAAGTCAAAGGTAAGGAGAACTTGGTATGCAGATTGAAGAAGAGCTTGTACGGCTTAAAACAAGCTCCAAGACAATGGTACAAGAAGTTTGACTCCTTCATGACCGATCATGACTACAACAGGACCAGTTCTGATCACTGTGTATTCTTTAAGAAATTCAGTGATAATGATTTTATCATACTATTATTGTATGTGGATGACATGCTGATTGTAGGTCATGATGCGGCAAGATTGAGAAGTCAAGAAAGAACTTGACAAGTCTTTTGCGATGAAAGACTTAGGACCAAGCTAAGCAAATCCTTGGGATGAAAATCTCAAGAGACAGAGTAAGCGAAAGCTCGGCTATCTCAAGAAAAGACGTCGAGAAAGTTCTTGAGAGATTCAATATGAGCAAGTCAAAACCAAGTCAAGATACTCCACTCTTGCGGGCCACTTCAAGCTCGGTGCAACACAATGTTCCACAAGTGAGGAAGATAAAGCGAGAAATGCAAAAGGTACCATATGTTTTGCAGTTGGCGGTTTGATGTATGCTATGGTATGTACTAGACCGATATTGCTCATGCAGTTGGTGTTGTTAGCCGTTTTCTCTCTAATCCAGGGGAAAGATCATTGATGCAGTGAAATGGATATTTCGGCATTTTGAGAGGTACTTCTAAATATTGTCTAAAATTTGGTGATGACCAAACTGTACTAGACGGATTCACAGATGCAGATATGGTGGTGATGTTGATTCGGGAAGTCCACATCAGGATACGATGAGATTTGCGGGGAGCTATCTTCGCAATCGAAACTTCAAAAATGTGTGGCATTATCCACAACCGAAGTTGAATACATTCTTTGTGACGGAAGCTTGCAAGGAGATGTTGTGGTTGAAGAAGTTTCTACGGGAATTAGACTTGAAGCGGGAAAAATACACTCTCATTGTGGCCGGTCAGTGCAATTCACTTGAGTAAGAATTCTTCATTCCACTCAAGGTCAAAACACATTGATGTGAGATACCATTGGATTCGAGATGTGCTTGATGAAAAAGCGATGAATCGGAGAAAGTTCACACAGATGAAAATGGTGCGATATATCTTGACAAAGTCTTTACCAAGAGATAAGTTTGAAGTTTGCGGAACCAAAGCGGGATTGGTTGATTCCCACATGAGGTGGAGGGGAGAATTGTTGAATTTTCCACCCCATGTGGTAAATACTATTCCTTTGGTAGGCACCAACCAACCAACACCACCAAGTCTTCAATGGTTGGTTGCCAAACTTTATTGACAAAGTTTGTTCACATGTTGGAATTGGGCATGGAAAATGCCTATAAAAAAGGGCTTCATCCTTGAATGCAAAATCACACCAAGCAATTAGCATTTTAGCAATTGCAAGAGAAGAGAGAAAATAGAGAGTAGAGAGTGTATCTATAAGTGTGTGTTTTGAGTGAAGAAAAAGAGAGAAAAATTAGTAGTAATTTTTCATTCTCACCAAAAAATAGCATTCTTATTTTCTCGGGTATTCCAAGTTGAGTAACTTGAGATAATTTGTGTATCCCCTATTTTTGGGAGAAATATTGTAAGCCTACTATACATTTAGTGGAGGATTTATCCGGACTACGGTCTCGTGGTTTTTCCCGATTTGGGTTTTCCACGTAAAAATTCTTGTGTCCTATTTTTATCGTCTTGCACTATTATTCTTGGTTTGGTTCCCATTTTTAATCTAGATAGGTGGAAAAAAGATTTTACTATTTCATTTGTCTTAGGTGTCATTTATTTTGGCACTCTTTCCCAACACTTCTCTCTTCCATAAATCAATTATGCACCTTTAATTTATCTTCAATCTTGAGTCTTCACAATTCAATTTTCATTCTTTCCTCTATAAATGAAAGAAACAATGGAAGTAGATACATACGGAAGAAATGAGAGAGAAGGGTTGAGAGGGTGTAGTAGTGGGTTGGGTTCACCTATCTTTCATTTTTTCCTTTTCACAAAATGTTGTACAATATAGTTTATGGTGTCAAACATTTGGAAAAGAAAGAAATTGACTATATTTTTTAATAAGGTTGTAATGATATTATGCAAATATGATAATTAATTGTTGAATTTTGTCAATTTAGTAGGTACGAAATTTATAATTGTACTATGTTAGACTTTTTATATTTGTATGTTTATAAATGAGAAAAAATATTATATTTGAAGTTGAAAAACAATTTTTTTATTGTACTTAGTACGTCTATATTTATAATAATAAAAATATAATTATATATAAAATATATATACCATACACGTATCCTTAAAATTTTATAATATGTTGTATCCTCGTACCGTATCATACCTTACTTGTGTCTCGTATCCGTATCGTCTTCATAGATTATATCTCTCGATCATTTCATTTTCATCCATATCCAACTACAATCTCAAACGCCAATCTTTTGTCAAAACCAGTTTTTCACATTATTCTCCTAAATTACATACTTTGGCACCCTAACCTATTTTATGCTCTTGATCTGAATGAAAAATGAAAAAATTAAAACAACAAAAAGTCATTCAAGACAAAAAAATCCACAAATATTGCAAATTCTTCTTAAAAAAGGTTAAAATACATTTTCACTTTTCCAAAACATACCCACATCAAAAAAATCGTCATAAAAATAAATATCACAACTGGAATCATTATCGTTTTATATATCATCTGCATAGTAGTTCAAATTATATTGTACATTTAAAAAAAAAAATACATCAACTATAATCGTTGAATTCGTATATCCTAATACATCCTCAAAACTCGTACCATTTGAAAATACAAACAATGAGAGATGTATAGAAGCCCCCACAGGAATCTTTGTTCATTATTCACCGATAGCTACCTGCACATGAAATTTAGCTTCGCGTCTAAACTACTTCATGCCAATTGTTCAGGTTATTAATATGCAGGGGTTGCCACAGCCCATGATCCCCTTAAACAATCAAAATGAGTGGGTAATATCCACAAAATTCAAACTGCAATCTGTTGTGCTTGTAGAGGGACTAGAAATGTTTTGACTAAATACTTTCAAAAGTCCAAATTAATAAATCATTGCACGCCACAGATTATTTTAACTGCAGCTGTTCCAGAGACACATTCATCCTCTAAAAATGGAACTGTCTTCCACACCGTCAACTTTCCTGGAGCATTTCTTTTGCCTAACAAAGAAAAAAGGTTTGCATTAAGTGCCAGTGTTTGGACTTTCTTTTGTCATATAAAGGGGTCATACCTTCATCAGAGCCGGCACCATGCTTCTCAGTGCAAATGGCTGCATAATGCGAATTAGCCAACTCCAAGAGCGAAAATTGCCAATTGCTTGTAAGGTCAGCCGGGTCATCAAAAGAATCCACAACTATTTCAGAAGCCTGAGACCAATATCGACATATTAAAGATAATTATGCTTCAACAAGGACCCCTAATGTCTTCTTAAGATGAAACAGATGCCAATCAGCATGCATATATAGTTATATACTAAGACTACAATTTTTTTCTAACAAGAACAAAAAGATTTTGCGCAAAGTAGAGAGCCAAAGACCATAAAAAACGAGTATTTTGTAACGACACAAAAACATACGCAAGCTTCTTCAGAAATTGTTGCCATCTTTCTTGAACTTTCTCTGATCAATAATACATTAACATTTTAAAAATCTCTATTCAAAAACCAGAAGAAAATTTGCTGAGAAACCTTAGGACTTAAATCTTCCAATGTAATGAAGCCTCCTTCCATCACACCCTTAAAACGAATGGTAAATGTCTTGAAAGGTGCACCAGAGAACCCTTTTCCTAAAGCTTTGACATATGCCTCCTGCAATTAAGTGCAAAGCCTTCATGTAAGGGCCTTTTACATAACTTTTTTGAGATGCATTTTGTAATGATTAGTTGATTTATATACTTTCATGATTTGAAGATAAAGGAACTTCAACTAATTCTATTGATAAAGTAAGACCTTTAGTGTCCATAATTTGATAAACTCCATGCGCTGAACTTGTGGGTCAGAAATGGCGGCTAAGAATTGAACTTCATGTTTGGAGAAATAACGTCGAGCAAAAGATAGAATATTGTGCTTAATACTCCGATGCTTTTCTTCCACATCAATACCAATCTACACTCGAAAGCAAACAAAACATGTGTTTAACTTGATCAAAATAGCAGCACGTAAGTCAAAGGAATATTCTATTAAGTGAATGAGGGTGTCACTGGTGTAAAAATCTTAACAATAAAAAAAAAATAGATAACTAACTTGAGCATTGGTGGTCACTCCACATGCTACCAAAGAAGTAGTGTGAGAGATGTTGAAATGCAATGGGGGTGGGTGCTGATCATCCCTAAATTGCCACTGGACCTGCCAACATATCCCAATGTTGAAAATGGAATGTTCATGATGTTGATACTGGCAAAGCCAGGCCACAAGAAAATAATACAGAATATTTAAACTTAACCTCAGGCTTTCCATGTAAGTTTTTTCGGAACTTCAATGATCTGGGATTACTGTGTGAGTTTATCTGATCTACCAAAAAACAATATGGGCATGAGTGCAGAATTTCAATCAAGTACAATGAGTATTCAGATCATTGCTCAGAAACATGTCTTTTCAACTTAAACTTACTAGTATCTTGCACATGCTGCATAGGAGCAAAATTCATTACATACAGTGTTTTCCTCCATTATCCTCTCCCATCACTCATGATATCAGGTCATTGCCTTATTTGAAATCTAAGCAGTTGAAATAGTTTTGCGGCCCGACACATGGATACTAATGTTGATAAAGCCCCTTTTTGTCTAGTTCAATTGTTTGTTTCTAGACCTTTTCCCTCTTCTGAAACGACATTTTCCTCTTGAATATGCATATGGATTCATTCAAGAGGTTTCCTTTTGTTCTTGTATTGGGAACATGCAAATTCTTACAGTTTTTTCTCGTTAATCCCACATGTCATCTGAAAGAAATGATGATCTCACAGCTCAGATAGAAAACACCTCAATTTACAATCTGATAAAATGTTTCTACTCTTCAACAAATGTCATGTAGAAAGTAAACTTTTAACACATAAATTCAATTCTCCAAACACAAAACTGAAATTAGCTTCACGTCATGCAATGAGCACCATCATATGCTTATATAAGGCAGCACAGAATGCACTGATTTGCATGAATCAGACCATAAAACTTCATTGTGAGAGAATACAAAGTGAACACCTAAAAACATGTATTCAATAATTTCTCCTCTATACCAAAATCGCATTTGTAAGCAAATAATCAAGTAATAAGCGCTTAATCAACTGAAAAAATTATTTAGCATTAAGCACACAAAAATTATAACATACATCTGGCAATCGTAGTGCGAACTAAGGCACGTGCAAGCAATGCACTCTTCCTAAGCTCCTCTCCCCGCATTTGCAACACATTCTCCCTCTCACAGGGAGGTAAAATATCTAAATACTGATTTAACAAAGATCCACTTTTCACTTCACTGGGTTTTACATACCATAGATGAGTTTCCCTGAAAAGGAAAAAAGAAAAAGAAAATCAAATGCTTACAGATAGTGAATATATAGGGAAAATCAGCAGGCAACGAGGAAATATATTATTAAAAAAAAGGATTCACATTGGAGAAGGGAGTTGAATGGGAGTCAAAGAAGATGAAGAATGGAAGAATGTTCTCTCAAAGCAATGCAACTTCATTTTTGAAAACCCTCTGCGCATTCCAGAGAGCCGAAAAGGGGCCTGCATATAATTGAACAGAGAAACGATAATCACGGAGATCAATAGACTTAATTGAAGATGCCTTTGAAATCAGGGAATAGGGGTGTGCATTGAGTAAAACCGAAGTATACTGAACCAAAATTTCTGTTTATCAATTCGGTTCGGTAAATTACCAGAAATTGTTCCGTAATTCAACACAGTCTCGGTAAAACGGAATTCGAAATCAAAAAAAAAACAAAGAAAAATACAAATAGCTGAAACTCCGGTTTGGCAATCATCAAAGCCAAGTAAAGCCCTCTCTACGCAAGCTAGAAGTCCAATACCATCAAATGCAAAATCATTTGAGAGTTCAAAGTTTACAGTCCATGCGCGTAATAAATTAGTAATAGGAGTGTTCTTTTAGCTCAAAACATAGGCTAACTGATATTTTTGAATACGAATCCTATGAATAAATCAAGAATGTAAAATACATTTTTGAACACAATACACAGTCTAACTGACATAATTAGAAATAATGAGAAGTAAATTAGAAAATTGAAAAAAATACCTAACTTTGGTCGGCCAACGTTTAAAATTTAGGATTTTGCCTTTTGAGAAGAATATTCAATAACAGTTGGCGGGAGCGCAAGCGGCCGACGCGAACAAAAAATTCAGGAGTGGTGTTTAATGGTGGCTGAGAAGAATCCTTGGTGACGGCGGAAGACGGCGATGGTGGTTCCGGCTGATGAGGTCAGAGGTGGCTCGGAGCTGGAAGAAAAAGAAGATATACCAGCAGGCAGCAGATTAACGGGAACGGGAATTTGGGAATTGAAAAGAAGATAAACGAGGTTGGGTGATCAAAACTATAAAATATAAAAATTTAGGGTACATTATAAAAATTATCGATTTACTCTAATTATTAAAAAAAAATGCTTTTAAATTTATAACGTCCTATATTTAATAAAATCTTCTCGTTTACATAGTAAAAATGTAAAATGATAATAAATGTTAGTTGTGGTATTTATAATTTTATAAGACAGTAAATTTTTTTAATTTATATCATTTATATTTCCTATTAAAAATAATATGTGTAGGAAAGACAATGGGGCGGGGTTGGAATACTTAAGATCATTGCTCTAAAAATCATCGTCTAACTTCAATTAGTCCATGCTTAGGCGCTAGGGCGTCCGCCATTACGTTATTCTTCCGATTAGGCACCACCTAACCCCGTCCAAATCCCGCCTAACCTCGCTCGAGTTCCGCCAGCGCTAGGCGATCAGCGTAGCCTCGACTAGCGCCTATTTGTTTAGAACACCGCTTAATATTCATACCCGCCCCATCCATCCCACGGGTCGACTTGAGAGAAAAGGCGATACTTAGACGATCACGCACTATGACAAAAATTCATTTTGCCATCGTGTCACACCCATCGTGCCATGTGAGTATGTGACATGATGGTGAAAATGCCATCATGCCATGTTTTTGCCATCGTGCCATATTTTTGCCATCGTGCCATGTGGCATGATGGTAGAAAACCCATCGTGCCATCTTGCCATCGTGCCACCTAGGGTTTTTCATGAAAGGGTAAAATTGGAAAAAAAAAAAGGGGGTGTATTTAACAATTGTACCATATTTGAAAAAGTGGGGGTGGTGTCTTAGAAGATGGGTGTACAGACTAAAAAAGGGGTGCCAATAGCGCCACCCTATCTTTTTAAGTCTATTTATAAGTTTTTTTCATCTTGTATTTTAATGCTTATTATTTATAAAAATTGTTACTATGAATGTATATATGTTACATATAATTAAGTGCATAAGAATTATATTATCATATATATTATATATGCAAAATATATATTAAATATATTTTTAAAAATTAAAAAATTTGGGTAGGCATGGCCTGTACCCACGGGCGTAATTGATACGTATGCCTGCCCGCTCCACTTTGTGGGTCAAGGGACGGGCGGCCGAATCACAATGGATCAGGATGGGTCGGAGCAAAATTATCATCCTTATATGTGTGTGTGTGCAAGTGCATCAGTGCTTGTGTCTCAATTGTTTCACCATGATTAAAATCAAAATACTGATAATGCAAATTGAAAAATGAAAATTGGAAATTTCGGTTTCAAGTAGTAATTAACATCTGCTATGGTATGAGGTTGAAAAGGCATCAAGTTTTTTTTTCCCCTTTAGGATACATATTATAAATCATACCATAATCTACAACATATAGCAACTCAAATAAAGCTCGAGTTGCACTACCATAATAGAAATCAAACCACACACAAATACGAAAAATCAACTCACATGTCATCAATGTGGATCGAACATGAGACCTATAAGTCTCTCGGGCCTCCACCTTACCACTAGGCAAGGCCTCATCGGCGAAAAATCATCATTTTGGCAAAAAATTGTAGCGCTGGTGGAATCGAGAGGAGATGTCGGACACCATCGTTTGATAAGCAAAAGTTGATAAAGTTGAAAACAACCATTAAAACATCATAGGCATGATTAGATATCCTTTCATTTTGAAAATTTTCTTTTCACTAGAGATTAAAAAGAAAATTGAAAGAAGAATGATGAATTTTCTAGAGTGTACTTGGATATGAAATGAAAATGTAATGCTTAAAGTTAATGTGATATAAAATAAAATAATGATTGAATATGATAACGAGAATGTATTTTCTGAAAATTTTCATAGACAATCACATGTTTTGGGTAAAAACAAATTCTCTGGCGGAACGAAATTTGAAAATTTTGGTATCCAATCTCAGTCTAAAAGTGGTAAATCATTCTAAATCTTTGTTTAGTCAAGCTAATTCCAATCTCCAAAAACAAGTGCAATGAAGTTAAATTACATTCATAGTCCAGATTTTCCAAACCTAACTTCAGATTCTATACATTCACTAGCATGAAACATAAAGGGTACACAGAATTTGCCAATGCACTACTAATGATGAAAATGATAAACAGCAAAATATACAATTCCATAAACTTCACCTCCAGGCCTCCCATCGTTCCGTGTGGCTAAATTTCTCGTTGACATGAACGACCGATCCAGGATTATGTTTTCTTGATCCTTTCTTGAATTACTCGGCTGGCGGTTTTCCTCATTCGGATTCTTGATTTAGTTCTCCCACTTCCAAGAGATGTATTATTTCCACCTTCAGTTACTCCATCCTTCATAGCGCCGCGAGCATTTAAAATATCAGCTACATGTCCGTTTCCATCTTGAAAGATATTCTCGATCGAACTTAGAGAACCATGAGTTTCACTAATGCCGGTTTTAGGTTCTTCCTGATTTGATTGTTGTTCTTCGGCTGCTTGATCATGTGCCTCCGTGTTTATTGGTTTCAAGTTGCTGTGACGATGATCTTCATTTGAAGGGTCGAATCGCGTGGTGGGACCGGATTCTATGGTCGAATCTTCTCTCTGTCTCAAGGTCGTGACGATGAGAGTCTTGAGGAAATTCATCACTTGGACAGCGTACATCAATGCTGTCAGAGGATCCGACATCTGCAGCAGGCGATGATTTATCATTATTTGAACCGAAAAGCAAACTGATTATACGAAAACTGCTGAAAAAAAGCTCAATTATAGTTTTCTTTAAGACTTCGTTTGGATGGAATGATTTGGATTTGAGGGATGATTTGTGGGATATGTTACAAATGACTCCATATGATATGTATTTGAAATTCACCACAGTGACTCAGAAAATTGCTCAAAATATGAGCTCATGGATTTGAAATCATTGTATTACGACGTTACTCAAATAAGTTCAATAGATTTGTTACTATGGATAATTACAAAAAAGGACCCTGAGGTTTGGGCTAATTACAAAAAAAAAACCCACAGGTTTTTGAAAATTACAAAAACCCAACTTGATGTTTGATTTCGTCTTACATTGAAGTCTTTATAAACAAAAATAATTTCAAACCCCCAACATTTATAGAAATATTACATAACAAAACCAAACCTCAAATGGGTTTTGTAATTTTCAAAAAACCTCTGGCTTTATTTTTGTAATTAGCCCAAACCTGAGAGGTTTTTTTGTAACTATCCCTTGTTGTCATGGATTTGAAATTCTTTCAATCCAAATGCAACATCAGGAATTTGGACTTTGCTGATAAGAAATCATGTGTCTCTGCTAACCTGAGTCATATTCGAGCAAAAACCATGGCAACGTTACGTGCGTTCATCTTGTTCAGATGTTCCAACTGAGCAACGTCAGCCATAAGATTAATCGCCCAATCCAACAGTGCTGCTTCTGTTGGCGGAAGGAGCCTCACAAGCTGAGTGCACTCGTCTTCTTCCGATTGGGCCTGCATCACCTGCTCCGGTGAGAGAGAATCCAATACCCCTCTCGGTAGTTCTCTAAACCAGGCCTACAAACACACAAAGTAAAAAAACTAAAATCATCAGAAAAAAACAGATAAAAAAAAGAACCATTGAATTGGAGGAAAACTGTCCGTGCGCGGTGCGCCTCAATGAAAATATTTGGAAAAATTAACATATTTTAGCCATACTTGTGAAGTCGTCTAAAAATAGAAGTTTTCTAGTCTAGATGAACTAGCCGTTTTTTGGACACAAAATATATAGTTATAAATAGGGCTGCTAATGAACCAAGTTGTTCGTGAGCTATTCGAGCTCGATTCGATAAAAGCTCGTTCGAGTTCGTTTAATGAGGCTCGTTAAAATAAACGAACCAAACTCAAACTTAGAGATATTCGGTTTGTTAGCTCGTGAACAGGCTCGTTAGTAAGCTCGTGAATAGGCTCGATAGTAAGCTCGTATAAATTAAACTAATTAATAATTTGACTTTAATTTTAATTTTTCATATTTTTACTTATGATAATATAAAAATATTTCAATAAACTTATTTATTTGAATAAAATTACAAGTTTTAGTAAATATACTATGCGTTTTAGATATCTATAATTTTATTTTTGTAATAAATTGAAGAATAATTTAATTTATAATTAATATTTACTAAGCTCGTTTAGGCTCGATTAAGCTCGAAAAAGTTCGTGAGCCATCAATATGTTCGATACATTCAAGTTCGAGTTTGATTCGATAATAAACGAGTCAAACTCAAACACTCAAAAGCTCGGCTCGGTTCGGTTCGATTGCAGCCCTAGTTATAAATGTTAATTCCATTATTGATCAATCGCCGTTCGTTCTAGCAAGGCCTGAAAGCCGCATAAAAAAGCCGGCACCTCCTTTCTTTTACTCATGGTTTTGTTACTCTGTATGTGGTACTTTTGCTCCAAATGGGAAAATTAAAAATTAAAAAAAACATGAAAAAATTCTAACAAGCAATAAGTAAAGGATTAAATATGAAAAGGTTATGTAAAGGTACCTTAATTAGACCTGCTAAACAATGAACGTCGATGTTATCTGGAATTAATCCATTATTTAGCTGTTCTCTGACATACTCTTCCTGCCCATTTGCTGGATTAATTCTGAAGACTCCTTCAGACTGCAAATTGGAGATAAATATTAACCCTTTATTGAACTTAAACAACATAGTACTTCATCAAATGTTCTTTTTTGTTTCGGAAATGAATGAAAATATTAAGAGAAGAAAATGCAAGATCGTGTTACCTGCAGGCCTCCTTGCGAATACAAGCGTCTTTGCATCATCAGTAGTATTGTGGGCACGCAATTACCTCTCGAGTCGAAAGAAAGCTGCATGGACTCTGTTGAAACTCCGAAAACTCTCGTGCTACACAGGATGAAATATTGAAGTTTAATAAATGGAATAGACTTAGGAAGTGTCGGCAAGCAAATTATTTTGCTGGCTAGAAATTTCCAACTATAAAAATATTTAATATAAAAATTGACAATCAGGTTCTTTAAGCTGTGAAGCTGTTAAAATGTGAGAGAACAAAGCATAAAAGATGCCAATCTTCTTAAAGTATTCGGCTGAGAGGTTCTATGAGACAGGACGACATTAAGGTTGATCGGATTGACGACTGATACGAAGCCATTAACGTTTATAGGAATCGTGTAAGGTTAAAATAGAACAGGATACAATAGGACCGTAGTTTAAGGTCTGTGCCGATTGAGGAATGATGTGATATAGAAAAAATAAGATCTGTAGTATTGTCTCATTTTATTCCAAATAAATCATCTTTTCTTTTTTAATATTGACTTTTTCATTTGAAAAAGAAAAACACGAAAAAAAATCACGACCTGAGATTTTAAAGGAATCATCATCATCAACTGACCTTAATCCCAACTATGTTGTGGTCGGTGGCATGAAGTTTATTGTGTATTTGTATACAATTATTTAACAGTTAACACTATAACTTCATGCAAAAAGCAAAGCAGCTAAGTTTTATGTGGAATGCCCTTCATGTTGCAACCTTCATACGAAGGAAAAATGATATGAAATTCCAAAACCATCATCATCATAGGTTTTTCCACTTGCATGAAAAATATCATGAGACATACAATGGTCGTTTGATATAGTTGCTCTAGTCATGTTCTATTACGGGAATATCATGTCAAATAGAATGTTAAAATATCGGATAAATTATGTGGCTTATATCAGGTGTAAACCACATTTTTTAATAAACCAGTATAATTACTCAAGAAACCTTTTTAAGTTGTGAAAACTTCAACTTCCTTTACACTTTAGGTGCAAGTTATTGGTTTACTTTGGCTTTACTCATTTCTGGTGGTCCATATTGTTGAGAATGGATAATTGAAGTTGATATACCACATATCAAGCTAGATTACAGCACCCTTACCCCTATTGCTAGCAAAAACTTTCAACTTTCAAGAACTCAATTTGGACTTTTGAGAAAATTAAACACATTGCCTAGTTTTGAAGCAGAAGAATAAGTTCATTAGAATTAACAATGATCTTGTGCGTACAACTTGCACAATTTCAGAATCACCAAATATAACATGCCCTATCAGAGGTGGAGCTAGACATTTAATTTTGTGGGTCTAATTAATTTTGGAGGGGCTAAATTACTAAAAGAATAAATCTTAAGAGCTAAAATTAATATTGAAAATTTTATTTTTTTTTTTTTTTTTTTTTTGGGGGGCTATTTCTGTATTTTTAGCAAAGGGGACGCCCCTGTGCGGCTGTGCCCATTAAGCAGAGCTGGCAAAGCTCGGGTCGGCCCGAACCCATCGGGCCAATGCTAAAAACGGTTGGGCCGGGCTGGGCCACAATCGCTCAGGTCAACTTTTCTCGGCTCGATCCAGCCCAAAAATACATTTTTTGTGTAAAATATGTAGGGCCGGATCAAAGTAGGCCCGACTCATTCGGGTATGAAAAATATAGCCCAACCCAATTCTCGGGCTGGTCGGGCCGGGCCTAAAATTGCCAGCTCTAATTATTTATTGTTAAGGTACTACCTTGTAAATTTGTTGATTTAAGAGGAGCATTTTACTGGCAATGCTAAATTATTAACCTCTGGATGCAAGGTTGAGAAAATAAGAAGACAAAATTAGAAAACAAGTACTTATTTTTACACTGTGAAACTGCAGAAATGTCAATCTTTCACCCTGCAACATATTTGACATAATTTACCAAGAACAGATACTTAACAGAACCCAAAATTTCAACCAATCACAGAAACACCAACAATCCTTCACACAAATTTCAAGAAAAAACAAAAACCCACAAATGCAAAAGGGTGTGGAATGAAGAAAACTGACCTGGCACTAGGAGGCCTCCTAGGAACTTCAGGTTCAAACTCAACAGGAAGCCCAAGAAACCCATTAAACCTATCAAATGTGACATGAGCAACATGCCTCACATTTGTAGGCAACCCAATCTCCATTAGCTTCTCTTCAAGCTCAAACCCACTTGTATTTCCACAACCCACCAAAGATTTCCTGAAAATGGTCACTAAAATTGCCAAAACAGACACCTCATCATCCCCTTCTCCTATTTGTGTATTTCTACAGTTCCTCCTGTACAAAATCGCAGGATTAATACTGTTAATAAATGACCCATCATTATTTGTAGGTGTTTTACATGAGGGCGAAGGTGGGGAACGCAGTATCTCTGTCATTTTTTAACTTTAAAAATGGCAAATGCGTGTTGTGTGTGTTTCAAGATTGGATTTTTATGGGCTTTTTTGGATGGTGGGTGGGTTTAAGATTCTTGTTTTTAGTATACTTAGTGTGGATTGTTAATGATGGGTTGGTAAATTTAGGGATGTGAATGTTAGGGGGTTATGTTGAGTAGAGTTTGATTCAAGTAAAGGTTTGAGGAAGGTGAGACTTGTACATCATTCATATTCTATCTCATGCTTTATCTACACTTTGTTTTGATACTATATTGTGTATTTTATTTATTCTTTGGAAGCTGGGCTTGCTCTTTGGCTTGGACTAGAATATTTTAGGAGCTTTCAAGAATGTAATGCAAAGAAGAAATCTGTTTGAGAGCGGATGTGTTTCGTCAGTGTTTTAAAAAACATTAGGTGTAGGTGGTAGATTGGGGGGCTTGGCGTCGAGGTGGGGTTAAGTAGGGTATAAATTAAGATTATGTGGGCCTAATTGGGAGAAAAAGGTCAAAAGGAACCTAGGGACTAGGCTGTGAATTTTAAAACAGAGGTTTCATCTTATATTTCACCGCATGTTTCTTTTTAAACGATTATAAATTGCATTATAAAAACACATAATTTATGCTTGAAAACTAATATAATAATTTTTATACATGCGACAATCGCATGCGGTGGAATAGGGATAAAACACTCTTTTTGAGCGGAAGATCTCATCCGGTCCGATCACACAATTTAGGCTTGATTTATTTTTGAAATTAATGTAGTAGTGGAAATCATTCGTGTGGCAGAATAATGGATGAAAAGTGATTTTGGAATAGACGATCCGGTCGGATTTCTAGACTCTTCAATATATTATTATGATGAAAAATTGATTTTGGATTTCATTAGGAATAAGCAAAATTGAAGGCCATATCCTTCTACAATGGAAGTGCACTTTAATTAGTCACATTTGATGAGCATTAGTTGGT
Source organism: Rehmannia glutinosa (assembly GCA_016081115.2). Lineage (NCBI taxonomy): Eukaryota > Viridiplantae > Streptophyta > Magnoliopsida > Lamiales > Orobanchaceae > Rehmannia > Rehmannia glutinosa. The sequence goes on from JABTTQ020000358.1 coordinate 457,564, forward strand.
GCATGGTGGACCCAATTCCAAGTAATCTTCTTGTTAAAGAAAGTAATACTTCCAAAATTACGGAGTGCTAATTATGATCATATTCACAAGTATATTCCTACATACACATGACAAGAGATGAGATGTGGTTGGGATATTTAATATAAGTCGTTATCAAATTAGGTGGGTGAAGGGTTATTGGTTAATTTATGATAGCTCCACTCCTAATTGTGAGCTATTCATAAATATACTATAAAGTCTAGAATCAGAATGATAAATGAATTAGGAATAGATTTATTATCAAGGTCTATTAGTATACTCTATATCTACCATCGTTTAATAATAGCATTAAATTAAGAGGTAGTAACGATTATATTATTAGCAAGTTAAGATGTGAAAAAAATTCTTCTAGTTGATTTAAGGAAGAAATAAGTATATGGACCCTAGGGGAGCCATTCTCGTGGACCAGACGACACGAGCGGGCATCAATTGATCAATTGGTAAACACAAGAATTTATAAAGACAAGAACATTAAAGTTTTCTTTACATGTTATTTTTAGATCACTTTTCCTAATAAAAAAATTATTAATAAATGATTTTTTTTGAGTCAAAATTATTAATAAATGATGAGTATGAATTAAATATATAATTTTTCTTTGCAAATAATTAAAATAAAAAAAATGTTCTTATAAAATTGAAGAAGAATAAAAAGGGCATTGATATGGCTGCCATAGCAACGGACACTATGAACAGCTCAATACATAGAGAGGAAAAGCAAAAGTGAAAATTCATTTTGGTTTCCAAGTGCCAAAAAGTGAAAAATATTAAAATAAAAAATGAATTAGAGGTATCTCAGGAAACGCTCCCTAAACTTACGCGGTACGCCCCAAAGAATGGCTTTTTGGGGCTTGGAGAGGAGATCGAAATTTTCAAGTGACAAATGTAAGTTATGTAATGCATGTAGTACTTATATGAACAAATTTAATAAGTAAAAACTAATAATTTATTATATTTATAGTAAAAAAGTTGCAAATGGTGATTGAAGTGTTCTCATATTCTTTCACTCAAGCTAGTACACCATCCAAACAATAAGAACAAAATAAGAATTCCTCAGAAACTTGCTGAACTAATGAATTTTGTTAAGATTTATGACCATTTTACTACACTGCACAAATACTACAAAGCTAGAGATGACTGATGAGATTCTATCTGACCATTCTTGAAAACTGTTTTAAAAAGTTAAATAGTTCAAAATTAAAATCAAATGTTGAGCAATACAATCAATAGAATTGCTCACATGAAGCTTGCAGCTCACAAGAAGTTTGCAAACATATAATGGGAGTATTTGCAATCACTAAAAAAACACTTCTTAATTTTTGGCTTAAAAATCACTTTTGTAGTGTTTGCAAATGCCAACATCCGCTTTTAATTCTGCGCGTTCAATCAAAACCTAAAAGCGAGGAAATAGATCTTTAGATTTGTCTTCTACTTTTGGTTTGACTTTTACTAACAAATAAACATTTTCCCAACTTTTCACCAAACACACTCACCTTCCGATTCTCAACTGTTTTGACTTCTACTACAATAAATCACTTCTTCTAAAAGCAAAAGTTTTTGCAAACACTCCTAATACACCATTCAATCTCATTTCCTTGGAAAAGAAGAGAAAAGCCCCCACAGGCCACGGCTTCCAAATTTACATTTCAAATCAATACTGTTTAGTTACAATTGATACAGCAAGCAAGCTTATCCACTTAGAGGAGTGACAATCAGACAAGTCAATACGATTTCAGCATCCAGGATAACCTGTCCCTACGTATTTGATTGGATCCATAAACAAAAATGTACAATTATTGTGGTCTTGCAACTGGCTCAAGAGCTTCGACAGTGACCACACTGTTTCCCTGATGACCTGTAATAGAACCAAATACAAAACAATACTGATTTTAACAATCGAAGGTTGATAACAATAGAAATTCATTGCAACAACCAGGAACTGAAGACTCACCACCATGCCTATGTCGGTTTTTCTCATTTCCGTTCACTTCAACAGTATTGTCTATAACGAGATTCATGAATTGATCGAACCCACGAAGGGTTCCAACCACCATACGATTGGCATTAAGCTTTACTGAAAAACAGTATAAGACAACTTGAATAAAAATGACTTAAGTTTCTTTTTTTTTGAAAAAAAATGGGAACCAAATGAAACAAAACAAAGCAGTTGGCACTGTTAGGGCACCATGAGTTTCTGAAATACTTTAGGTAGCAGACTACGAGACACATAAATCATGACATAAAGCAATAAAGAACGAACATGGTGTAATGTTATATTGTTCTTTTATGTGAAATTATCAAATGCTAATATTCTTGTTTTCATATAATTAAGGTTATCTATTTCTAGGTAATGTATTATAGACGTGATTTAGCCTATGAATATTACAATTTTCACATTGTAGTGTTCCTATTGTATCATATATGTCCCATATTGTAACTATAAAACCATAGCTCACAGCAGATCAACTCATTTAAATTAATGTGCCAGTGACAGTTTTTTTCAGATTCTCATTCATGCAAATATATTTTTGTATCCATAAAAAAATATCGGACAGAGTGAGACAGAGAGGTTTTAGGGCTTAATAACTCCAAAAACAAGATACGTCGGCCACACTAGGGTGTTCATTCGGTCAAACCGAACCGAACCGAACCGAAACTTCGGTTAACCGAAATTTCGGTTCGCCAAAATTCATAACCGATAACCGAACCGAATTTACTCGGTTCGGTTCGGTTTAAACCGAACTTTTCTCGGTTTTTTCGGTTCGGTTTCCGGTGAACCGAGTTTTGATGAAAAATACAATAAAATATACTTTGTTGTATTTCTGTTTCAATTCGCTGGTAAACTTAAAAGATTAAATCACATAGATGACCTCAAAATCAAACCAAATAGTAAACGAACCAAACGAAAAAAGGAAAAATAAAAATAAAACAATACCAAGCTTCAAGCACTCATTATTTTGAATCTGTTTTTGCCTTCTGCCTTTCATATTTTTTCAATTGGTAATTGCCTTATATATAAATTGAGACAAGTAGCAACGGGCAACTAAGGAGGGAAATCGCGACGCCTACTGGTAGGTGGTGCTCGAGCTCAACAAGATGGCGATGGTGGCTCTTGACGACGGATGTTGAGATGACGATGGGAGAACAACAGATTTTTTGTCTACTTTGAATTGAGCCCTTATTTCTGGGTTCTTTCTGGACTCATTAGCTTTTCCTTTCCTCTATAAGAGACGTGTTTGTACATAAAAACACGCTATTACTACTTGCTAGTTGCTGGAAATAAACCAGCAATTTTTTCTTTTTTTTTAAATTTCGGTTTTCGGTTCGGTTCGGTGAACCGAACCTTAAAACCGAAAAAAACCGAACTTCTGGAAAAAAACAAACCGAAAACCGAACCGAATTTTTCGGTTCGGTTTCGGTCTGGACCGAATTTTCGGTTTCGGTTCGGTTTGATCGGTTAACCGAACTGTGAACACCCCTAGGCCACACACACCAAAAAAAGGATATGTGTTGGCCATGTAATTCAAATTGCTTTAAACAGTTTAAAACTGCTGCATCAACATTTCCAGACATAATAGCAACAAGCTTACCATTCAAAATGTTGGCTGCATGCGAACAAGCCTCCAATGTAACTATTACATCTTTATGCGCCATGAGAGTCATAATTTAGGGTTTATTGTTAAATTATGGCAATAGTCATTCTAACTCGTCAAAACATAGCGGACAAAATATGCTACGTTATTTCAAGTAGAAGCGCGCAATGTAATATTGCGCTTGGAAATATAACTCCATGAGAGGCACAACTTGATGATGCGCTTGGAACACTCAATTTGGAAAATTACAAATCCACACACATTTTGCGCCTGGAAAAGAAAACAATTAACAAAGTGGTTGCGCAATTGCATGTTGCGCCAGCTTTGAGTTTCTGCTTTAGTTTGAATTCTATCATCATTCTACTCTAATAGCAAATTCAAGGAGTAATGACATATATAATATATTGTTTGTAAGAAAACTAACATATCATTGACCATCATAAATTGGAGTCTTTAAAATTGGAAAAAGAAGTTGGCTGCCAACAGAAAACGCATCCCCTAATAAATTGGATATTTATAGCTGTTTTTCGACAGTTAATCATGGTAAATAACAAATTGTTATTAAAAATCTTTAATGTATAATCAATTAATATTTAAATAAATATCTAATCTCTTCAATAATAATATTCAAAAAGAAAATTACTATATTGCTACATCAGTTTATGCTGGACAATGGAAATACATATAACTGTAGTAAATATTACTACATGTACTTAACATTAATTAAGAAGGCCAATTTGGCTAATATGGTCCCAACCGGGTAAGTAGATGCTACCCAAGTGGGTAAAACCCAATTCCCTTGCGATTGTGACATGTGTTAAATCACATTAATATGTTATAATGGGACACTTGGCAAAATCACAAGGGAATTGGGTTGTACCCACTTGGATAGCATCTCATTACCCGTCACAACCCTAGTCAGTTAAATCGAGATGGGGATAATTCGGAATTTAATAAGAAAGTTTATATTAGAAATATTATTTGAAGTTACATTAGACCTATTAGAACCTAATGATGGATGGGTTCAAATCAGCCCAATTATGGTGTTGGATTACAAGTTGACTTTGTCAAAATTGACACCTCATAATTGAACATAATTGTTCAATGATAGAAATCAAACTGGAAATTAAAACTGGTGCAACATGCAATTGCGACCACTTTTTATTTTTATTTTTTTCTTTTCCAGGCACAACATCAAAATGCACCTGGATTTGTAATTTTCCAAATTCTGCAACTTTAGTTTTATGTGTTCCGAGCGCAACAACCAATTGCGCCTCTAATGGAAATTGTATTTCTAAACGCAATATCACATTGCGCTTCCACTTTAAATAACATAGCCTATTTAGCGAAAAATAAGCTTTGACATTACAAACTCCTAATTAAAAAGGAAATCTTTATATATATAAAACCCAAATATCATAACTTTTGCACAGACATACCAAAAGCTGGGGTTGTCCAATTAACCGGGGTTTTTTCGGTTAACCATTAACCAAATCAATTAGGATAATTCGATTGGTATTAAAGGTTTGAAAATTTTCGATTATCGATCCGAAAAAGCGAAATCAACTGAAATAATATATTAAATATATCATTATACTTATACATCATATTCATATATATTTATACCATATTATATATATAACATATATTTTTAAATTTTAAGATTTTTGGATAATTCGGTCGGTTAATCAAAATATAATTTGGTTCGGTTAATTCGGTAAATATAATTTCAGTTCGGTGTGGAGCACCGTCCAAGCCGGAGCTGGACCCGCGCACGTAGTCGCATTGGGCGCTTTAGAGGCACACTTTGCACAACACGTGGCTGGTTGGCGCGGATTGGACATATAAGGAATTAATCTTTTTTGTTCTTCAATTTTTCGAACTTCACCAAATTCTCCAACAATCTTAAGGATTTATTTGCATAATACTCCAGGATTCAACAGGGTTTTTGAACAACAAATTAAACATGAAACCCAGCAAATAAGGCAGTAGAAAGATGATTAAGTTGTATCTCTCTGCAAAATGAGGTGCTCTTAAAATAGGCCTCAAGCCAATCTATATTTCCTTAAAATAAGGGAGCACTAATATTGTAAACCCTTAGGCACGTTTTTTTCTTAGCCAAAAAAGTAGGAATAATTGTAGCATTATAGCCACTAACCAAAAGTAGAACCAGTCCATATTGTTGAGATAAAGCTGCAGACTTAGTCATGCTTTTAGATAAGATAGAATTTGCTTTTTGAATAATTGTGGTTAAGGTAGATAGACCAAGTCAAAAGAGAATAAAAAAATATTTGAAGTAGCAAAATTAACTTTATCTTTTAAAACACTCATTTTATACAACAAGGCGGCGAATGTAGCGTCGGCATCGACGCAGGGCAGAAGTGAAAAGGACGTCAGAAACGATAGCGTTTCGATGTGCGAGTGGAGTTTATGAAAATGGATAGCCCAACGGTAGCAGCGGGCTTAGCGTGACATTTTCTTAAGGTTTGTGTAAGGGTTGGTATGGTTTGGCAGAAAACATACTCTCGAAATAAATCCTTAAGATTGATGAATTCATTAAGCTATTGATAAATCATAGCCTTGAATGTTTAAAAATGTGGGGGTGCTTAATCAAAGTTTTATTATCTGATGATTTTATTTTGTTGAAGTAAATAGATATGATTATATAAAACTTGATGTTCATGAGTATGTAATAATTTGTTATATGTTGATTACATGCTCATATGTGGTACTAATTTTTATATATATAAAACTAAAGAGTAACTTGCTTCTAAATTTGATGTGAGGGATATAGGTGAAGCAAGTGTAATATTGAGTCTTAAAATCATAAGAGATGATGATATCATAATGTTATCTCAAGAACATTATGTTGAGAAACTCTTACAAAGTTTGGACATTTCGATGTCAAAGCGTGAGTTAAGTATGGACATTTTAATGTTTGTGAGTACCCCTTATGATCTTAAGACTTAATTGAAGAAAAGTTTTGGTGATCTCGTGGCTCAACTGACGGTATGCCTGATTATTGGGAGTATGTTGCATTTGATGAATTTTTCACGACTTGACATAGCTTATTTTGTGTGTCGATTGAGCATAATACATATAATCCCAACCGTGATCATTAATTTCGCTTTAGTCGGCTAATGAAATATTTGAGAGGTACCAAGAATTGTGGTATTCTTTATAGTGGATTTTCCTCCGTATTATGTGAACAATATAATGAGAGAAAACAAGATTTACATATGGTTTTTATTGATCTTGAAAAGGCATACGATAGAGTCAACCGTGATATAATGTGGCGTGTATTGGAAAAAAGAGGAATAAAAATAGCCTACATAGATGCCATAAAAGATATGTATGATGGTATAACAACATGTATCAGGACACCAACAGGGAATATCTAGTGAATTCCCAAACACTATAGGTTTGCATCGTGATCCGCTCTAAGCCCGCACCTTTTTATCCTAATAATTGATGAAATCACTAAACACTTACAAAAATCCATCCCCTGAATGTATGTTATTTGCTGACGATATAGTTTTAATTGATGATACAAGGGAAGGAGTAAATGCAAAATTGGAAGTTTGGAGAGAAGCACTAGAATCAAAAGGTTTTACTATAAGTAGGGCTAAAACAGAATACATGGAATGCCACTTTAGTAAAAACAACAGAACAATGAGACGAATGTTAAAATTGATGGACATGAAGTGAGTATAACAAAGAGTTTTAAATACTTAGGATCTATAATTGAAGAGAACGGAGAAATCAATAAAGATGTCACACATAGGATCCGGCGGGTTGGAATAAATGGAGGAGTGCATCTCCTATCCTTTGTGACCGTAAAATACCATTAAAATTGAAAGGAAAATTTTATAAAACAACCTATAAGGCCCGCAATGCTTTATGGAGCGAGAATGTTGGGCGACTAAATATGAACACGAACAAAAAATGAGGGTAGCGAGAGATGAGAATGCTAAGATGGATGTGCGGACACACTAGATTAGATAGAATAAGAAATGAACACATTAGAAACAAAGTGGGAGTAGCACCAATAGACGAGAAAATTAGAGAAACACGATTAAGATGGTTTGGACATGTTTATAGGAGACCTTTAGATGCACATGTGCGGCGTTTATAAGGTAGAGAATCACTCACACAAATCAAAAGAGGAGAGGTAGGCTAAAAAGACTTGGAAAGAAGCTATTAAACATGACATGTTATACCTAGAAATAAACGAAAATATGGCTTATGACCGTAAACGATGGCGCGATATGATCCGTATAATAGCCGACCCCACGTGAGTGGGAAAGGCTTAGTTTGTTGTTGTTGTTGTTGTTGTTGTATTAGAGGGATTTAGTGATGTCAATCTGGATATCTAATTGAGATGAGATAAAATCCACTAGTGGTTATATATTCACTCTTTGTGGGGGTGCATTTACTTGGAAGTCACTAAACAAACTATTATAGCTAATTTTCTCGTGGAGATCGAGTTTGTTGTCTTGGGGTTAGCTGGCAATGAGGCTGAGTGGTTAAAAAACTTCTTAGCAAATATTCCGTTGGGTTCAAAACCAACACCTTCAGTGTCTATGCATTGTGATTGTCAAGCGGCAATTGCAATTGCAAAGAATAAAACCTTTAATGGTAAAAACAGACATATTCGTCTGAGGAATGATGTGATTAAACAACTGTTAAAAGATGGAGTAATATCCATTGATTATGTGAAGTCAGAAGTGGATTTGCCCGATCCTCTGACGAAACCTTTGGGAAGGAAATTAATTATTGAGACATCGAGGGGAATGAGACTTAAGCCAATTGATAAATTAACATGACAGAAACCCAACCTTTGTGATTGGAGATCACATGGATGTGGTTGATATGGGTAATAACAAGTCACTTGTTAATTGGCTTAGCACAACTTGATTGATCTTCCTTATGGTGTGAGAAGTGCTAGAATGCAAAGTATGAGGTTGAATTAATTTCTCTTAATGAATTTTATATCCCTTAAGGGTGATATATTTACTTGCAAAATATACTTGATGAAATTCACCTATATGAGTGCGGAGTTGGGCGCTCTATGAGACTTTGGCATGTCTCTAGAGCACTCATGAATACCAGGCACGCGCATGGCCTATTAGCGTAAAACCGCATTGAACGACAATTTTGAGAGGGTGTAATGTGACTGGTAAGATTTTAACTTACAATAAAGAGTTTTTGGTTCATAGATGCTACAAGCTTCACCAAACTCTGTACGTTAAATCTTATCTTTCTAGGTCTGGTTTATAGTCCAAAAGACACCAGATTCGATGCATTCTACACTCATTTTTGTAACCCAGCAAATTATTTTATTCCTTTTAAATCTTTTAAAATATGTGGGGGATTGTTGTATAAAATGAGTGTTATAAAAGATAAAGTTAATTTTGCTACTTCAAATATTTTATTATTCTCTTTTGACTTGGTCCATCTACCTTAACCACAATTATTCAAAAAGCAAATTCTATCTTATCTAAAAGCATGACTAAGTCTGCAGCTTTATCTCAACAATATGGACTGGTTCTACTTTTGGTTAGTGGTTATAATGCTACAATTAATCCTACTTTTTTTGGCTAAGAAAAAAACGTACCTAAGGGTTTACAATATTAGTGCTCCCTTATTTTAAGAAAATATAGGTTGGCTTGAGGCCTATTTTAAGAGCACCTCATTTTGAGGAGGGATACAACTTAATCATCTATCTACTGCCTTATTTGCTAGTTTCATATTTAATTTGTCGTTCAAATAACCCTGTTGAATCCTGGAGGATTATGCAAATAAATCCTCAAGACTATTGGAGAATTTGGTAAAGTTCGAAAAATTGAAGAACAAAAAGGATTAATTCCTTATATGTCCAATCAGCGCCAGCCAGTCACGTGTCGTGCAAAGTGTGCCTCTAAAGCGCCCAATGCGACTACGTGCGCGGGTCCAGCTCCGGCGACGGTGCTCCACACCGTCCTTGGTGCTTTTTGAGCTAGCCAAAGGCTAGTCAAAATTGACTTGGTCCACTAGGGTGAACTCTGAGTATTCACTTCAGGGTCCAAACTTTCTTTATAACTAACTGGACAAAATGCTCCAAAAGCATACACCTAAATTCATTATCAAGTTTGAGCTATTTTCAAATTTCTCCAAATTTTTTCATGAAATTCAACATTATACAAGCCACACTAACTTCATACCCAAATAAAAACAAACTCGATTATTAAACCATAGACGGCATTTCGTAATAAGCCCCAAAATTGGACAAAGAAAACATTATTTTTGCAAGGGGAAAAAAAAAAAAGCAAACAAGTACAAATAGCAGCTTCAGTTTATTGTAATAAGTCACAACATATTTTTCAAAGAATTTAATCAAAAGGGGTAGCTGAGAACTCACTCTGTAGCTTTTTGTCCATGTACCTGCCATTATGAAAAAAAGAAGGTTTAGAAAACATCAATGAAATGCTTAAATAAAAATTAAATGTATAACAAAACGCTTGGAAGGCATACTTTTTGAGATCCGGGGGCTGTCCCGATCTGCTCATGGCGAAATCCTATAGAGGTAGAAAAGGGGTTTATCGTTCTTCAAAACCCTAAAAATCGAGGAAAAACAATGCGAAAAAGATTTGGAGATCTATATGAATTATTTGAATGCTGTAAACATAATGGGCTGCAGCCGCTATTCGATTTCAGAACAATTTGGGCTTCATTCGGCCAACATAGGCCCAATACTATAAGCAGAGCCTTTTTCAGAAGGACGTATGGAGACATCGACCCATGGCCCATTTAATACATGGGAAACGTAGATCAAGATGGAATCCATCGATTGATTTGTAATTTATGAAATTGAAAAATGAGCTTATATCTCATTAGGGAAATGTCTAGTTTCTTTTTTAATATTTAATTATTAATTGGCACATCTCTCTCTATATATATATATAAGCAAAATGGTTTCTAAATATGTTTTCCGCCTAAATGACACTTTTTAAAAAAAAATCCAAATATTTTTATTTTATTTTTACGTTTTTTGGAATATAAATTAATATGGTTGACTTTTTAATTTTGGTATACATACTAAAATTAAGGAGAAAACATATAGGGAAACTTAATTTTGGTATCCAATGCAATACTATATCCTCGTCAATTTAGTTAAATATGATTTAAATTAACTAAATAATTGTCAAAATAGACTTATAAACCGGAATTAAAGCTGAATCTTGATTGCAATCACAATAAATGTTGAATCTCTTTCTATAGAGCATAATATAAAATCGAAAAACGTGTAAATATTTGGATAAATATGGATCAAATTTATAATATTACTATAAAAAATTATCAAAAATTGCATTCAAAATTTATAATATTACTATAAAGAATTATCAAAATAAAAATCCCTTTCTAAAAGCTGTAAGACACTTTTTAAAAATTATTTTCGTATTTTTTTTTATATTTTCCTTATAATACGATTGTAATTTATCAAGTTAATGGCTATTATTGTGAGATAATTTTAGAATCTATATTAATATGGTTGACTTTTTAATTTTCGTAGGCATACCAAAATTAAGGAGAAAACATGTAGGGAAGTTTAATTTGGATATCCAATTTATATCTTATTCAATTTAGTTAAATATGGTTTACATTGGTTATATGGTTACCATAAAAAAACTTATGGAAACCAAAAGTAAGGCCAAATCTTGATTGCAATCAAGAATAAATATTGCATATTTTTCTATAAAGCATGATTCAAAATAAAAAAATGTTTAAATAATCGATAAATATTGATCAAATTTATAATATTTATTGTAAAAATATTATTAAAATATGTAATTACAATTTATAATATGTAGTTTTCCATAAATGTAGAATTGTATTGATTTTATTTATAGTAATTGCAATTAAATGTTCAAACGATTCAAATTGGTATAAAATAAATCATCGAGTGCCATGAGACTTGACCAAATATGTCTCTTTTTTTCTTGCATCGGTGAGAATATTCTAAAATAATTAAATTTTTAAACATCTAATCTATATATAACAATTCATGAATAATATCCAATTATTACCATATATTAAATATTCGAATTGAATGGTATTATATTATAACATATATATAATGATAATTTCTTTCAAAGTTGTTCCTACACCCTTATAAATAGTTGACAATTGTGAGATGTCATTACAAAGCAAACTCAGTTATCAATTCTCTCTTCGCTTTCTTTGAATTCAACCACAAAATATATATATATATATATATATATATATATATATATATATATGGCTTCATTTATTACACTCATGCACGATTTAAACATGAGGAAAACTATGTGATTTATGAAACTTAGGTTGGTCGCATATATGAAAGGTCATGCATTATACAATCACAAAAATCAAGTGTTGAATTGAGAAAATCACAAAAATCAAGTGTTGAATCTAGAATGTATTTTTCACGATAGCGTGTTGAAATTTTATTTTATTTTCTATATCATTTATATTTTTTTATAACAATATAAATGTGTTGTTACTAATAGTTTTAATATAGAATATCAACCTGGGTTATTTCATTATATCAAAGATAATGAACCCATTTTTCACATTATTCACATAACAATTTTAATTTTGCACTTCATATACATATGTAATAAACTTCGAATTAAAAAATCTTATGATTTTTTTTATTATATAAGCATTTTGATACTGCAACGAACATATTTTATATCTATTTGGAAGTAAACTGAGATTCAAGGTTATTATATCCATTTTATTTATTTATTTTTATCTTATTTAATTCAAATATTTGCGGTGAATTTGAATCCCGGAAATAACATGTCGAAATTAGATGCAAAAATGATTTGCAAGGCCCACCAAAAATAAAATTTCTAGATTACTCGACCGGTAATATCACGAATAGTTATTAATAATATCTCAAAAAATAATTTTTATTTACATCAAATTTCTATGGCTCGACACAACAAACCTAATATGGTCCAACACAACACATTTCATATGATCCGACACAACACACCCCGTGCATCGCACGGGCAAAGCAATAGTTATTGTAACGTTTGTCGTTTGAACGTTATTTAGGTATTATTTTTAGTCATACAATTTTTTAGTGAGACGATCAATACTACTTAGAATATTAAAATATAATCAAATCAAATAAACAATTTGTGCTATAGAAAAAGTTGCATATAAGATTGCACTCGTATTTCCAGTTTTACAAAGAGATCAAATTGTTATCACTATATGGGACAAGACGTAGCTGATAAGTCAATAAATTTTTATATAAATGATAAAGTTGAAACTCTATAACTCTATAGTCTAAAGAGGTTTTATTATTATTATTATTATTATTATTATTATTATTATTATTATTATTATTATTATTATTATTATCTGACCAATAAGTAGGTGTTTGACTTTTGGAATATTTTTTTGTTGTAGTTTCATGCGTACAATCAAATTATACTTAATTAATCTTTGAAGAAATTGAGGAATAAAAGCATGAATATGATCATCTCTTAAAAAAAAATAGAATAGAAAGAAAGAAAGGGAGAGAAGGAGAGAAAAAGGCAATGTTGTGAATAGATCGCGATTGGATATACTTTCATTTTGAAAATTTTCTTTTGCTAGAGAATTGTTAAAAATATATTTTAGTGAAATAAATAAAAAAATTGAAAATGTGAATGGATATGTAATGATGATAGTTTATGTGATTATTTTTGTTAGAGAGAATTGTGATTGTATATGAGATTTTTTGGATAATTGTATGTGATAGTTATTATTTTTCTTAGATTGTTTTTAAGAATTAGATTGTAGCCATTTAATCGTAAACTCATGTGTGCATTCTTTATTATATTATTATTTATAATTTAATTTGTGTTATTTTATTGCAGTAATATTCCACTATGTCTTCATTGTACTTAGCTTAATTACTTTGTTAGTTGTATCATTAGTCACTTTATCATTTGACATATATCCATGGGTGTCAATTTCGAACTCGACACGCAAATCTAATACTGAACCTAACACAAAATTTTTTATTGATCGAATAGAGTATCATTGTGGTTGATTTTAAAAAAATTAGATTTATTTATTTGAAGCTATTACATGTATATAAAAATAATTTTACTAAACAAAGTCGAGTTCGGATTACCTCGTAAAATAAATAGATCGGGTTCGGATTCAAGATTTCGACATGAATAATTAAATGGGTATGTTTGGTCAGCTTATTCTAGCTGCGAACCCACAAACTCGAATCCGTGAAATCAGACCAACCCAAATTGACACCCCTAAACATCAGATAATAACAAAAAAAGACTTCAACTTCTATAATTACCCAAAAAAAAGCTTTGAAAAATATTTACTGATAAAATTTTATGTTGTAATCTTGGCGTCCATCTTTTTTAAAATCAAGAATATATTCACAAAGAATTATAATACTAATTACAAACCACACCCAAACCAATACTCATTTTGGCTAACCATTTCAACGTAATAAATGTACTGCGTAGGAAGAGATGACTTACGCAGACAACATAGGTATAGTAGGTGATTAGGTGTCAGAAAAAAGCAGAAAAAATATACAACAGTAATGCTTTAGAGAAAGAAAAACAGTAAAATCTAGGGAGAAAGGCTGTTTTTTTTCATAACCATTCACGTGTTCCGATAATTTTCGTCCAACTAGAGAAAAATTCTCAAATCCGGTTCACATCCAATCGCGGCCTTAGACATTTGATCCCACGGGTTTATAAGTCATGACCCAAATAGATAAATTGACTAAGAGAATATTAATTATCTTTCATTTGTTTAGGAGTGAAGATGATCCTAGGCAATAAAGTTAGATCTTTTATTTCAAGTGGTTCATCTTTTATTTTAATATAATAAATAAGCCATAATCGTATCAATTATGTTATCAGTATAGACTTAACGTGTTGTTTGATGGGCGGTAAAATAATAATTTTCTTTTTTAATATTACGTCATTTATTTAGTTTTGTCGTTAATTAATTTTTTTAGGGAAATAAATTTTATTCATATATAAAATAATGTTGGACCAAGTCAATTAAAAAGACCTCCAAGGTTCAACTCAATGCATCAAACTCGTGAGACTCAACTCACAAAGCATGCTCCAAAGGTCAAATTCATTATATCATGCCCTCAATGATCATTATATGACCCACAACCCCATGTCTAAATAGTTTTGCTAATTATTATTCATTATATTTTATCTTCTTAATTCCCATACGCTTTGAACTTTTCTCCCACACATTGTTAACTTAAGCTTCGGAGGGGCTTCCCGAGATAACTTTGGGCCCCTAGCTCTAGTTTGCGTGTTGCGGTCGGTTCCATTGTGGATTGAACATTAGAATGGAGTTTGATTCCCTTTACTAGAGCTAGCAATTAGTCGGCCCTGCCCATCGAGGCTTTTAAAAACGGGTTAGGTCGGTCGATTTTGGCGGGCCACTAAAATGACTAGCCCAACCCAAACTATATATATACTTATTCACAAAAAATTGAGTCGGACAAAAAAAAATCGGGTTGGGCGGCTCTAAGGACAAGCCAAATAGGCCGGCATTTTTGGGCCTAAAAAACCACGACCCAAGACGATCCAAACCTCGGCCGATTGGGCGATCCACGGTCGGTTGATTTTGTCACTTCTACCCTTTATTCGAATATCCTAACTTCGGAGTGAGTTTGTCTAATTTGTAGCATGATATTGAAATTTGACGTCAAACGATATGCATGCCCATTTATTTTGTTTCATGCATCAATGAAGATGAGAAATATATAGTGATATACAAGCTGTCATTATATTTAGAGGAAAAAATACTAAACTCCCCAAATTATGCGAGTTTTTTTGCACTTTACCATATGAACTAATTTTCTTTATACTTTACCATACAAACTATACGAGTTTTGTACTTTGCCTATAGCGGTCATCGCCTAGGTGGAATATTCTCGGAATATTTAAGACGTGCTCTCCATGTGAGGGCAAAACCGACTTTGCCTAAAATTCAAATAGAAGTAGTTACATTTTATCATCCGAACTTTGTTAAAAATTTCACTTTGCCATCTGAACTTTGCGCAATTTTCACTTTGCCATATCAATTTAAGAAAATTAGAAAGTTATGTCTATATACATTTATTTATCTTTTTTTAATTTTTATTCATAAAAGAAAATTTTAATTAATATTTACCTTAGTAAAATATACTATCATTGGTATTATTTTAGGGTTTAGGTTTATGGTTAGTGTGGGTACAAATATCATTGATATCAATTAGTTTTTTGTGTTTTAGACATATTTGAAATGTTATAAGGTTTATACATTTTTATATTGATTTCATCCCAATTTTCTAATGTGATATTGCTTTAGATATATATTTTTAATTCTTAGTTCAAATTTTTAATTGCACATTTCAAAACTTGATTATATATAATGTTAAAGAATTATTTTTATTTTTCATAAATTCAAATAATTACCCGCTTGGCTAAAATTTTCTTGTGAGACAACTTTGGTCGATTGTCACACTACACCGCTCTTGTACTCTTACAAGTAAAGGTTAAACTCAATAGGTATTTGGTGAACGAAAAAAACCTTAATTGAACAGAAAATTCAAGAAGCATCGTGTCTTGAATATTGTACCAAAATAATCGATTCGGCTCAAACTTTTACCATACTTTTTTTTGTATTTGGTCGGTACTTACAGTAAATCAAAATTTTGCAAAAAAAGAAAATAAATATTGTAATCAGATTTATAATATATATTTCTTTTAATTTTAGTATAAAAAGTAAATTATAATACAAAAATAGTAAGATATACGAGAATATATATAATATAACAATAAATTTGGTATATTCTAAATTTTCTATTTCGATTCATTGACAATATGGTTTAAACTTATTTTTGTTATTTTTATGTATTAAATAAGATGAATAAATGTATATACACAAATAATTTATTTAATTTTCTTAAATTGATATGGCAAAGTGAAAATTGCGCAAAGTTCGGATGGAAAAGTGAAATTCTTAACAAAGTTCAGATGGTAAAGTGTAACTACTTCATTTTGAATTTTAGGCAAAAAGACGATTTTTCCCTCACATGGAGGGGACGTGCCGAATATTTGGAGAATATTCCACCGTCGATGACCGATATAGGGTAAAGTGCAAAACTTGTATAGTTTGTATGGTAAAGTGTAAAAAAAAAAATTAGTTTATATGGTAAAGTGCAAAAATCGCATAGTTTGGGGGTTTAGTGTTTTTTCCTCTTATATTTATGTAAATTTCTATGTCTAAAAAAAAAAAGAAAAGAAATTGCATAGTAAATTCGAATTAACTAAACCAGTCATTTTAATCCGAGGTCACCAACCACGAAACATATGAAAAGATTAAATCTTAGACTTTGAGCTTCTAGAGAGAGGCCAGGCCGGATGGAATATTCTACGGTCATACACTTATACTACCAATTATCTTTTGCAACATTTCCATAAATAAAGTACATGATTATTAGAAGAAAATGCAATTAAATATTAATAATATCTGTTAGGTAGTTAAAGACTCTATGGAAAAACAAAGAAAAAAATTAATTGTAATGACGCAAAAATATTCTTTGATTTGAAGCTAAGACCTAAGTTGTAACATATTCAACTGAAGCTCCAGTTTCGAGTATATATATTTTTTTGAAAACAGTTTCGAGTATATATAATAGTGTTAGAAGTTCTTTGAGTTCAAATTAATTATTGATTATTAAAATCAATGAAAGAATAAATAACACTAATGTAATTACATTACACAGTAATTATAACACGGTAAATAAATATATAAACATAAAATAAACAAAAGGGTATTATTTCAATTCCATATTAAGATTGTCATTTGAATCGTGACAATGATGTGGAGTTCATGAATTGACTATTTTGTCATAAATTAAAGATTTCTCAATAAGTAGCCATATTAAGGTAGATTGGAAATTCTTCTGACCTTATGAATTGATGTACCCTAATTTGACCTCAAGAATTAATCTTACTAATCCCAAGTCAACATAACCATGTAATTTTTTTTAATAAGGTAAAGTCACCCTGTAATTGATCGACCCTAGCTTGACCTCAAAATTATCTTAATAATCCAAAGTCAACTATGTATGATAAACCCACAATTTGACCTTAAAATTAATCTTAATAATTCCGAGTAAACCATGTATATAACTCTTGTTGATTCCATTGGGGTGAACCCAAACCTAAGGGAGTATTTACTTACACACACATTTAAAAAAAAAAAGATACAGTGTTTTTGATAGATTCATTTTAGTTTTGGTTCCAACAAGTGATTATTTGTGAATTCTTCAAAATACACTTTCACTAGCTAGCTCTCATTTTTTAATTACAAATATGTGAATCATATCCAATTATTATTTTCTGAAAAAGACTATATCAAATTGTCAATTACATGTATCTTACATAATATAATACTATATCATTAGGAATTTTATTGTTTAGATTTTGATGAAACGCCATGTAAAACTTAGAATAGAAAGTTGGCACCCCACGATTCTTCTCTTTGTGAAATGTATTGTAACAATTAAGAGTCGCAAGCCGAGTTAAGTCATCCTACGCCCCAACATGCAAGACAATCAAGGCTTGAAGGAAAAATCTGTGAGAGACAAGTACAGACAAAGAAAGAAGAAGACAGACAGAACTCGAAGAAGAATCGAGATGCGGTGAGTGGAACATCACCAAGTCAACTCAAGAGAAGCCAAGTCTCAAGGCAAGTGATGTAAGAGTCATCCATGATTGGAAGTCGACTCTAAGTCACCCGGGAAAGCAAGGAAATGCAATCAAGTCGAGATAATCGAAAAGAACCGCAGACGTAAAAACCAAGAGATTTACTTAAACAAGTAATATCTCCATACCACCTTTCTTGGAGTGCTCGGTCGAAGCGTGCAAAAGGAATGAACCAATGGGAAGTACACCGTGTCGTAACTCGAAAAGGTGATAAAACAACTCATACGAGGAAATGGCAATTCCAAGAATCGCAAGCCAACGATCGCAAAGTGACTTTAAAAATGAGCCTATCTCTTCAACGGGCAAATTTTTGAAAGTTCACTATAAAAGGCCGAGGAATTTGTTTGAGAAAGAGATGAATGACACACACGTGAAGATATACAAGCTTATCAAAATCGAAATATTCTCAATCCTCAAGCCTACATTTCAAGACATCAATCCAACACTTACCCGTGAAGGAAAGAGAACTTCAACCAGTTGAAGAGGAAACCTTTGAAAACAAGGGGTCTACATTCCGGGAAGGATTGTAGAAAGGTTCAAGGGTGAACCAAGTCTTAAGCTCTTGGAGGGCTTCGTGATCAAATCCAAAGTGCTTAAGCAAGTGAGTAATGTAGAGTAGCGCGTTTGCCTGCCGTGAAGAAGCCGAATCGCATTTAAGCCACCGAGTGATCAAGGCGTCTGATCGAGTCCCAAAGGATCAAGTCATTTGTTGTGATCAAGACTTGTATCGGGACATTGCTACCACTTTGTAAACCGATCATTACTTAGTGGATTCCTCCGGGAGTTGGAGAAGAGAGGAGTAGAAGAATTACCCCATCTTCGAACCTCTATAAAAACTTTCTTGTGTCATTTACATTTCAAAGATTTAAATTTTGCACTTTTAATTGCTCATATCTCATTGATAAATTTGCTATCCATTTGATAATTTATAAGTACTAAATCAAGTCAAAAACACGCTTAATCAAGCTTAAGGGTGTTAAGTCTTCTTCCTTGAAAACAAAACCACAAATTGAAGTCAAATTATAGCCAACGGTTGAGTTACTCATTAATGCTCAATTTGAAATCATTGAGAGATTAACTCTCTTGAGTGACTAATTCGATATCCATCAAGGACACGGTGTGTAGAACTCTGTTGATTTAAAAGGACTAAATCGAAAATTTGGTAAGGTTTATTCAACCCCCTTCTAAACCTTACACTTACACCCTTGGGACCTACAAGTGGTATCGGAGCGGTTGGTTCATTGAACCCTCCGCATGACCAGTTCTCAACTAGATCTCCAAACTTTTCAAAAAGTCGCTTTAGTACTTAAACTTTCAAAACTCTTTTCTATCATTAAAAGTTATTATCATGGAAGCAAATCTAACACGCATTCCTATGTTCACTATTGAAGAATTTGATGATTGGAAAATTCGATGCGTGCTCATCTATCAAAGCATTACATGATGAGATGTGGATAGTGATAGAAGATGGGCCTCTGCAAATATTAAAGGTGAACACGGTATTGCACGAAGAGTTGCGGTGAAGGGGAAGAAGACAAGAAGATCTGACACTACGGTCATGGTTGAAAACCAAGAACCGAGTGGACAAATGATGAGAAAAAGATACAACCTGGACAATGTAGCCAAGGACATTCTTTACAAAACTCGACAAAGCCATGTTCAATAAAGTGAAATCTTGCAAAACGGCTAAGGAAAATGGGACAAACCGACATTGATTTGCGAAGGCTCGAAAGCAAATCAAAGAAAACAAACTATCGTGGTCATTTGTACAAAAATTTGAGAACTTTAAAATGACCTCAGGAGAAAACCTGGATCAACTGGATGCTCGGTTTACATAAATCACAAATGAGTCAGTCTACACTTGGAAAGGAATATACGAGAAGGAAATGTGTATGAAGATCCTAAAAAGTCTTCGGTGAATGGGAAATGAAGGTCATGACATTGAGACACTCCATGGACCTATCAAAGACATCCAATCATGAGTTATTCTCGGACCTCAAAGCCTACGAGTTTGAGTGAGAAGGAAAGACCAGGAAGAGACGTTGTACCAAAACAAATTGCTCTAATTGTCAAAGATGGAAGGAGAGTCAAGTCAAAGAGGCAATTGACCCAGGAAGAAATAGCCCACGATGGTTAAAAGATTTAACAAGTTCTTTAACAAGAACTACAAGAGAGAGAAAGGGTGAATCCTCCGAAGACACTCGGCTCCCTCCAAATCAAGGGATGATAGGCCAACCAAGAGAAACAGATCATCAACAAGTTGAGTATCAAAAAGTCGACAACTCAAGAATAGAAAGAGTCGATCAAAAGGTGAATATCTATGTTGGAATTGTAGACAACCAGGTCACTATGCCATTGATTGCTCATATCCTGTAGTCAACAAGTACGTTAAACGAAAAGAAGAAAGAAAGGTCTTGAGAGAAAGAAGACAAGAGAAGAAAAAAGGCAATGATGGTCTGCAGAGACGGCCGAGACAGCCAAGTCAAGAGAGTGACTCGAGAGAGCGTGTGAAGCGACTACTCAAGTGACGACGAAGAAGAAGCCTCGACCGCTTAATGGCCAAAGAACAAGATCAAGAAGATGAGGTACAATCTAACTCAACAAGCTCGGACACTAGTGATAGTGATGTGACACACACACTTCATCACCCACCGATCTTTATGATTCATTAGGCAAAATGATGAAAGATTTTGAGCACATTAAAACCTCACACACACTATTGAATGAGGAAAACAGACCTACTCAAAAGTCAAAACTCAAAGTGACTAAGGAGCCGAGTACTCTAAGTCAAATAGTGATGAGAATAAAAGTTTAAAAAAATTTGAAAATGCTAAATTAATAGCAGAAATTGCTGCTATAGAAAAGAGGGAGAATGACCTCAAAAAATGTTATTGCCTCATTCACTAAGGCATCTAAATCATTCGACGATCTTATTATGAGTCAAAGAGAATGTGGAGACAAGACAGCTTAGGATTTAATTCTTTTGTGCCATGTCAAACCTCAAGAGTAATTTTGGAAAAAGGATCTTCAAGTCATGAAGAGTCCGAAAAACCCAAAACTCTAAATGTTGCACACACTTTCAATCAAAGCACAATACTAAGCAAACTGGCCTTGGTTACAAAGGAAAAGGAAAATGAGATTGAGAGTCTTTGAAAGGGCAGTGAGAGAAGAGATTCACTGAGTCCCTCAAGCAGACTCCAAACAGAAAATACTATGTAAAGAAGAAGCGGAGAGCTACCAAAAATTCCAGAAAACTCATAAAAGAAATACATATGATGGGAATGGTAGAAAATATCCAAGCCAAGCCGATGGAATAATGTGAACTATCACCTGAGACTTATGGAATACAAGCCCAAATGGCAAAGGCCTGGAACTCAACAAAGGCCATTCCAAAAGCATAAGAGCTATCATCGACACACATATGCACCTAGGCACTACACTCAAAGACACCACAATTACCCAAGAAAGGCAATTGCTAAAACATACACGCAGGCATACTGACAAAAGAGACAGATGTATGAACCTAGAATTCCCAAGCAATTTGCCAGGATTAATTATGATTATGGCAGCGATAGATGGCAACCTCTTAGAGTCAAATCATTTGGCTATAGGTTGGTTGGATCATCTTACAATTTAACCCCTCAGACCCGGACAAGTATGGGTACCTAAAACTTAATTTCCTTGATTGCGGGTTGAGCAGTGAAAGTGCAAGGAACCTGGTACATGGATAGTGGCATTCCGGACATATGACAGAAATAAGAGAAATCAAAATTCAAGGAAGTCAAAGGAGCCAAAGTCATATTTGGAGGAAATGAAGCTCCCTGGTGAAATAAGAGGCATTGGATCCATCAAGAGGAATGGATTAGAAATCACAGATGTTGCATATGTTGAAGGACTAAACTTCAATTTACTAAGCATCACCAACTCGTGACAAGGGCTACAATGTTGGATTCAACATGGGCATATGCCAAATCAAAGACATAGAATCAAATGAAGTGGTGCTGCAAGGATGTAGACAGAAAATTATGTATGTAGTAGATTGGTCAATCGCTACACCCAAAGACTGCTCTACTTGCAAAGAGCACAAATTGAATCAAGTTAGTCGTGGCACAAAAAGCCGAGTCATCTCGAATTTCAAAACGATCAACAAACTTGTAAGAAGTCATCTTGTGGAAGGACTTCCGGACTAAAAGATACAAGAAGGAGAGTATATGTGACGATGTCAAGAAGGAAAACAAATCAAATCGTCGTTCAAAGAAAAGACATGCCCATCCTCAACTAGAATATTGCATCGCTTATATGGACCTATTTGGCCCAGTGGATCCGGCCAAAGATAAGTGGAAAGAAATACACCTTGGTGGTAGTAGATGACTACTCAAGATATACATGGACAATATTCATGTGCAAGAAGAAAAGAAACTCTACAAGAACTAACACGGTGATAAAGAGGATTCAAAATGAGAAGAGTCAAACCATTATCAAAATAAGATCGGGATGAGGAATCGAGTTTGTCAATGGAATAATAACTCAAGATTGTATTGAGAATGGTATTGGTCATGAATCGTCATCAGCTAAAGGACTCCACTGTGAGAATGGAGTTGCGAAAGAAGAAATAGAACCCTCAAAGAAGCGCAAGGACCATGTTATTGAAGCGGGGTTACCAAAAAGATTTTGGGTCAAGCAATCAACACAAACTTGCTACACCCAAAACAGGATGTATGATAAATAGACAAGTGACAAAGACTCTATGAGATCCGGATGGAAGAAAACCAAATGTTGCATATTCGGGATATTTGGATGTAAATGCTTCATCCACAACAATGGCAAAGACAACCTAAAGGCTTTTGATGCTAAAGTCGATGAGGTATCTTCTTAGATACTCGGTGAAAGCAAAGCCTAGAATACTCAACAAAAGAACTATGGTTACGTGAAGAATCCATTCATGTAGTATTCGATGAGCCAAATGTAAATGGAGAAGACATTGAAAGAGTCACTGATAAGCTAAATCATTCAACCTTACGAGAAGAGTCCCTATCTTGAAGGTAGGGGATTATCAATTCGAGAAGAAGATGAGATAGCTGAATCTCAAAAGGTGAAATTCTGCAGGTGAGTGATCACGCAGAGAGTGACCCAAAGAACACACAATTTGCAAGTCGATCGAATCCAGCTAACTTACTTCAACCTGACGTAAGATGGCTAAGAGACCATCCACCAGAACTTGTCATTGGAGATATAAGAGAAGGTGTCAAGACAAGATCCAGAACCCAACAAGAAGCAATGTTCACATGCTTCATCTCGCAAATAAATAGAGCCCAAAGATGTGTCACAAGCATTGGACGACACACATTGGATTCAAGCTATGCAAGAAGAGTGAATCGGTTTGAGAGAAATAAAGTATGGGAATTAGTACAAAGACCCATACATCAAAATGTTATTGGAACCAAATGGGTATTCGTAAATAAGATGAACGAGGAAGGTTCGTGGTAAGAAACAAAGCAAGATTGGTAGCCAAAGGATATTGCCAAGAAGAAGGAATAGCTTTTGATGAAACATTTGCTCCTGTAGCAAGATTGGAAGCTATAAGGATGTTTCTTGCCTATGCACTCTCACAAGAATTTCATTGTATATCAAATGGATGTAAAGAGTGCATTCTGAATGGTTTATTGGAAGAAGAAGTGTATGTTGAACAACCTCCAGGATTTAAGCGGAAGACTCTTGGAGACAAGGTATACAAACTCAAGAAAGCCTGTGCACGGATTGAAACAGGCACCCAGAGCATGGTATGATACCTGTCACAATTCCTAACCGAAAATGGATTCACAAAAGGAAAAGTAGATAGAACACTTTTTTAATTCAAGACAAGAAGAGTATAACGCTTGTTCAAATATATGTTGATGACATCATCTTTGGATCCACTAACAAAGAGTTGTGTGAAAAATTCTCAAACCTCATGCAAAGTAAATTTGAAATGAGCATGATGGGAGAGCCGACATTCTTCCTGGACTTCAAGTGAAACAGTGAAGGATGGAACCTTCATAAGTCAAACAAAATACACCAGAGATTTAATGAAGAAATTTGGTATGGAGGAGAAGTCTTCAGTAAAAATACCAATGAACACATCATCAAAATGGACATGGATGCAGATGGCAAGCCTCAGATCAAACAAGATCTGAGCACTTATGGATCATTGCTTATCTCACGCCAAGCAGCCGACATCACCTTTGTTGTAGGAGTATGTGCAAGATTTCAATCGCTCCAAAAGAGAGTCATATGACAAAGAACTAAGAGAATATTGAGATACTTGAAAGGAAGCAAGAAGTAGGCTATGGTATCCAAAGGAAGGTGGATTCAAACTAATTGGCTATTCGGACTCGACTATCTTTGGATGCGAGTGGACAGGAAGAGCACTTCAGGCACATATCAAATGCTTGGAAACAGACTAATTTCCTGGTTTAGCAAGAAGCAAAACTCAATAGCCACCTCTACTCTGGAGCGAGAATACATAGTATGGGCGGTGTTTGCAGCCCAAGTCCTATGGATGAGACAACAAACGAGAGACTATGAAGTTGAAGAAAAGAAATTCCAATCATGTGTGATAACACAAGTGCAATTGCAATCACTCAAAATCCTCGTGTTGCACTCAAGAACAAAACATATAGATGTCGATATCATTTCATAAGAGATCATGTTGAAAGAAGGACATTATCTTGGAATATATCTCAACCGACAAACAACTAGCCGACATCTTCACAAAACCATTATGTGAGTCAAGATTTGAAGAACTCAAACATGAATTGGGGCTAATTGAGCTAAGCCGAGACACGAAGAATCAAAGAAAAGAAATGGAACAGGAAAGAAGGTGAAAAAGAGTGAAAACAAAAATCACCAAGAATCATTTAGTCGGAAAGTCAACTATACCAAGTCGGTGATATTTGAATCACTAAGAGAAATGAGAAGCGAGTTTAATCGCCTAAGAGATAAGTTGAATAACTTATGAGCAAAGTGACAAAAACGCAAATCGTTTTGACTTAGCGGGGAATGTTTTAAGAGACACGTCAAGATAATGATGATGTGTACTGAGACATAAAGCCGCACACCAAGCCTATGATTGGATATAAATGTCGCCGCATTAAATACGAGACATGAATCGCTTCAATATCGTGCGCAATCCAAGCCGTTGATTTCGATCACGATTCAAAACCGTCGCACGCCCTTTCATAAACCATATTTAAACCATTTTCGTCCGTTTCTCTCTCACACTTCTAAAAACTGTTCAATCTCTTTCTCTCAAAAGGCAAAGGCAAATACTCTCGAAACCCTATCAACCTTCAAATCAATTTCTGAATTTTTCTTGAAATTATTCTGAGAAATGGCACCAACGTATGACTTTACCAAGTTGGGAAAACAAATCCACACCGGTTCGACCGTAGTGGATTTCGACGGAATGGTGAAGCAGGGTCCGACGACACCCTGGTGAAGAAAATCGCGGAGAAGTTGGAAACGCCAGGATCGAAACCGCTTTTAACGCTGGAATATCCCATGACCTATGTGGAGGAGGTCGCGATTCTACGTGAATGCCGAGATTCACGATGAAGGAATCAAGTCATCTGTTCACGGAAGCGGTGACTATCACCGCCAAGGATTTGGTGAATATTGCTCACTACAGGAAGGAGCAACCGAGATTAAGGAAAGTGATGTAAACTTGGGACGACGCATGGAAAGAAATAGCCAAGTCCGACCTTGCCGATAAAATTATATACACAAACAAAACAAAAGATCAGCTGAAGAAGGATTATCACAAATTGTTGGACATAGTTGCCAAATGTATCGACATCAAATTTGGCGACTTTGACCAATTATCAAAGGCAAAGTCGATTGTGATGGCCGCAATCATCGAGGAAAAAGAAGATAAACGGGTGAGTTTATCTCAGACTCTGCCTTTAACGTGGGGAACAAGTCCTTCAAAGAAGATGGGTCATTTGGAGGATCCCCAGGATATGGCCTAGTGATTGGTCGACTATTGGAGGTGAAAGAGTCCTCTCGGACATGGGAAAGCATTCCATGTTAACAAGAGGATGTTCGAGCTAACCTCTCGGTGCTCGGAAGCGAGCTTACGCCAAGAGAGCCGACACAGTGAGGGGGAATCGGCCGACCCCGAAGACACTGTTGCCTCCTCTCCAACTAAGAAAGTCGCCCTCGCACTGCCAAAAAGTCTCGCCGCCCGCAAAAGAAAAAAACCAAACATGCTCCCGCCCGCCGCAGCAGAGTCACCGCCCGGAGCCCATGTCACCGCCCTCGCAGCTAGCCGATCGAGAAGGACTCCCAAATACCTTCTCCGATCGTCAAAAGGAGGAGAATCGACAAGCCAGACGGCGGCCTCGAAACAAACACAAGCACCGCCCCGCCGCCAAGACTCGAGGACGCGCTCAACCGTAAATTCCCCGGTACAAACCAGAGAAGACGAAGAAGACTCGTCAAATCGAACAGAGAAACCAAATTTGAGTCGATTACTCGGCTAACTAGACAAATACGGAGACTCTTCGAGAAGAAGAGTCTCCGATGTAGTTGATGAAAACCAAATCAATGAAAGGCGATCACAGAGGCAACCCGAAGACACATTTGTAGCTCACATAGCCGAAACTCAGAAGAACCAAACACCCAGCCGATAGTGATGTAATGATCCTATCTCCACCTTACCCGGACATCCAAAATCATCTGCGTGAGTGGAGAAAATGGAAGTTGAGCAAGTCAAGGGAACAGTTCCAACTTTGAATTCATAGAAGAAGAAGAGGAATCGCTAAATTTTCGACTATCTATCGTGCTCCCAAAGACTTGATGAGGACAATCGCTTAGACATCCCGCAAATCTACAAGGACAGGAGAAAGCAAAGCAAGTCCAAGAAGCCGAAGCACGTGAGAAGGCAAGATTCCGCCCTATCTCCCGACTACGTAACACTTCCATCCTCTCCTTGATGTCTTCTCGAAAGTGACGAGGAACTGAGAATGTTTTGCGCTACGAAGAACCGCAGATCGGCAAAGCATTGCATGAATCAAGAATCCTTCACGAGCAAAGATCGATGGAGGACAGGAGAGTCCTCCAAAACACATTTGAAATCGATCCAATGGGAGTGGTTCAAACAAAATAGCCACCGATGTTCTTCGCTACCACTTGACTCACTCGGAAGAAGGCGATAAGGAAATGGCGATGGCTGGGCTAGTGGGGACCCCGGTCGAGCCAACCCCGTTGAAGGTGTGCTACCACCGCCCCAACGGTGAACCATCAATTGCAACAGCCGGGAGTCCTGAGACGAGTGACCCCACTCCAAGTCACTCGGATGGTGCGCGGCCGGGGGAAACTCCTCCACCGCAGGAAGGTCGGAGGATCTTTGCAGATGACTCCACAAAAAGCAAGGAGGCGAAGAAGAGAAATTACAATCACAAGAAGAAGAAAGTTGCCATCAACGAAGCTCAGGCGATTGAGATGCTCTCATTGAGGTGCCAATCGCTCGAAGGCTAATAATGACGTCGCGATCGCCGAGGCATTGAAGGAATGACCACGGGAGTTAACACTGGGCAATGAAAGTGCAATCCATGGGGTTGAGACTCAATGGATGCCATCAGAAGACCCTAAGACAGTGACACTGCCGAAAGGGAGGACAAAGGCCTGGCAAAGAGAGACCGCCGGGAGGAAATGAAGGCCCACGGAGGTTGAGACTTCCGGGGTAAAGAGGTCAAGTAGAGAACATCCCTCCCGCAATCATCGACCCATCGAGAAGGAGATCGGCGCACTTCATGATTCCTAGGACAACCCCGATGTCACTTTTCCGGGATCGAAGAAGAAGAAGTTCGAGTCAACCCCATGACAAATCCAAGAGACTCACGCGGATGTTCCAGCACGAGCAAGTCGATCCCAAGACTACTCGTCAAACTTTTAACTTTGATGATGAGCCACCACTAGAAATCTCATCATCGTCCGATGACGCCGCTAATAAGGCCGAGGACAAGTCTCATCGAAATGGAAAAATCACCGAGACCAACGGTTGTTAAGACAATTGAGCTCGGCAAGTCGGGTCTACTTACAACCAAACCCAAACAACCGTAAACCACCGCTCCGACTCCTCACGCTATATTTGGATCGATTCCCAAAAGAACTTCACGCGCACCGCTTATCATCGAACAAATCCCGGTTGGCGGTGATGAATCTTTTGTGGAATCTTTCCCTTTCTCCTGGAGATACGAACTCCACGAAGAGTCGAAAATGAGCAAGCACGCTATCACGGACCACCTCCTTTTTTCACTCAGGCACCATTGTTCCGGCCCGAGATTTTGATTTGATTTGCATGGCCATGGCCATCACCGCAATGCATTTAATCGGTGAAGTTGAGAAGTGTCCAAGGCACTTTCTTTGCGAAATTGAACGAATGGAGAGGCATCGTGCTCTCTTTGGACATGCGCTGGACAACAGAGATGCCAACCTTACGGTGACTTGAGAGGCATCACGGTCGAGGATAAGGGAATGGTGGCAACATCAAAGAATCAATGCGTGTGGAACGGTGAGATACTTAACCTTATTCAACAAGCCGCTAGTGTGGAGAGTCGAAAATGTTGATCAAAAAACGGTTCGAGGAACACATTGAACATATGCATGAAGCTCACACTGCCGAGATCAAGTCTGCGTGAGCGTAATGCAAATGATATACAACGTTTGGAAGAACACATGACAAGAAAATTCAGCCTTCTCATGGCCGAGATGAAGCGATTTCAATTGAGAATCCAACGCTACTCGTCGAATTTCGTGCGGCAAAGATACAACGCAAAGACTTGAAGCAAAATTCAACCATCAAGACTCGACTTCATGCTTGCCAAAGATGTTCCCTGGGGTTCCTCTATCCTTTGATGATGCCAAAAAGGGGAAGATGAATACCTTAAAGCAAGAAAATCAATTTGAAAAGAAAGGAGCGGTGACAAGGGAACAACTCGAGAAGGAAAATCATCGAGGAAATTTTGAAATCAAGAAAGGAAAATCACGAGGGGGAAGGATCAAAAGATATGACCTTGATGATTGCACAAACCCTCAACAGGTCCTCATCACGGTGACATTATAAGCAAACAAACTCCCGTGACTCGCCACTCCAACACTCTGCTATGTATCAGAAGAGAAGAAAAACAATTGAAGCAGGGATGAAGGAGGTGGAAGGAAGAATGGATGCCAGGGTGATGAACATCTTGAAAGAACACGGAGGCATTCCGGTTGACGAGACACGTATGCCATTTCGGATCTCGGGACAGAGCAAGATCGGTTGACGAATTCAAAACGCTCGAATCGAAGGATATTTTGCAAATATGTCCATGGCTCAAGCTTGGGACTGTATTGGGAAAAGGGTCTCACATTATGTGAAGAAGGCGACAGACACAGACAAACCTGATCACTCTACTGGGTCACTCCGGGCACTGTTGGAAAGAAGAAGGCCCCAAGACAAAGATACGCCCAGGCAGGTAGAGGAAGAAGCCGAGTGGAGGAAGAAGCTGGACCAGGCTCTCGCCCAAGAATATTGAATACGTAGATCCGGAAAGAAAGGAGGAGGATCTACTGGCCGGGCTTGACCAAGTGGCGAACTCGTGAGTGGCTAAAACCAACGCCGAGTATGTAAAGAGAATAGAAGAAGAAAACAAAAGACAAACTCTATGGCTATGGGGAGAGACAGGAAAGAATAAGAAAAGATGAAGCCGCAAGAAAAGCATATGAGAAGAAAAAGAAGGCAAATCGATGATGACGAAGAAGAGAAGAAGAGAAGAAGATCTTGATCAAGATGAAAGAAGGAGACAAATGAAGTAGATGAAGTGTTCTTTGTCAACCCTTCGTGTATTTTATATGTAAATACATACAATGTAAGTGTCGTAATAAAACTATAAATTCTCTATTTTTTGTGAAGACAATTACATACTACGATACACCATGTAAACAGTTGTGTTAAGTACAAGAATGATATGATCAATAAAAAGATTGATTCTGCGCATACATTCTATGTCAAAACACTATATCGTATGTATCTTTGTTATTTGCATCTTTGTATAATTTAAGTTTTGGCATCATCAAAAAGGGGGAAATTGTTAGGAATTTTATTGTTTAGATTTTGATGAATGCCATGTAAAACTTAGAATAGAAAGTTGGCACCCCAATTCTTGTCTTTGTAAAATGTATTGTAACAATTAGAAAGGCCAAGCCGAGTTAAGTCGGCCTACGCCCCAACATGCAAGAAGACAATCAAGGCTTGAAGGAAAACTCTTTGAGAGAGAAATGAGTCTGACAAAGAAAGAAGAGTGACAGAACTCGGATCGAAGAAGCGAGATGAGATGAGTGGAACATCATCAAGTCAACTCAAGCAGGCAAGTCTCAAGCCGAAGTGGCGGAAGAGTCATCCAATGATTGGAAAGTCGACTCTAAGTCACCCGGGAAAGCAAGGAAATGCAGTCAAGTCGAGATAATCGTAAAAAACCGTTGCACGTAAAAACCAAGAGATTTACTTAAACAAGTAATATCTCCGCACCACCTTTCTTGGAGTGCTCAGTCAGGAAGCGCGTGCAAAAGGAATGAACCAATGGGAAGTACTACACCGTGTCGAACTCCGAAAAGGTGATAAAACAACTCATACGAGGAAATGGCAATTCCAAGAACGCAAGCCAACGACGCAAAGTGACTTTAAAAAATGAGCCTATCTCTTCAACGGGCAAATTTTTGAAAGTTCACTATAAAAAGGCCGAGGAATTTGTTTGAGAAAGAGATGAATGACACACACGTGAAGATATACAAGCTTATCAAAATCGAAATATTCTCAATCCTCAAGCCTACATTTCAAGTACATCAATCCAACACTTACCCGTGAAGGAAAGAGAACTTCAACTTGATTGAAGAGGAAACCTTTGAAAACAATGGGTCTACATTCCGGGAAGGATTGTAGAAAGGTTCAAAGGTGAACAAGTCTTAAGCTCTTGGAGGGCTTCGTGATCAAATCAAAGTGCTTAAGCAAGTGAGTCATAGTAGCAAAGCACCGCTTTGTGAAGAAGTCCGAGTCGCACTGAGAAGCGGTGAGTGATCAAGGCGTCTCGATCGAGTCCCAAAGGATCAAGTCGGCTGTTGTGATCAAGACTTGTATCTACGGGTATTACCACTTTGTAAACCGATCATTACTTAGTGGATTCCTCCGGGGAGTTGGAGAAGAGATGAGTAGAAGAATTACCCCATCTTCGAACCTCTATAAAAACTTTATGTGTCATTTACATTTCAAAGATTTAAATTTCGCACTTTTAATTGCTCATATCTCACGATAAATTTGCTATCCATTTGATAATTTATAAGTACTAAATCAAGTCAGTAAAAACATGCTTAATCAAGCTTAAGGGTGTTAAGTCTTCCAATGAAAACAAAACCAACCTGGTGAAGTCAAATTATAGCCAACGGTTGAGTTACTCTATTAATTTCAATTTGAAGTCTTTGAGAGATTAACTCTCTTGAGTGACTAATTCGATTGTCCATCAAGGACAGCGTTGTGTAGAACTGTTGATTTAAAAGGACTAAATCGAAAATTTGGTAAGGTTTATTCAACCCCCTTCTAAACCTTACACTTACACCCCTTGGGACCTACAAGTGGTATCGAGCGGTTGGTTCATTGAACCCTCCGCACCGGTTCTGAACTAGATCTCCAAACTTTTCAAAAGTCCGCTTTAGTACTTAAACTTTCAAAACTCTTTTCTATCATTAAAAGTTATTATCATGGAAGCAAATCTAACACGCATTCCTATGTTCACTATTGAAGAATTTGATGATTGGAAAATTCGTGATGCGAGGCTCATCTATCAAAGATTACATGATGAGATGTGGATAGTGATAGAAAGATGGGCCTCTCGCAAATATTAAAGGTGAACACAACATTGCACGAAGAGTTGCGGTTTGAAGGGGAAGAGAAAGATCTGACACGGACGGTCATGGTTGAAAAACCAAGAACTTAGTGGACAAATGATGAAAAAAAGATACAACCTGGACAATGTAGCAAGGACATTCTTTACAAAACCTGGACAAAGCCATGTTCAATAAAGTGAAATCTTGCAAAACGGCTAAGGAAATGCAGGACAAACCGACATTGATTTGCGAAGGCTCGAAGCAAATCAAAGAAAACAAACTATCGTGGGTACAAAAATTTGAGAACTTTAAAATGACCTCGGGAGAAAACCTGGATCAAGCTGGATGCTCGGTTTACATAAATTACAAATGAGTGTCTACACTTGGAAAGGAATATACAAGGAAATGTGTATGAAGATCCTAAAAAGTCTTCCATTTGAATGGAAATGAAGGTCGTGACATTGAGACACTCCATGGACCTATCAAAGAAATCCAATCATGAGTTATTCTCGGACATTGGGCCGCCGTTTTTGCTTACTTATTTGCCAGCAAAGGCATTGTACCTGTGATGGGGTCACCAGTCACCACTCTATTGCCTAAAATTATTAAAGTTATATATAGTTGACTAAATTCTATTCACACTAATTAGATTATTAATTATAATATTCACAATTCGTGTCATCAACCAATTAATCTCGGCCATCCGATCAGTATCACGCTTCTAATTCTAAACCCCTCAACCAAGAGAGGAGGGAGGTGTTGGGGATTCCCTTAACTATTTTGGAAAGTAGTAAGAGAATCATATATTTATTATTCCTATTAATTTTTGGTTATTTTGTTCAATGATACAACAGTTGTAACTAACAATAAGACTATGTTTGGTTATATTTTGGTTATTTTGGGAAATGTAATTTGAAAATGAAAAAGATACAAAATTAGTATTTGTTAATATTTTGGGTAATGGCATTTATTTAACCGTGACTCAAATTATATAAGATTGTGATGGATGAGTGTATCACGCCTCATTACCAAAGATGATATATATGTACATAATGATTGTGCTCAGGCATATGACTAGGATCGATTCCACACCGCCAAGGCCGGTCCTAACCTTTCGGGGGCCCATGGCGAAAAGAGAAAAATGCTCTTATAGAGATAGAAAAACAAAAATATTACTTACACATATACTTTTTCATTTTTCATCATCCAAAGTATTGAAACTTGAAAGAGTGCACTATTGGCAAACAAAAAAAAGCAAATAACTATTTAATAAATTTAGATCTTCCAGCATTTTGCGAAGCAATATAAATTATCAATAAGATCTTCAAAATCAAGTTTTTCCAACATTTTATTTTCAAAATGTATATGGGACATAGTCAAATGCAAGTATGACTTTATCAATTTTAGTTTTGAAAAACTTTTATCTATTGTTGCAGTGTAATTGTATGAGATAGAAAAAAAATATAGGAGATAATTCTAGAATTGGAGAAGATATTGGATGCTCTTCCTACTTTTTTTGATTTTTTGTTTTTTTAATTGAATATTATATTGTTGTCAATCGAATAAACAATTTTTATGGGGCCCAATCGATATTTTCTTTTACAAATATAATAAATAAAATATATACTTGTCTATATGTATATATACTTATATATAAATTTGGGGGCCCCAAAAATTGGCAGCCCTTGGCGGTCGCCCACCCCGCCTCCCCTCAGGGCCGGCCCTACACACCGCGCGTTCTCTACCCTCTCAGGATTTGTACAAGAAAAATGATTGTAATATATATTGACATATTTGGTTTGATATTATTCTATGAAAACAAAATTATTTTATGGAACAATTTGACAATTGTTGCATCAAATAGGTGAGAAGTGTTTCAAAAGAACTCCTTTTATTTTATTTTATTCTTTCAGTTAAATATATGCGGAGGAATGAAAGCATTTAATCGCAAATCGCAATCGTACAGAGCTTAATTAGGTTTGTTTTTGGCTCAATAAACCAACATAGGAAAGGATAAGATTTGAAAATGATAATTATTCCAGCCGGCTAGATAAACAAAGTGGTTGGTGTGATAATTCTGGAATCTCTCAGGTTTTTTTCAATTCATTATATCCTGTTTCAAGTGTTTTGGTGTGTGTATTTTTAGTGGTACTATACAGTTGGGGGACATATTTTAATAATTGAAATTTCAACTTCGTTACTAGGTATATCACTCCAGGCACTATCATAAATAAATAAAATAAAAACTATTAGTAATGACATATTAACATGCCTAAACGGTGATGTGATAATGTCAAAATTGTTAATATATGTATTAAATGTTTTTTTAATGTACAAACTTAATAGTGACAATAAGGATAACATGATCATTTTGGTGGTAATGATAATTTTTATGATTTTCTACAATATATCACTAATTATTGTATGTGATTTTTGTCACTAGTAACTTGTGGAAATTTATTATTTAAAATTCCTCTAATTACTATTCTTTTCTTGTGTAATATGGTGATGACCTACAATAATGCTTGAAAGCTCAATAATTAATCAACATATGTCAAAAAAAAAAAAGCTCAATAATTGGTACATATTATTTTGCAAATCTTGGTGAGACCATCTTTGATTTGGACCATCACATTTGTTAGTTAGAGAACCACAAATACAATATCCTGATGGTAATAATGGCCATTACAAAACCAGATAGAATTACACTATTAATTAAAGTGACATCAATAGATGATAAGCCTTTTTAAATGTCAGCTGGACATATAAAGCATATTAATCTAATTCTTATTGCTCTAAACAATTAGAAAGTCAAAGTAAACGTAGACAAAATCACTTGAGACAAATAAAACACAACAATTCCAATTTAAAAGTCAAAAGATGACCACTTTTGCCACATTGTCTCCTCTCAACCCCAAACACACTACAAAAACCCACCCTTAATTCCCTCAATCCAACATCCAAAATAAAACAACCATTAGCTCCAATTCCATTATTTTCCTCTCCAACCAAAAACTGTCATTTAATTTAATTTAATTTTATATATATAAAAAAAAAGAATGTTGGGAAAAAAGCTTGATTCAATGAAGAAACTAGCCAAGAAAGTTAAGGCAATTGGTGCAAATGCCAGCAATGGTCCATCATACTATGAGTATTGCTTGCTCAGGGATAACGAAGAGGGGCCCACCACGCCGACCGGGACTTTTCCGGTGTACGTGGGCGAAAACCGGCAGAGATTTGTGGTCCCCACCGGCTATCTCTCCCACCCTTTGTTCAAGATTTTGTTGGAGAAGGCTTATAATGAGTTTGGATTTGATCAGAGGAATGGCCTGGTTTTGCCGTGCAGCGTGAGCGCGTTCCAGGAGATTATTACCGCGGTGGAGAGCAGCAATGGGTTTGATTTTGGGGAATTGGTGGAGGAGTTTCTTTAGGGGTAGATTAATTAAGGGGTTTATCTCTTAATTAATTAAAATTAATGAGAAAATGAGTTCAAGGAATCAAGTATGTTCTGGCCTTTGCGATCGATATACAGTTAATTAGTCTATCGATATAATTTCTTGCAGACGGCAGTGTATGTCTATAGTATCACATTTAGAAACATATATTAGCTATATACCAAGTTTCTATTAAGCTTAAACTTGGTGAAAATCAATTTTTGTAATAGTTTACAGGGTCAAGGAATAACATGCAATATCACTTATGTGAAAAGTAGCAATTTCACTTGTCACCAAAAAGCTCCCAACTTTCAGTGCAAATCCATAATTTCACCCTAAATATCTACATGTGGTTTAAGATTGCTGATTAGGGTTCTGCTTGTAATACAAACAAATCGTTAGGGTAAAATCCCACGTTCAGGTTAGAAATTGACCAGAGAGAACAAAAGTATAGAACCAAAAGATGATGTATTTGAAAAAGACCTAAGTGTCAAGTTATGTTATTTAAATGAAATGATGGAATATTAATAGGTATATTTGTAATTGTATATATGGTTAAATTCCTTTATTAAGATGATGCATGTATGAACCTCTGAGCTTGTAGCTCAAGTGGTATCGTTTACCCTTTGTAATGGTCTTGATCAGGGTTCGAACACTGTATCTTTCAGTTTCTTTGAAATTTATCCACTCTCCTCCAACCACTACTCACAACTTATTAAAAAAAATGATGTATGAACCTCTAGGACATGCATCATATGGTTGTGGGCTTGAACTATTCTAGCTTTTAGATTTTTCTATAAAATTAGCAGTTTGGGTCTTTGTTAGATCAAAATTGTATATATGATATATTTCTAGTGTATTGGAATACGAGAGGAAATAGAGAATGAAATAACAGATCCAGACTGGGGATACCAAGCTTCTGGTAAGGCATAATTCCAGTTCGACATTGTTAAGAAATTGGAAAATTGTAGCTTATATGATTCTTCTGAGTTTTCCATTCGGCTCTTTCCGCTTTCGTGTGACGGCTCCACCGTTGGACTGACGCTAAATGAGAAACATATCTGAATCATTTAAATCTATCAGGCCCAATGATTCATATGTTTTTATGATAGTCACATTCTATCAGGTCATAGTGCACTATGACCTGAATATACAATTATCAAGGCATTTTAATTTCTAAATATGATAGTCCCTGTAGGCTATAAATATTTGCACTCGTGTGTGGAACCAGATTATTACTTTGCATTCTAAACTTGAGAACGACCCCTTTTGATGTTCTATTGTTCTTGACTTTTACTAAGTTAATCGGAAATGTTGGTGGCCTCCTCTAAATTGAGACTAATTTCCATTCTTACACTAGATTGAGATTATTTAGGACCCTTTAGTTTAACCCAATAGAGCATTATGTGATATAAGGGAATGCTCTAAATTAATGACAGTACCACTGGCGTAAAAACTAAAAAGTCAAAAAAGTTAAAGATCCTTTCTTATTTAGAATGGTGGTCAACTACTCTTTTAACCCTCCAAATCCCCAATGGGGATGCAGAAATCAAGTTTTACCTCAAGCTAGAATACTTGGTCAAAAATAACAGCCTATCAATTTTTTTCTATCAAAGTAAAGATTTTTTTTTTTTTTTCAATTTATACATCTCCTCATAAGTTTTCCCCTCCTAATTTCCGAGGTGTTTTGAAAATGTCAGTCATACACCAAAAATCTCCATTTTCGTGTCACTAAAAAAAAAATTTCTACCCAAATTATGATTGCTTATGAAAATATTTAGAAAATACGTTATTCATTCACTCTCACTTGATTACACCAATTATATCTACTCATTTTTCTTTAAAAAAAATATTATTACACATTCTCACAAATTCCACTATTCGCGCACTCATATATTTTCAATCGTCAAACATATCTAATCATTATTTTATTATTATTATATCAAATCAACTTTCATCATTACATTTTAATCTCAACTCCAATCACATTCTCTAAATTCATTCTTCTTCTTTTAATTTTTTTTTACCACTACTATCTGGCAAAAAAAAAATCAAAATGAAATGAAATCCAATCGTAACCTTAGGCGCAAAGGCGGATCCAGGGGGCAAGTGGTGGTTGCTGCTCCCTCAAAATTTTCCAAGATTATTTTCTCCTTTTATAATTTACTTGTTATTTAGTCTATAACTATGTATAAACTAAGGGAAAAATACATTCCCTCTCCCCAAAAAAAGTTTGAGAAAAAATTCTTATAATTGTAGGAAAGAAAAAAACCACGTAAAGTGGACCACAAATCATTCTACCCATCTTCCTTTTCAATGGAAGCATATAAATTCTAAGGCAGACACATATTGGTCTTAGCAACAGCAAAGCCACTTGATTTGCACTGAAGTCTCTTGTTTGAGACTTTGATGTCTGTGGTGGACCAAATAATCTCTAGTTTTGTGGTGAAAGCTCTTTTCCAAATGTCAACTTAATTTTAGAAAGGTCTTGGGCTTCAAACTGTGTGTTTATTGTCTTGTCAGTCTGGGCCCACTTTCCGTAAGGGGCAACTGGGGTTTGACACTTGACTATGCTCTTATATGGACTATGGAATGTTTTATAGTAATGCCAAATGACAATGGTTAGGTTTCAATTGGATTTATACGTGATTTATACGTACTCTGAACTCGAGTACTTTTTAAGGTTTTTAAGAATTCAGTCTATAATATGTCTTAAATCAAACTTGATTGGTATACCTGTTAGACAAGTTAATTGACCCCTTTATTTATAATTTAAAAAGACTAGATTTTTTTTTTAAACAATGCATTTGAAACTTTCTCAACAATATATCTTTCAAATAAAATATCATACATTTATACCAATTATTTAAAGTATTAAAAAATTAAAAGGTGGAATATGAATTAATTTGCTTACTTCATTTGATTAGGTTGGATAAAATGAAAATATTCAACCTAGCTAGTCACATGTTTACTTTTTTTGGACAATAAGAATGAATTTTCATTTATTTATCACAGAAACTTACAACCGATTCTATCGAGTGAAAAAAACAGTTGCGTGTTGAGATATATCACTTGTGAGTTGTCACATTGATTAAGAAAGGGGAAGAGAGTCCAATTTATAAACCAAGTGAGCTACTCCTTCTATCACCAATTGGTTTTAGGATGGAACCTCACTTGGTGGGCTTGAGCTCTCTTCCCCATATCGTAAGACGCTTCATGTGTGGGACCGCACCAAGTCCCCCCGAATTTAACATGGTATCGAGCAGGCCCCATTGCTCGGCCCCAGTGGGCCCATCACATGATGTGATTGAGCATGGAAGATCCTGTGATGATAATTAATGAATTGTGAAGGACTCACAAGTGAGGGGGCGTGTTGAGATATGTCACTTGTGAGTTGTCCACATTGATTAAGAAAGGGAAGAGAGTCCATTTACAAACCAAGTGAGCTACTCCTCCTATCACCAATTGGTTTTAGGATGGAACCTCACTTGGTGGGCTTGAGCTCTCTTCCCATATGTAGACGCTTCATGTGTGGGACCGCACAAAATCCCCGAATTTAACACAAGTCCTAAGCATCATAAATTTAAACATAAATTTTGAACTTAAACAGATCTAGTTGATCAGTAGAATTAGAACATCGCAATGATTATGCTGAAAAAATCACATACCGAAGAAATTGATTTTGCTTTATACCACGTGTAATGAAGTAGCGGTTCATCTCAATCTTCCAACAAAATCACAATATAGAACAAACACATTTACTAGGAAGATAATTAAAGTCACTTATTGGGTACAAATAAAAAGTCATAGTGGGGACAAATTTATTGAGACTAAATCAATATATATCTAAATCGAACTCATTACCACATTTGTTGTTTCATGAAGTGCAATTTAGTCATGAGTTTGGAGTGCTTGCTTGTAAGAATTTTTCATCTCTTTCATTTTCTCGGACGAATTTCTCACGAGAAGTGCGATTGTGTATGGAAATATTTAAAAACTTCACTATTCATTCACGATCTCACTTTTCCAATCATCAATCACATCCATTTATAATTTTAATAAAAAATCACATTAATTATCATCATTATACAATTATGTCACAACTATACTATTCACTCTTTCTTATTTTTCAAGTCACCAATTACATCTAATCATTATTATACTAAAACAACTATCATATCAAC
Source organism: Rehmannia glutinosa (assembly GCA_016081115.2). Classification (NCBI taxonomy): domain Eukaryota; kingdom Viridiplantae; phylum Streptophyta; class Magnoliopsida; order Lamiales; family Orobanchaceae; genus Rehmannia; species Rehmannia glutinosa. The sequence continues at coordinate 497,490 of JABTTQ020000358.1, forward strand.
TCTTATCATCACATTTTCAATCACACTTTCAAAAATTATTTTCATTTTTCAAAATAATTTTTTCCACACTATTCTTTCTAAACATAGAAAAAAACAAAATGAAAGGTCAAGCAATCACTCTCCAAGTGTCTATCCCTAATAGTTTATCTCTATCCACACATATATAAGTGGTGCAATCGAGTCTCAATCCATTTTGATTGTTGACTGATTTGAGAGAGAATGACATTACCATTTAAGAAGCCCCAAACTTTGTTATCTGCTATCCATGGTAACTATTAGGTGCAAATTAATGAACGTTTCTTTTTTTTTTTTTTTTTTTTGGCTTTTGGAAAATTCTTCCTTGACCTGATTGTATCAAATTTAAAAGTGGTAAAAAGAAATATATATTTGTTCTATAATTTGATATTTGAACTGCACACCAATCACAGAAACAAGGTTCAGTTGATATATAACAAGGTTCAGTTGTTATATAAACAAATTATTCCGCAATTGTTATATGGTTGACATAGATTTCAGGGTATTGCATCAGTCATAGTTTATCCAGTGCGCACCAAAATAATAGTGGTGATCAGTGACGAAGCCAGAAATTTTGTGTAAGGGGCCCAATTAACATTAATATAAAATAAAATATGATACATCAATTCTAAAAACGATACTTTAAATAAAGACTAAGTTTGATAAAGTCAGTGTATTAATACAATTACATCAATATATCATAATATTCATCTTCTATTCTCATATTTTGAAATCGTTGCATAATATCTCTATTGGTAATATGCATATTTCTTAGTGTATATTATCAAACAATTATTCAATAATTCCTCGCCAATGTTGAATTCTTTAGTGGGAATTCGATAATGAACCCTAAATAATCTTAAAAGAGATGAATAAAGGTACAAGAGAATAATGTCAAAATTCATGTTCAATATTATGCTGGAGCAAAAGAAAATGTACAAAAATTTTGAGAAAGGAGAAAAAATGATCAAGATTCAAGTACTCAAGATTCACAAATGGGAAGGAACAACAAAAATGAAGGAATTGAAAGTTTGTTTTTTTCTCTATTTTTACATATTTTCTAGATTTTTTTAAGCTTATAAAGTGGAATTACTAAAATACCCCCAATATTTTTCAAGATTTCAGGGGGGCCCAGTATCCCCCTTGGCTCTAGTGTGGCTTCGTCTATGGTGGTGGTGGAAAAAATTCCTCAATAGAGTATTTCACATAAGAACAATAATAAATAAATAAATAAAGGGTATCCTTGTCGGAAGCTAGTTTCTAGCTTGATTATCAATAGAGTTAACAATTACATCGGGCCACTACTGTTCTAGCTCCCGCCGAGCTAGAGAGAAAAACCGGGCTAGGCCGAAATTCTTTTGGGCCAATATTTTCATAACTCAGTCTGACCCGTGTAATATATTTTATTTGGGACCAGCCGAGCCGACCAGGCCATTTGGCCCATTAGGTCGGGCCAAATAGGCTCGGTCCTTTTTGGGCATCCAAATTTAGGGCTCAGTTTGGCTTTATTGTCGAGCCGAGCCCAAATTGCCAGCTGTAATTATCAAAACTTAAAAGGATTATAAGAGCACCAAATTCAAAGCAATTATTTTAATTTTTTCCTTTTATTGTTAAAAGAAACTAAGAAAACGAATTTAGCAATATTTGGATATCAAATGCCTAAGCAATAAATATAACAATTGTATATTATAAATTATATGACCCTTATGTTTTGTCCATATTCTCTAGTCTGCAGCAGGTCCAGCCCATATTCTTGGTGGGTTTTATTTTTAGACCAAATCCAGTCTTGAGGTTCATGGTCCACCCAAGTCCGAATTCACATCAACTGGACCTTGTGGAGCGTCCAAGCCAATTTATAACTTCTACTTTTGGTTTACTAATAAGCTGACTTCAAAGTAATGACAAAATATAAAACAACCCAATATCCTGAAAGCCCAACCCCCCTCAGATATTCTACCACCCCACTCAGTGCATTTTGGAACAACCATTCTCTCTATTCCCCCACCAAAATCTAGAGATGACCTTATACAAATCATTATAAATCCCAATAGGAAGTTTGTAACAGGACATTACATAGTTAGGAAGAGCACAAATCACAGATTTAATTAGCACCTCCTTCCCAGCCATGCTAAGAAAATTAGACTTCCAATTCAGAACTCTCTTCTTTGCCACCTCAATAGCATATTGAAAAACCTCCTTTTTAGCTCTCCCAATAGTTAAGGCAACCAAAGATGCTCAATCTTCCTATGCTCCAATACAACACAAATAGCCCTTCTCACTTCCTCACTAGTATTAACACTGAAGAACACGATGATTTTTCAAAGTTGATCTTTTGCCCAGAAGCACAACAATATTTATCAAGCAATGACTTAAAATTAAAGGTCTGATCACAGTTAGCCTCACAAAAAAAGAAGAGCATCATCAACAAAGAACAAATGATTAATCATAGGGGCAAATCTTGAGACTTTAAGACCAGAAATCAGGTGTTTTCTCTTAGCTTGATTAATATGGTTGGAGAAGGCTTATGAAATAATAAGAAAAAGGTAGGGGGATATTGATATTGGGTCTCCTTGTCTAATACTAATTCCTCTTGATGGACACACATACCCCCTGCCTCCCCATTAACCAGAAAAGCAAATGAAGAAGAGCTGATGCAAGAAAAAATCCACAACACAAATTTAGGAGGAAATCCCATCTTGTGAAGGACAGCCACTAAGAAATGCCATTCCACTCTATCATACGCCTTATCCATATCAAGTTTAATGGCCATAAACTGCTTAGAATTCCTTCTATTATAGTTCAAATAGTGAAAACACTCATGTGCCACTATGATATTATCCAAAATCTGTCTACCAGGTACAAAAGTTGTTTGGAACTCACTAATGCATGCATGAAGACAAGGTTTGATCCTATTAGCCAGAATTTTAGAAATTATTTTATACAATGTGTTGCATAGACTGATTGACCTATATTGAGAAATAGAACTTGGATTTTTTACCTTAAGGATTAAAGAAATAAGAGTATGATTCATACTCTTAAGCAGTTTTGGAGACACAAAAAAATTCCTAACAGCTCTACAAACATAGCTTGAACCAAATGCCATTAAAATTGAAAGAAATAAGGGGTCATACCATCAGGCCCATGGGCCTTGAATGAACTGAGAGAGAATAAAACTTCTCTTATTTCCAGATCTCCCACAGGTCTTAGGAACCACTGGTTTTGAATTTGTGAGATAGAACATGGGATACCGTCCAACAATGTAGTATCAGTAGTTCCCAAGGAAGAAGTAAACAACTCCTGATAATAACCATTAATCTCCTTCAACACCTCCTCCCTGGAATCACAAACCACCCCATTAGTAGAGCTCAACTTCTCAATACAATTTATTTTCTGTCTTTAAGTCACACAGGCATGAAAGAACTTAGTGTTTCTATCACCCTCTCTAAGCCATTGATTCCTCGACTTTTGTTTCCAAAAAATCTTTTTGTTGTCATAGGCTTGATTGAGCACCCTTTTCGAGAATCCCAAATCTTCCAGTCTTTCTCATTCCCTTTACAACACAACTCCTCCATTCTCAAATTCTTATCCTCAATGATTTTAGCTGAATTGGAATCTGCTCTTCAATGGTTCAAATATCATCAATCCCCTAAAGTTCTTTTGTAATTGTTTGAATTTGCCCTGAAAATAAATAAAATTAAGAAGCCATAGGCCCCCAAACTAGAGGCAACAAAAATTGTTTATTGGGCTGGATAGTCCTTCGAAGCGAATTTAAACAATTTGGGTTGGGCCTCGGGTAAAATTACAAGATCCGATCTCACCAATCACCATTGTCGGCAACGCAATGAGAAACCAACTTGGTCGGCAACGCAGCCGAACACCATTTATCCATTTCGTGCAATTAATTGAACACGAGTGAACAGAAAATTGGACACACTTATCACGTTTTAAAAACCGGAAAATTTGAACATAATATACACGTCATTAATAATGAAATTTTGAATACATAAGAAAAAGAGACATTTTAACTATAGGTTATATACTCTAGCATTGCAAGAACTTTTAGTATTACAAGTTCTGAATTTAGGTGATTATTAGCCGAGGAAATCTTCTTCACATTATTTAGAAACAACTATCAATTGTTAAATTTTTATTTGAACAATGCGATTTCAATTTTCTCCTTGTTTTTCTTTTAAATTAACAAGTTCATAAATCACGTCATGGTCTGAAAAATAGAAGGGAAATGCAGAATTTGAACTATTTTCTCTCATTGCCCCAATGTCAAAACTATGAGGAGCCATTATCATTAGTAGTAAAATTTTTGTTTAGGGATAATTAAAAAAACCTTGAGGTTATGGCTAATTAAAAAAAAAAGAGGTTTTTAAAAATTACAAAAAAAAATCTTTGAAATTTGACTCCGTCTTATATTTCTCCTTCGTAAAAAAGGCATTTCAAGCCCCTAACATTTAACGAAATATTAATGTTATCTCCGTAAATTGAAGGCCAAATCAAACCTCAACGCTATTTTTGTAATTTTCAAAAACCTTTGGGTGTTTTTATAATTAGCCCAAACTTCAGATTTTTTTAATTTTTTTGTAATTATCCCTTTTGTTTATCAATTTTATTTTGAAGTTATCAACCCCGAGTATTAGGGTGCAAAATGACGAGGGAAGTCCACTAGTGAAGGGCAGTTTAGATTTTCCCCATTTGGCACGCTTTTTCCGGAATTCCAATATTCCATTATGAGGACAGCAAGTTGAGTTAGATATCTCCCATATAAAACTCAGAAAATCGCCACTTGCCCATAATGGAACTCAGAATATATATTCTTCATTAAAGTGCGACTTTACGTATTGATAAGCATCAGGTGGGACAATGGACAATAGGTCAAGTGGATACCAAAATTTGTTTAAGTAATATTACTAATCTACGTTATAGCATGCATACTTTTACATCCCACATCCAAAAAAAAAAAAAAATCAGGGATTATTAATTCAATATGCGTTGAACTCGTGAACACTACATATTTGATAGTTGATATTGATTCAATTTGATTTTATGTTCTCATAAATTTGTTTTCGAATTTCAAGATATACTAATAATATAGAATATAGTCAATACTCGCTAGGAAAAGAGACAATTACAAAAATAAACCCTGAGGTTTGAGGTAATTACAAAAAAATCCATAATTTTTTAAAATTATAAAAATCCCCTGAGTTTTGATTTTGTATTATACTTTATCCTTTTGTAAACAAAAACATTTCAAACACCTCCTCCTAACATTGAACACACACCACACCGTCCACATTGGTACGAAGTACTATAATGTTAATTTTAGACTTGAATATTTATTTTTAGAATTCACCAAGAAAACATCGTAAAAAGTAAATTCATTAAATATTCATTAAATATAATAGTATTTTTCTTAGTACAATTTATATGAATCGAAAAATTCAAATCGTTAAAATTTGCAAAGTAAGCAAAATAAAAATTAGCTCGAATCATGTGTTCAATATACTATCCTTAAAAACATATTTGTCTCCTATTCTGACGCCGTCGTTTAAAGGGATAAGAAAAAAACCGGATTACCTATTCCGACGAACTGAAAATTATGCCTAAAAATTATCATAAAAAATTATTAGGAGATATATGGAAATTTTGTAAGTTTTTCTGTGTTCTTCAAATGTGATAAATAAGCCATATTTATAGGCAAAAATATGATCTTTCATCAAATAAAATATATGCATTTTACTATTGAAAACGTCAAATAAATTTGGCCTTTACTATTTAAAAGGTCAAAAATAAGTCTACCTTTTACTATTAGAAAGGTTAAATAAGTAATTTTATTCAAAAACATCCAACAGAAACTATGTACTATCAAATTTTTATTTTTGACTTTTTATCAAAAAAAAATTTGATTTGATCAATAGACTATGAGATGCCATTTGTATAAAATGATATCTTTATTATAGATATTTATTCACTGTATTGAAAGATCTTATGAAATCCCATAAAAATAGGAGATTCACACTGATTTAACACTACAAAATGCATTTTTCTCAAAAAAAAAAAAAACACTACAAAATGCATGCATAGATAAGCAATATTAAAAAAAAAAAAAGATTTACGAAAATTGGTCAAGCCAAGAAGTCTAACTACAGTACAACCGCGTCTCGCTACTCGTTAGAATATCATTATCAGATAAAAAGACCTACAACTACCCTTTTTAAATGCCCTTTTTGAAATCCACAATTCCTTAGGGAACCATATATATATATATATATATATATATATATATATATATATATATATAGGGGAGGATCAGTGAGGCAGTACGCAGGTGAGGCATGGTGAAAATTTGACTAATCTCAACCATCCCCCACTATTAATCAATGGATATGATTTAATGGATAAAAATATATTAAAATATTAATTTAATCAATATAAGGGTAGTAGGGTAAAGTAACATAACAAGTTAGTTACAAAAATGGAATCAAATCTATTTCTCTCTCATACATCTCCTTTTCCCCAATCTCACGTTTCTCTTTCTCTCTCTCTCTCTCTCTCTCTCTCTCTCTCTCTCTCTCTCATTCCTCCATTAACGCAAATAAAGAAAAACGTGAAGAACTCGAAAATTACTGAGAGAAAAACACGAAAAATCGGTGCAATATTACGGATAAATAACTAACAAAGTGAGTTCGAAAACTAAATATGCAACAAAACTCAACTAAATATGCATTATCCAAAACTATCTATGCGGCGTAAAAAAACTAATATGTATGACAAAGATAACCAACTATGCAAGATGTCATAAATTATGCAACAAAATCAACTAACTATATATTATCTAGAAACTATCTATGCATTGTGGAATAACTAAATATGCGAAGACATTATGTAACATCTCATTTTTATAATTTCCAAAAGCAACATCCCATTTTCATAACTAAATATACATTATATTGAACCTATTTATGCAGTGTAGTATAACTACATACGCATGCGAGACGTTATATTCAATTATGTCTTGTTTTCATAAAACAAAGTGCAACAAAATAACTAAATATGCATTATTTGATGTCTAATTACGCAGAGAAGAGAAGTTAACCCTAACTTTGTAAAATAAAAATATTTGGAAAGAAAACAGTTCCTTAAATTCCGCCACAAAATCCTAAGAGATGTCTATTTGTACTTAAAACTTGGGACCACTAATTTGAACCATAAAATCATTTGGGACCACTAATTTGAACTACAAAATTACAATCTTACCCTTAAAATCAGCAAAAATTAGGAAATAATTAAAAAAACTGAATTAATCACATCCCTTCATTTTTTAAAATCAATGGGTAAGATGAGTCCACACTGCCTCACCTAGGAGAGGTGGTCTCATTTGAACTAAATCATATATATATATATATATATATATATATTTTGCATTAACATATGATTATACAACGTAACTGTACTATAACTCTATAATTAACCTCAAACAGTCAAACTGGTATCTTTCAATGCAATAACTGAAATCTTCTTGGCAAATTCTATTGTTTAAATATCTCCAAAAATATCTCAAGATTTTGTCCAACTGATCTACTATTTAGCTATGTTGTAAAAATCTCCGTCTTCCCCGACATCCTCACCAGCGCTAGGCCCTCCTTATCCGCATACGATTTTTTTTTTTTTTTTCCGATTAGGCCCGCTAATCCCGCCTAGGCGCTAGACCCCGTCCGCCGCCAATGAAGCACCTAGCGCTTTTTACAACATTGCTATTTAGGGAGATTCTTACCTACACGGCTACGGATGCCCTAGATGGCTAGATCCTATATTATTCATTGGTATTTTATTTTTAAATTTTTATTATTATGTACTTCCGGGAATTGAACCCGGTCCGTACCAAAGAGAGGTGCTATTCTACCATTTGGACCAATGGTGCTTGTTGTGCATATTTAGTATAACCATGAATATAACCATGGATATAAAGCTTCATTATCATCCCTTCATTTTAGAAATTTAAATTTCTCGAATACCAAGTGAAACTTTATCCGAAAAATAGTGATACTTTTGAGTAATAAATATGATACTTTTAAGGTGAACATTGATACTTTAATTTTTACATATTCAAAAATAAGAATTTTTGATATACGCATTCTAGTCTCATAGCTAATGTTTTTTACATTGAAAACCGATACTTATGATGGAAATAGTGATACATTTGATATTAAATATGATACTTTTATGATGGACAATGACATTTTAAAATTTTAAATTCTCTCGAATAAAAAATAATACTTTATCCGAAAAATAGTGATACTTTTGAGTAAGAAATATGATACTTTTAAGGTGAACATTGATACTTTAATTTTTACATATTCAAAAATAAGATTTTTGATGTATTCATTCTAGTCTCATAGCTAATGTTTTTTACATTGAAAATCGATACTTATCTTTGGAAATAGTGATACATTTGATATTAAATATGATACTTTCATGATAGACAATGACATTTTAAAATTTTAAATTCTCTCGGAAAAAAATTGATACTTTATATTAAAATAATGATACTTTTGAAAATAATGATACTTTTGATAAGAAATATGACACTTTTAAGGTGAACATTGACACTTTAATTCTTATATATTCAAAAAATAAGATTTTTATATTAAAATATGTGACCGTATTAAAAAAACATGATACTTTATCTCAAAAATAGATACTTTTACTCATAAAAGTGGTACTTTTAACTCTGTCATATTTATTTTTCTTTTGTCACCGTACTTGTTAGAGAATTTTTCTAACCGCAAGTCTACGGTGCCAAGTTTTAATATAGGGATATGAGTAGGGTTGTCGTATCCACGGGGGAATGCGTGTATAAGTACCAAGTATAAATTACCTATGCTATATTTGAGATCAATAATAGATGGATGTCTCAATTTATAAATAAAAACAACTAGATATAACTAATCAAAATATAAACATCTAAATCTATGGGAGAATGAATTTAGAGGTGTGATGAATCTAGTTTTCCTTATGTTATCAATATGGTATATCAATCACAAATTACCAATTTATAAGTCAAGATTTCTACAATAATCATTTCCTCTCTCGAGTGCCAAATGATTTTAGATCACAATTGGGAAATCAATATCTCTATAAAAATCACCAATTGAAATCTTGATAAAAACTATGAATCTTGGTTGATGACTTCAAAGGATTCACAAATCTCTCAATTCTATGAAATCCTAGGTTATGCTATTTCAAGGTCATGTATTCAATTACCTTTCTCAAGAGTCAAATCAAATACACCCAACAATCTAAATTATTGATCAAGTAATTTAGAAGCAATAAATCCAAATAGCACAAATAAATTGAGAAATCTAGATTGACAAACCACAATCTCAAAACATAAGTTCAAACATAGATTACATCAACCCTCTAGAATTATAGAGTTTAGCCCATGATGAAAATACAAATATCCTTAATCAAATGAGAATGCATCTCAAATCATACACAAGAAACAACAAAGAAGGAATTAAAGAGATTAAAGAAGAATCTTATCTATTTCTAGATGATAAATGTCTTCAATCTTCTTCCCCAACTCTTTCCTTGTGTCTTGGTGGTGTTGGTTTTCATCCCCAAGTATCCTCCACGCCCTAGTTCAAGCCTACCATGTATCTATTTTAGTACCTCATTTTAGATCCAAAATCGGACATTTCTTGTTTTGTCCGCCCACGGCGCTTGAGCAGCAGCGCTCAAAAATGGGCGCTGCAGAGCCAAAACACAAACCAGACTGCCCATTTTCGTGCATTGGAGGCGCTGCAGCTCATGAGGAGAAGCGCAGTCGTAGTAGAATACTCCTTGGCAAGGCGGGCCATTTTATTCATAGTGCAGCGCTTCTCTTCTTCTTGCGTTGTAGCACCATCCAAACGTCCGAATTTGCTTTTTGTGTCTTCATAAGAGTTTTAGCCCTATCTCTTATCTTTCCGTAGCCACTTTAATCAACTCAATATCAATTTTGTGGAGAGAGTTATGGCCAAAATACTAAAACCTGCCAAAGGATCTTGAAAATTCTAGACGCTGCGTTTGGACATTTCTTGATATCAATCCCCTTCTTGTTTGATCATCCTTGCTTCTTTTGACATGAGACTCATTCTATGACTCTAGACTCAATATACTTGGCCCACAATATGTCTTGGCCACTCAAATGACTCGAAACAATATAAATTAATGCTTAACCTATGAGATATAACAAAAACGACTCAAAATACTCAAAAACAACACAAAACTCAAGTCTAGGAAGCCCAAATCAATGGTATAAAACCAAGTAAACAAATACCCCAAACTTAGAATATTGCTTGTCCTCAAGCAATTACAACTCTAAAATGAAAAATACAAGACACAACAATACAAACAAACCGCAAAACTTCACAACCAATATCATTTGTCTCATACTCATTTCACTATCAATCAAGCATGTGTTTTAACATTGTGATCAAAAGTATGGAATGTACATGCCAACTCCGTTTACATTATTCAAATAGATTCACGCAATCAAGTGTTTTCAAAATGATCCATTTTTGAATATAGAGATGAGATGCTTAATAGGACCCAGCTTGTCTTTCATACTAATCTCCACTAATGTAGGCTAATGTAACACAAGGATCAATAGGACTTTTAAAGCTTGTATTGTGGGCTTAGGGTAAGGTAGGAAAATATGAGATTAAGTGGCTCAAATCACCCAAACACACAATTAACACTTCAATTATCAATAAGCTACTACCCTTCACTTTTTGACATCCCCAATGTTTATGAACCTTCAATCCCGATGATTTTTCTCAATTTTTTTACACATATTTTTTTTTAGGAACCCCCAAACTTATTCTTTTGCGTACATGGGGTTCCATATTTTTTTTTCTGCAACTTCATTCAATTAAATACACACCCTTCTCATCATACCCTCCTCAACTTCCAATATTTTTTCTATACTTTGTGTGTATGATTGATGGGTAATTAGGATATTAGCCTTTAGGCTGGGTATTAGATTGGTTGCCAAAGAAGCGGGTTTATAAGGCTCAAAGGGGACACTAGGAAAATATAATACAAAGGTAGGCATTCTAGGTTCGCTTGTTCAAAGATGGCCTAAATCACTTCCTTAATGTTACTTCACCTAGGATTTCGCCTCGACTAGTGATTAGACAAGTTCTAGATCCTGACCGGAGCAATTTTTTTTTTTAAATAAGAGAGGTGCTGTGGGTCAATGGGTGTGGGCGTGTGCGTTGGGGGGGGTCAAATTTGGGCGGGTGGGGCGTTGGGTGGGGCGCGGCAGCGGTCGTGGTTGATCGGGGATCCGTCTTTTAAATCTATTCGTAAAAGACGGTCCTACAGAGACCTACTCTTATTTGGGGATTGGAAAATTTGAGGTCAAATTCAGATACATTTCTTGAACCCTTTAGCTGGTTAATTATTATGTTTATAATTAAGATGGATTTTTTTTTCAGAATGAGCATTAAAATGTACTAATTTTTAATATGATCAACATATTTTGGCACGTGGATTGGCAAGTTTGTTAACTGCCAATACCGAGGTCCCATGTGTCGGCTGGATTTCTTTTGCCACTTTATTTCGTCCATTATCCGAAATAGAATCATTAATGTTTTATTTTTTTGAGTACATTAATTAAAAGTGAACAATTGGCCAAGTGGTGAGTTCCTTTTAAATTAAAATAATCATTATTTTATGGGTAATTACAAAAAGGCCCTTGAGGTTCGGGCTAATTATAAAAAATTCTAAAAACTTTTTTAATTACAAAAGACTCATTGAAATTTGATTCCCTTCATATATTTTTCCTTTTATAAGCACAAAAAAAATTCAACCCCCATAATTTAAAAATAATTACAGTTACCACCTTAAATTTAAGACAGAATCAAAACTAAGGGCCGGAATTTTTTTGTAATTTTATGGCATCTCGATTTTTTTATAATTAGCTTTGAACTTTAGGGGTTTTATGTAATTATCCCTTATTTTATTCAAGTGCCAATAATCTTTCATATTAATAAATCACAAAAACTCCTACCGATCAAAAAAAATAATCACAAAAACTCCTGTCGAGACCATCTAACGGGTCTTTTCCGTTAGACGAATCCAACTCAACCCAGGTTTTTCGTAATTTCATGCACCAGTGACATGTTTGTAATATTCTAGAACAGTGCATCTCGAAAATTAAAGTATTAGTAATCCTCGAAAAAATATTAATAGTTTGATCGGGACACATTGATTCTTTGGCGGAGGGGATTGATTCGAGATCATTCAGGCGGACTTATGTTGGCTTTTCATTGTTCTCTCCAGGGTGTCTCAGCTTTTATGCCGAGCTTCTACCGGAGATGGGACCGAGGCATGCCCGTCTTTTTCTCTTGATTTGGATCGAGTTGGACGCGGCGGCGGTGGTCACCACGATCACTTAGGTGGCCTCGCTCTTGGCAGTTCATCACACCCCGATTCGCATTCGAACATACCGAGGACCTTGAAGATTCGATTTCCCACATACACGAGAGGGAAATCGACCACAGATCACCTTGCAGAGTTGGGAGCCGCTACCCTTAGCGATCACATTGTTGATGAGGGTACGACTTCTCACCACCTCCTAGCGCTCATTCGGATGGACCAATTTGGGATATCCGAGCTTCGATTTTCATAGATCATTGGTTCACCTTTTATTTTTAGATATCTCATTATGATAGTCTTTCTAGATATCGTAGTGATAGGTTATTTGTTCTTTGATTTTCTCCGCCTTGACGGGCATGGCATTGTATGATATTTTGATTGTTTGATATACGGGTAGGGGATCACGCCTCAATCCCCACCCCGGGGTGTTATTTTGCTTTAAAAAAGTATTAATAGTTTCAAGAGTATTTTAGTAGTTCTCCTGAGTATAATTAATTTTTTCTCCGGAAAGTATTAGCAGTCCCTCAAAAAAAATATTAGTAGTAACGATGAAATATATTAGTAATCTACTTGAACAATTTTTTTCAGTAATCCTATTGAAAAATATTTATTTTTTTCCATCAATAGTATTAGTATTCCTACTAAAACGTATTAGTAATCTTATTTAAAAGTATTATGTTTTCCGATTAAATGTCTTTTAGTATTTCTCTTGAAAAGTAATAGTTTTTCTCATAAAAAGTATTAGTTATTTCCCCAAAAAATATCAGTAGTAATCCTGAAAAATATTTGGTAGCACCCCTAAAAATATTAGTTTTTCCTCCGAAAAGTATTAATAGTCATCCTAAAATGTATTAAGTAACTCTCCGAAAATGTATTACCTGCGGCCAACGGATGAGATATTGGTACTTGTGCGGACTATTGGTGGACTGACGGGTCAAATATTTAGATTCGTCTAACGAATTAAATCATTAGACCATTTGACATGAGAGTAACTCTTAATAAATTAATTTGAAAAAAAAGTTAAAGTTGTTATATGTGAATCGAATCATAGTTTTGTGTACGTAGAAAATTATATAATAAGAAAGGTGTTGAAGAAAAAAAAGCAAAAAACCAAAAAGGTGATGAGCATGAAGCATCACAGTCTATTTTAGCACATTATTTTTTTTTGTTTAATGTGATCACTACTGATCCCACAACGTGCAGACAACTGACAAGGAAACACAAACTACTCTCTTTTCCTTCTTCTTTTTCAATAATTCAGCTTCAAACAAATTACTCTCTTTTCCTATTTTTTTTTTTATTTATAAACTTAGGCAAACCGGAACGTATATGCACATATTGACTCAAGTATTATGAATTTATAGTAGAGGTCGATGATGTCAACGAGATCCTCTTAAATAAAAAAAACAATTATGTTCGACTCCAAATTTAATAATAGTTGATCTCTCCTCAAATCAAACTAACACAGATCTTTATTTAGTATGAGTCATAATCTTTTGTTTTTTGTGCATTCACAATTTCACATGGGGTATTAAGATAAGTGATTATGTCCGTGAACTAATTTATTATTAAAGTTATTCAAATGGGATTTGGCCAGATTGAGTTGATCAGCTTTATTTTGAATGTTTTTGATGGATAAATTTGAAGTTGGGAATTCAAATTAATAATAACAAACTCATTATTTTTGTTATTATATATTTGTTTAGATGGAGTCATTTAAAACTCATTGAGCGTTTCAACCCAGCTTCTTGTTGTTTTATTTGATGAGCATTTGTTACTCAGAGGAATTTTCTTTATCATCTTGAAGCAAGATACAAATTCTAGAGCATAAATTTTGCTAATTGTTCTTTATTTTAGTTCGAAGCAAGATAATGGCAATGTGGTTTTTTTGCGTGTCTAAATGGGATGCAAGCACAATTAATATTAAATAAATATTTTTGTCTTTCACAAAAACTTATATAAGACGATTTTGTGTGCACTTTGTTTATGAAAGAAGTCCTACATATAAATAGAATACAAATTAAACCCAAACCTCTAAAAGAACATGTTGTGTTTTAGAGGATTTGTCTAGTAAACAATTTCATGAGACTTTCTCATATAAGACCATTTCGTGTGTTTGATTATTAAATAAAGAGAATATCTTATTGAAAAAAAGGTCTCGAGGATGGATTAAGTAAGTGGGTGTGTTTTGAAGAAAAATAAGTGTGAATAGCGGGAAGATAACTAAAGTTTTTTTTTTTTTTAATTACGCTAAGCATCGGGGTAATTTTATAATTATCGCTAATAATAATAAGGGATAATTTCATTTTTCATACCCAATCTATACCCTAATTTTACTTTTGATACCCCTGTTTTCAACCTAATCAAGATTGGTACCTAATGTTCACAAAATTAATCAAATTTGGTGCCTTTCCGTTAACTCTAACAGTTTAACTGTTATAGCAGTTTCTTCTTAGAACAACCTTTCAATTTCGAGACCTAATGTTTTATGAATAATCTCTTCCAAGACTCCATACTTTACTTCGCTACAATAATGGAAATAGTCCATTACGACCATATCGTGCCCAACATGCTTCCGTAAAATTAATAGATCCCTTAAAATTCATACCTCTTTTGACCGAAACACTGCCGGGTTAAGTGGTTCGCAACGCCACCATCGGAAAATTATCGCCCCGGATCGTTTGACAAAAGCGACTCCTCACTGTTCAACCTCACCCTCGGGGAAGATGATCTGCAAGTTATCCACCCTTCAAGACTCGGCCAAAGACAAATTTTGGTTCGTTTTTCTACCCAGGCGTAAAAGTATTTCTTCAAAGGGATAGATCAATAGAACACTATGAACACATGTTGAACACATGTGAGTGGGCCCTTATCCTTTCCAGTGCATGATCTTGTCGGTCGGGTTTGGGTCGGAATCCTTTCCCAAACTCGGGTTCCTTTTGTTCGGGGCATGCTTGACAGATCCGGTCGATCCAACGGCCAACATGCGCCATGTTACGAGAATTTCCGGTAAGTTTCTTTGCTTGTCGGAATCTTGTTTTCCAGAGAATTCTTCTTTTGGTCTCAAGAGTTCTTCTCGCAAACCCCGTGGTTGATCCGTCATCGAATTCAAAAGGAAAGATCCATTCGCCGACTGGGAAGAACTTGAATAGATATTTGACTTTGTCCATTTCGATTAGACAAACCCAAAGACCCATGCTCGCCTGGTAGAAGCTTCGTCTTTAAAATGCTCCTACTAACATTGGTCCTTTTTCCTGAAGCCGCTTAATATATTTTAAAGCATTTCCATCCGGTCTTCTTAGCTTGATGAAATGAAAAGCTTCATTAAAGCCTTTCTTCATTTGGTTCAGAGCCGCACCGATAAAATACTGAGTTCCAAAATATCGCCGGCCAAGTGTGGATTATGGCCAGGTCTCTCGTAAATCGCTTCCCCAATCCATTTTGGTAATTTTGAGATTTTTGAATCCTGGTGACACGGTATAGATTGAAGCTAAAGCTCCAAAAGTATACCATTCCTGCGTACTTCATTTGGATGACTTCCGGTTTCATCCAAACTCGGGATACTTGCACGAGATATCAACCATTGTTTTCTCCGGGTTAATACCTTGTCTTGTAACTAGTTTCTCCCATTGCCTCGATATACCCGCATACGAGAAATCTTAATCTCGTCGGTTTAAACCTTAGATTTGCATGTCTCGTGGCCTAAGATTCAACTCTCTCTTTTTACCCCAGGTCTTTGGGTTGACTTGAAGACTCGGGTTGTGACACCGGAGCTTCAACATTCGTTACGCTGATTTGTACACCTCGGGGGATGCATCACCCGCAACACTTGTGATTATGGTACTTGAATCCATAACCTCCGGGTTAGAGCCCCGTACTCTCTCGGCCCCTTTTTGCACCGTAGGAGATGCGGCTGGAAGAGAGGCCCTTGCGATCTTAAGAACAATTGTCATTGAGCGAATGGCATGCTCGTATTTGACTAGAAACGGTTTGGTCGATCTGTTGAAGTCGCCCAAAGAACTTCTCGCATTGAGACATAACGCCCCAAAATCTCGTTCTAGACTCTCCAGGTTTTCTCCGAGATGTCTTACTCGTTTAAGGACTCGCCGAACGCGTCCTTCCATCTCGTGTCAAGAAATCTACAAGAATATTTTCATGAGATTTTATAATGACAATATCATAATCATAATATTGACATTGACTTGCCATCTAAGTAATCGAGCCTTTTCTCGGTTTTGATTCAATTTTGTTTTTTAAAAGCCTTCGACACTTGAATTATCAATTTTTAAAGTAAACTTTTAGCCAATAAAAATAGAGGCCATTTTTTAAAAGCCTTTCTCGATCGCAAATAATTCTTTCTCGTTAATATGCCACCGAAGTTGCTTCACTAGGGGTGAATAAACCACCGCAATATCTGCATGGCACTTCCTCGTTTGGTGTGACTTTCGTAAGAACCGCCGCGCCCACCATTCATCATGGCATCCGTGTACGTAACCAGTTCATCCTCGTCTTGGGAATCGCAAGTTTTGGAAGCTTTTTACAAACTTGTTTAAGTTGCTTAATTCCTTCTTGATGTTCATCTTCCCATTTGAATATTGCATCTTTTTTAAGTAATGGGCTAAACACCTTCCCGTAGTATGCTAGATTGTTAATAAACATTCCAAAGCAAAATTAACAACTCCTAGAAAACTCAAGTCGCTTCTTGTCTTTAAGTGTATCCGGAAATCCTGTATCTTTTCCACAATATGATTCTCAGAATAATTCTAGATTCATCGATTTCAATTCCGAGGAATTCAATCTGTCTTGTTGCGATTACACGCCTTCTTTTCCAAAGCACTAATCCTTTCTTTGTGACAAACATCCTCAAAATATTTCCAAATGTTTGAGATGCTCCTTCATGTTCTTTGATGCGATTAGAATGTCGTTGATATATACGAACATGAAATCGAAATAATCTTTGAAAAGATTATCCATCTTTCTTTGATATATCCGGGGTGCGTTAGCCAATCCCATAGGCATCACGTTCCAAATATAGTGTCCCGTGGTGTGGAGAAAGTCAGTAAACTTCTTACTTTCTTCCTCCATCTTAATCTGGTAGAATCCGGACTTGCAATCGAACTTTGAGAATATCTTGGCACCTTTGATACTGATTAACGGATGTTCTCTCGCTTGGGATATAGTATCCGCCGAACTCCAAAATGTTATTAATCCCTTTGTAATTAATAACAAGTCTTTGGCTTTCCTCTTTTGATTTCTCCATGGTTTCGACTAAGAATCCTCGGATCGCTATATGGAGAAACTCCTGGTGAAATTAACTTAAGGTCAAGATGTTCCTTAAGTATCTTCTCGCATATCCTCACGATCTTCCCGATTCATAAGGATTGGTTTGAATCTTACGAACTCGTACTCCTTTCCTGGTTTAACCTTTAAGGAAGCTTTGAGCTCGTTCTTGTCCCACCAGTGCCAAAGGATCTTCATTATAATTCCTTTGGATTTTCTTCTTAACATCTTCGAGTGATATTTGTTCCTCAATGGTCACGCCACTCTGTGGATTCTCCATTAGACTCATCCATAATTCTCGCAATGGTCTTGGAGTAACTCGTTCTTCACCTTGCACTCGAATGAATACAAGTTGTTATCCCATATCTTTTGATCCTTCAATCGAACCAAATTGTCATAGGATAATAATGCTTCACCAAATTTTCTTCGATCCGCCATTTTTGGATTGCGAAGTTTGGCTTCATCACCACGCTTGTCTGCGAAAATTAATAGGCATTTTTTCGTAAAAATGCTTCCCAGTCTCTGGACAATAATCTTATGATCACATAAGGTTGTGAAAATAAGTCTTCTCGTCTCGTTCTCTTGTGTGAATCGCTTGAATGTTTGTAGGAAATTGTTTCCTAGCAAAATATCTGCACATGTATCATGGAAATAGATTGGTGGCGTCTTTACTTTGTACCATGGGGTACTGCCCGCGCCTCCGATCATTATTTCTGCTTGTTTAATTCCCCTGTTAAGGATAAGAATCCTTTTAGAGAAATCTCTTCCTGCAATGGCTGGTAAATCTTCTCCAATTTCTTTAGGAAAAACATCGGCTTTGTAGTACATATTAAGCACTGAATCAATATAGGCGGCGAAATACTCGGCCTTGTATTCAAAGCATATAACATTCCAATAGAAATGTATATGGAGAATGGACTAGTAGTCATCCGATTCTCGTATCTTTTATTAGCCACTGTCAACTCCATTCCGTCTTGTAATCTTTCCAAGGTTTATGTTCCTCAAGAAATTCAATTCCCAGTATTAATTGTTCGGGACCTTTCCCGCAACTCCTGTGATAGTAAGCTCAATTTCTCCTATCTTGGGCTTCCTTGATACCTTCCAACGATTGGTTGTTGGAGATAATATAAAACATCACAAGGAAAAATGTTATCCTTCCGAGTGATGTCGAATATTACTTCAACCTCTCGCCATCCTTCGATATTTCAGCTCTCTTTGTTTTAAAAACATCGGGGATGCGCTGAATCGTACTTGGTCTCCTTTCTTCCCAACGGCCGCTACTCACCATTCTCGTCTTGCCGAAAGACATCCTTCTAGGCTCAACTCGAGACTCGACTTTTGTTGAAGATGGTTGATCTTGAATTATCATATCAATCTCCTTAATAGTTGGAGATTCAATGATTTCTCGTAACACCACCCCTGGCAAAGTCCTCAAAGATTCTTGGGACTTCAATAAATTCCTTTCTCAAGAATACTTTGGAATGATGGGTATTCGAGAGAGCATAGGAAATCTTGTATGTGATCGAGTAAGGCCTGTTTACTTCTTTCATCAAATCGACTCTTTTGAAATCTTGATGAAGGGTTAGGACTCTACTGAAGTCTCGATCTCCCAAATTGTATGCAATTCTAGGATAGACATTAAATGCCAATTTCCCCGCATACAAATTTCTCAGAATCGCTCCAAGGCATGAATCCTTGAGATGCGAGATTCGCTTGTCAAAGACAACAAGATTAAGAGGCGAATCTATTCCTTCTTTGAATGTTGCTTTAATAATTACTCTTATGGCTCCGATATGAATCCATGAGAGTGTATTTGCAACTTCTCTTTTAACTTTGCTTTTGATCTCTTGTATTTCTCTAATAGGGACCAACCGCATCTCAATCAAAGTTCTTGGTAAACTCCATCGGAATAGCAAATTCTTCGGTTGTTACCCTATGGATAATTTGGTGTTTTTCATTCTTAAACCCAATTTTATCCAATGCTTTTTCCATAACTCCAATTGTAAATCCATCATGGACTTGAAGCTTTGGATCTTCCTTCATGATTCTCATAAGAGTTTTATGAGAAACCGTCGTGTGAGAGAGGAATCGACATATCCTCCCTCGATGTCTGTTGAAGAATTTTTCTTCACTCGATTCTCGAAAGCCGAGTCACTTCCATAATCGAATAGATCTCTTCTTCATAGATGCTTTCATCCGAGGAATATCCTCGAATTGATACACCGTATTAAATCCTCGATAAGAAACTTCTTCGATTCTCGTGTGGCCTCGAATCGCCTCGACTCGTTTTTGATTGCCTGGGCAATCCGTTGAGATATGCCCTCTTGCTCGCATGTCCAGCAATTACAGATCTTTGAAACTTTCATTAGCTCTAGTGTGAGCACGCTGAAAGTTCTTCTCCCTGGATTGCCAGATTCGTCTTGCTTGATTAGAACCCGATGATGAGGCTCTACTCCCGCTTGGTGATGGTCTTTGTCCCGATTTATAACCGGGCTTTTGTTTTGACTTAACCTTCTAGGTCTCCATGAAGACCCGCTTTTGTTGTTGCTTCCTCGGCGGTATGGATGGCTTTCTCCTTCTTCTTCTTGTGCCGCTTTTGGATTTGACCTCCCACAATCGTTGGGATATCATTATCCACGCAACATAGAGGAACTACTTTGTTAATTCCTCTTAATCTCTTGTAATTCATGTGCAAAGTCGCTTGATAAAGCACCATTCGATAACTTGGCCTTTAGGAAAGACATTTTTCCGCCACGTTTCTACTCCACTCCACCCTTGTATTCCCGATAAGCATTTCTCTCCAAGGACTCGGGATCTTGGCAAAGAATAGTTGTGCGGCTTCTTTTTCTTCAATCTTCGATTTCCACCGGTATTCGGTGAACAACTTGATATATTCGTCAATATGACAAATATCCAAGAACTTCAAGGCTATAGAGGGCTTGTTTATATTTCTTTCTTTTTCATCTTCTAATCCTTCAAATATCCGTCGATGAATTGGATTTTGAATAGTTTTGCCATACCATCGACAATTCCTTTAAGTGATTCCCCCCGATGTGACCGAACTTTTCGTACTAAAGATCGGTCATATCCCTGCAATCTTCACCGATCCTTCAAGACTCATTTCAAGGAGTAAAATGAATGAATCATTTGTAAGATCGAGGGTTCTCACTTTGAAATTCTCATACCAAGCCCATTCATCAATGAGAACTTTCTGCTTTTAAAATCGGGATGTCCAGATTTAACATCAACCCATACGGATGTATTGGGTCGAGGTGCGATCTTCCATAAGGCGCCGATAAACATTCGGCCTTCGGTAGGTTGTCCGGTTCCCGCAAGGGGTTTCGACCTCCCGTCCCTCGAAAGTGGATCACTCCCGGTCGTGAAATCCCCAAAGATGTGGCATCCTCTCGCCCCGAGCTCCATGATGTGAACCCGCATTTCTTCGACGTTAGGATTAATCGATGGCGGTGGTGGAGGAATTGGTCTACTTGTGGGTCATAGGTAACTAAAGCCGATTCTCACCTGCGTTCATCTTTAAATCTACAATACCTAATCCCGCCGAAGGATTCTCGCTGGTCATGTAGATCTTTAAGATTCATCTTTTCAATATCCATTTTTTAATTTTTGATGGATTTTCCTTTGATTAGAGCAATGAGCTTTTCCTCATCCGTCATTTTTCGTATGACTTCAGATTGGTTTCCCTTTTGGTGTAAATAGGTACCGCCCCAAAATCAATACGTTTCCTTCCTCCGGATGAACCAGCACATCCTCCGGTTCTTGACTCGTTTCAATATCATGAAGGAGTTAAAGAGTTTCTTCGATATTTCACCATCGTTTCCATCCGGTTGGATCCGATAAACTTGTATTGGTAAATGAATATGGCGGTTGCCATAATTTCGCACCGTCTTCTCGATTTCTCTAAGATCTTCGGAGATCTTAGATTTGTCTGGAAGTATCTCGTTCCACTTCCGTACTCCATCGTGAATCATTGTTCTCGATGGGAATTTTCATGAACCGTTTCTTGAAGGTTCATCAAGTGAACATATAAGTCCGGTTAAGCATCCGGAATCGCTTATAATATTCTCGCTCGCATTTTGCATTACCTTAAGGTTTCCGCTTCGGCTCCTCGCCGCTTCCTTTTTTCTTCATGTTGGTATTCCCAATATGAAACCGGTCAAGGTGTTCTTGTGCATACATCGTCAATATTTGACGATATGTCTGTAAGGGGTACATCTCGGACATCGGTCAGGATCCATAATCTCGGAGTAATTTCTCCTCACCAATTGTTAATTACATAAATATAATAAATTTAACTAAAAGTTCCTAATAAACCTAAGCTCGATACCATTTTCGCGCCCAAAGTAAAAGAGTTGAGATCAAGAGATCGGTCCTTTGCATAAAAATTGAAATATCTAGGGACCAATTTTGATAAATCAAGAAACACAGTGGTACCAATAATGATATATTCGAAAGTTTGGAAAACCTTCTACAACCAAATCAACCGGTCGCTTTTAATGATTATTTAACGCAGATATCCGAATTGATTAAAACTCAAAACGTTGGTACTAAAACCGATTAAATGAAAACCTTGAGATCAAAACTAAAAACTAGGTATAATTGAGGTACTAAAACTGAAAATAACCCTAATAATAATGAGAAAACAAAGGATAGTCAACTGGAGGAAGCAAAAGGAAAGTATTGGTTTTAGCCGACGAGTTGGAAATCTCAATCCATTCGCTCCCATAAATAGTCATCCACGTACGACTTCTTCATCAACTCAATCTTCTCAAACTATATTTTCTCTATTCAAAAACTCCAATTACATATCTCTGTTTCTATATTTTTCCCCTGTTGATTAATTTTTTTCCCACACAAATAATATTCATATATTCATGGTAAGTGTATAAATCTTTTATTTTCATTAATTTTTTCATCGATCATCGCATTAAAACAACCGCAAATTTTATTCATTTAGTTTTATTTTTTTTGGCAGGCTACTCAGATGAGCAATATCAAATATGAAGAGGTAAACCTATTCATCAATATTCAATCCTTCTGAATCTGATGATAAATCCTTTTACTAGAAAAAAATTTAAATTTGGATTAATTTTTGACAGGAATATATCGTGAATTCACGTGGAGTGAAGCTTTTCACGTGCAGATGGGTACCTGAAAACGTTGAACCAAAAGCTTTGATTTTCTTGTGCCATGGATATGCCATGGAGTGTAGCATCTCAATGAGAGGTCAATTATTTAAATTAAATTAGAAGTCGTTTGAGATTTAATTATTTTATATGATATGAAAAATAAAAATTAAGTGATTGGTTGATTTTATTTGAACAGGTTGTGCTAGTAGACTGGTTAAGGCGGGATATGAAGTTCATGGTATCGATTGTGAAGGCCACGGAAAGTCGTCGGGGCTGTTGGGATTAATCTCCGACTTCGATGATCTTACTGATGATCTCTCCGAACATTTCACCAATATTTCTGGTGAGATTATATGATTTTTAAATTTTTGACTCTGTTTTTTTGTTTGGCTAAATTGCAGTTTTAGTTCTATAACTACACCAGGCCGACAGTGATAGCCATACATAATTTGCAAAAAAAATATCTAGATTTCTTAATAAAAAACAAGTGTTCTGACGGAGTCTGGACGGGTTTAGGCGAGATCTAAATTTGCATAAATATAAGCACACAAGGGGAGACTAGCGCCTAGACTGTGACTAATCTGACACTAATTGGGATTGTTAGAACAGTGAGAAAAACTCAGCTTCAGTCTTTTGTTAGTAGGAAGTTGGAAATTTTGCCTGAAAAATCCACATGTCCATATTTATTGCCGAACCCGTTGGTGTAATGTTATTGAGATGAAAACTTAGGAAAGAAAAACTCATTTTGAAAATATCCGCATTAGCAAAATTGGTTCCAATCACCAGATTTCAGATTTGGTTGGAAGTATGGACACGTTTAATTTTTTGGCAAATTTTCCAATTTCTCGAATGACTAAAACCGAAAGTTTATTGAAATTTACAATACTTTATCTATAAATTATAATTTCTACGGTTAATCCTTTATAATAGTTGCATGACCAAAGTTGCAATTCAACCTTCTTCTTTTCTTGAATTACTGTTTTGATCTATTTTGGTCTATTGAATGTAATTAATAGAACCTTTGAATACTTCAAATTTCAAACATTAGTTAGAACAGAGTTTTTAATGGTGGGTCATGTTGAAAACAAAATTGTTTGCCCATGATGACGACTAATCTCAGTTGATGTACATGGTCCATTAGTTGAATATATGGCAATATTTTATTCAAATTATCAATAATGATGTCCTTGTCCTTGAGTTTACTTTACTTTACTTTACTTTAAAGTTTACAACTTGTGTGTTTCAATTTTCAAACTTCAAATAATTATAAATTTTCAAAGGTTTTAACTAATCTAATCCCGTATTTGGTGGGGGTCATGTGATAAGGATACTTGTTTTGACTTGACTTTTTATTGTAATTTTGCTTATGCAGAAAGGAAAGAGAATAGGAAAAGGATGAGAATTTTAATGGGCGAGTCCATGGGAGGGGCTATGGTCCTGCGATTGCATAGGAAGAAACCAGAATTTTGGGACGGCGCCGTCTTGATTGCACCCATGTGCAAGGTATATTTTGTGTAATTTTGTGTGTGTGTGTGTTTTTTAATTTATTTAATGGGAAAATATAATTTAGGATAACTACAATAGTCATCACTGATGTTTAGCTAATTACAAAAAAAAAATCTGTTCAAAAAAAAAAAAATTACAAAAAAATGCTTAAATTGTCGTTCAAAACTACAAATACTTCCTTCAAGTCTGCATTTACCTAGCATATACTCCCGTTTGAGGATGCATTAATGGTGCAATTTTTAAGATAAAAACAAATGTGGTGTATTTATATTTTTTTTTATTAAATTAGGCTAAATCTCAGAAACTTTTGTATAATTAACCCTGCAATATAATAATATAAATCAATTACTTATATACAAATTTCAGACTTGTGAAGTAGAGTGGACCTAAGACCCATACTGGTGGCAAGAAGGAGCTTTAGCTCTTTTGAGGTATCACGTTCGAACTTGGACTACAACGGATTGTAAGGTTGGGTCTTTTCATATTTCAGAGGATTAAGACCATCTCGGTAAAAGACTGATATTCCATAAGATCTGAATATAGTGTGGGGTCTCCATGCTCCCAACTGTTGTGGAATACCTTGCGTTCAGGGAAAAAAAAGTAGAGTTGACCTAAATTCATGATGCCTAAATTTCACTATTACCAAAAAAATTCACCAAATTGCCTTAAAAAAAAGAAGTTTTTGCCTACAATATACCGGCCTAGCCCCGATTAATCACCGCCTAGGCGCTAAACCTCCTCGTCCGCCTACAGTTTTTTTTCGACTAGGCCCCGTCTAACCCCGCTCCGGTCCCACCTAACCCCAATTACTCCTCGCTTAGATACTAGGCCTCGATTAACCGCCTAGCTGAAGACCTAGCGCTTTTTACAACATTGGTTTTTTTCATTTTTTTTTTCATTTTTTTCTATATAATGATATGAATTTTGTTCTAAAAATATGCAGATTGCTGATGAGACAAGACCAAGCCCATTGGTTATCACAATATTGACTTCTTTGGCTCGCATCATTCCAACATGGAAATTTACTCCAACTCCGGACATAGTCGACGTTGCCTTTAGAGACCCACAAGTTGTAAAGGAGGTACCAATTAATTGATTAATTCTCATCCCCACCTAATATAATATTTTGGCCACTCGTTACTGATATTAATTTATTTTTAATCAGAGAAATAATTAGGACTTTAATAATTGCATCTTTTACTTAGTTTATTGACATATTAAAATGGGCACAGGTTAGATCCAACCCATACACATACAAAGGGCGACCTCGTCTACAAACTGCCTCCCAATTATATAAAGTCAGCACGGATTTGGAAAAAGACTTGAAGAGGTGGGTTATGCTTTGATTTTTTATTAATTTGTGTTGTTAATTAATTCATTAATATTTGAAACTCATCATTTAATCATAACACGTAAAACTATTGAGAAATAACAATTAATTGGATCAGATTCGTTTCTCTCTTACGTGGATTCAACTTACAAAGGATAAATTAAAAAACTACCCCTAAAGTTTGATTTTGTTTTACATTTTACCCAACCGTTAGTTGACTTGACAAAATTTATTTAGAATTTGTTGTAGTCATCAAATATCTTACGATTACATGAAGCATCTTTTGAAATCTTACAAATAGCCCCAACTTTTTATGTAATTATTTGTAATATTTAGAAAAGTTGAGGATGTAACTATAAAATGAAAGACGAAAAATTGGGTCCATTTGTAATATTTTGAAAAGCTCAAGGATGTAATTGTCAAAAATTTGATGAAATCAGTAAATTTCGTCAGTTCAACTAACAGTTGGCGTGAAAATACAAGACATGAAGCAAAACCTCAAGTTTTTTGTAATTTTAAGAACTTCTATGGGTTTTATTGTAATTACATCAAATCTCAGGGGTGGTTTTTATAATTATCCCAACTATAAAATCACAGTGATATCCTAGAGTAATGAATTGAAAAACCAATTAGCAACAAATTATAAGAAATGCACTTTTAAGTCAAAATGCACACAATTAAACCCCTAAATCAACAGGTTTCCTTGCCATTCATTGTTCTACACGGAGAAGATGATAAAGTGACGGATCCATCTGTGAGCAAAGTCTTGTACGAATCCGCGCGGTCCACGGACAAGACATTCAAGTTGTATCCTGGGATGTGGCATTCTTTGTCCTACGGCGAGTTGCCGGAAAATCTTGATACGGTGTTTTCCGACATAGTCAAGTGGTTGGACGACAGATTTTTCGCCAGAAATGCCAAGCTGGAAGAGCAACAAAAGTTTGCTAATGATTACAATGTGCTGGAAAATAGCTCCACTAAAGAATGAATTTAATTTGTGTGATTAAAGTTTGTTTAATTTTTTTCTCCTTTTTCTTTTCTCGATGTTATTGATGAGCATGATATTGTAAAATGTGAAATATTGTCATGTACCGTTTACTCATTAAAACAGTGATTTAATTTGTTCAGATCTTGTTATAATAAGCACCGTTAGAAAATCTCAACTTGTTTCTTTGGATTTTAAGATTTTTAATTAAAAATATAAATTCATATATTATATCTAAAATATTCATGTAAAATATATTTATAAAGCATTTAATTGCCTTATTTTGGGATTTCATTTGAGTGTAGGATTTTTGGTCTTTTCTCCATAGCAAAAATATTTTTTGGCTATGTTTTTCAAAAACATATTTTTTAGCTTTTTTTGAGTTCAAATGGATATTTTGCCCTTTTTCATTTTTAGGGACTGGTACATATGTAACTCAGAACTGAGTATATACCACATCAATTTTTTGAAAACTGCTAAGGGTGCGATTGGATATGCTTTCATTTTGAAATTTTTTAATTTGCTAGAGAATAGTGGTAAAAATAATCGGAAGAAAAATATGAATTTTGATAGTGTGATTGGATGTGAGATGCAAAAATAATGATTAAGATTGATTTGATTCAAAAATAATAAAATAATGATTGGATATGATTGGTAGTTAGCAATGTGTGAGTAAGTGAATAGTAAAAATTGTGGAAGTGTAATAATGATTAGTTTTTTGTGAAAAATGTGTAGATGTGATTGATAAGAGAAAAAATGAGAAAAAGTGAAAGTAAGAGAATAGTATATTTTCCGAAAATTTTCATAAACAATCGCATATTTGGTCAAAAATATTATCCAGCGGAACAAAATGGAATCTCATCCATATCCAATCGCCGCCTAAGTATCTCAACAAAGAATACACGAAGGGCATGACTTTCGAGTTTTTAATCAAAATTGCTAAAAAAATATGTTTTTTGAAAACCATGACTATTTTTCATTTTTTTTTTGAGGAAAATGACTATTTTTCATTTTGACAAAACATAAAAGATCAATTTGGCATATTACCACTTTTGATTTTACCAAAAAAGAGCTCATATGGAAGATAAAATACTTGAATTAATAACAGAATCTTGAAAATGGCAATACTATATGGCCACAACAACAAAAATAGATGTAGCATTAAGTAATAATATAGTCAGAACCGATCGATTCAGATTTTCCATTCCAATTTTTCATTTCATTTCCTATTCCATTATCTCGATTAATGAACTTACCCACGTGTTATTCATCCAACCAATTAGAATAGAAAGTGAAACAAAAAAGTGGAACACGAAATCATTGCCCAATAGAACTATCTCAATCACTACTCCCATCAATCAGAATCTTCTTCATATGATCAACCATTGCATTCATCTGATCCCTCGAATGCAACGGCGACGGATAAACGCAGGCGCAATCCAACTCCCCATCGCGAATCGTGTCGAAAATCCCAATCGAAGGGCCTACGCCATGGACCGAAGCGCACCCAATGTAGTCCTCGACGCCGATTTCTTGTTGCATTTGATTGGTGTTATCGATCACCGGGTCCTCAAACACTGAGATTAGTGAGGTCCTGAGCGACGACGATGCGGTGAGGCTTGGGTTTTCGATGGCTTTGCGCATGAGGTAGTTTATGTCAGTCATGTCCGAGAAATGTTTGTTGCACTTCTTGTAACGTGCGAAATCATTGTAGCACCTTACGGCTAAGTCCCATAACTTTTCGGTTCCTTTTAGGGTGTGTGTGTTGAGGAGTGCTGACTGGTATAATCCTGAATAATAAAGCAATATATTGTAAATAAAATAGGATAAC
The DNA here is from genome assembly GCA_016081115.2 of Rehmannia glutinosa. Lineage (NCBI taxonomy): Eukaryota > Viridiplantae > Streptophyta > Magnoliopsida > Lamiales > Orobanchaceae > Rehmannia > Rehmannia glutinosa. Next base: position 526,019 of record JABTTQ020000358.1, read on the forward strand.
TACAAAAACACCCCTAAGGTTTGGGCTAATTACAAAAAAACCGAGAGTTCTTTGAAAATTACAAAGTAACCCTTGAGGTTTGATTCATCTTACATTTTTCCCGATGAGCACAGAGGAGGAGGAGCAGGTAGAGTTAATTTTTAGGGTTAATTACAAAAATTGCCTCCCGGATTTGAGTAATAACAAAAATACCAAGAAATTTTGAAAATTGCAAATATCCCGCTGAAGTTTGTTTATGTATTACACTTTACCCACTTCATAAGCAAAAACATTCTAGACACACGCTCTACATTTGTAAAATATTACTGATTACCCTTATATTTATGACATAATCAAACCTTAGGGATTCTTTTGTAATTTGGAACTTTTGTGGGTTTTTAGTAATTATCCCAAACCTCAGATGTAGTTTTTGTAATTATCCCTAGTTTTTTTCTTAATGAGAGATAGTGGTCCTCTGTTTCTACACTAAACAGTATATAGGGATAATCACACAAACTATCACTCAGATTAGCCTAATTATAAAAGTTATCTTTCAAAATGAGAAATGAGACCTTAAGGTGTTACACCACACATCGTTTAGGTTTATATTTACCTAACAAACATCGCCATCCCGACTCCCGAGGGTGCAACTTGTAAAATAGACAAGGGTGTTTTTGTAATTTTGAAAGATAACTGAGTTTTTTTTTTAATTGCGCTAAATTTCAGTGGTAGTTTTTGAAATTAGAAATCACCCCTAGTATATATGCAATTTATGGTTCCAATGGTAATGTAGGTTTTTTCTTACCATAATGATGAGTGGAAAGAGCAGGTTCAAGAAGGGGCGGCAATCAATAATAGTTACCACCCCATATTTCTTCTTTAGCTGATCCGATTCTGGTTTAGTGGCATGTGCAGCGATTAGTCCAGCAGCTGCTAAGGCTCCACAAAGTTTAATCCCTCTTGATTTGCAGCCCTGCAAAATGAGTGCAAAATTAATCTCAAGAATGCAAAAGTGTAAATAAAATCATACCCAAATCCAATATGAATAGTTATGGTGAAAATGAACTGTGCAGAAAATATTTGGAATTAAACAGCACTATTCCAGGGTCGGATGTTCAAATGAGCAGATCCATCCTTAATGACCTTCATGATATTTCTTAGGGATAATTGCATAAGCTACCCCTGAGGTTTGGGTTAACTACCAAAAATCCCATAGGTTTTGGAATAATACCAAAAACACCATGAGGTTTGATTTGATATTTCATATAAGCAAAAACATTTCAAACATTCCCCTTATATTTGTAAAACATTGCTATTGCCCCCTTACATTTGACACATAATCAAAACCTCAATATTTTTTTTAATTTTCAAATGTCACTGGTTTTTTTAATAATTAACCCCAAAAACTTAAGAGTTAATTTTGTAATTGTCTATTTCTTACTGATAAAAAAGCTTTCACTAGGTTCTTGTTCGGGAAATAGAGGTGCAAATAAGCCAAGCTATCCGACAGGGGCCTACGATCGGGCCTACTTTGAGCAGACCCACACCTTTTAACAAGCCTACTTAGATAAACATACTAGGTTTGGGTTTTTACAAAACGCTTTCAAGCCTAATAGCAGGCATACAAATTTAAATACCACAATATATATTATATATTTTATTAATATTACTATTCTTATATAATTATTGAATTATTGTAATCGGAAAATTATATATTAAAATAAAAATATATATATTCTTTGTAGGCCTTTAATGGGCTTTTTAATAGGTTGACTAGGCCTATTTATTAAATAAAGCAGCAAGCAAAATTTGGAAAAAATGTCTACTATGTATAATGACCAAGTTTAGGCCGAATATACGTAAAATAGGCTGGGCACCGTCCGACGCAGCCTAGCCCGACCTGGCCTATTTCCAATCCTAGGAAACTACCAACAATTTCCCTGAACAATTGAATGGTGTCACATGTTTTGGGCCTATACAAGCCCATGTTCAGGTTGTGTCACCCATGTGGGTTTTGATCCAAATTTAATAGAATGTAGGCCGTCTCCTTTCAAAGACTCTTTTACGTTTCAAACCCAAAACCAAGCATCCCACTTACACTATGGGAGTGTTTTGCAAAAACTTCGCTTTTAGAAGAAGTGATTTATTATAAAGAAAGTAGTAAGTAGTTGAGAATCGAGAAGTTGGTAGTGTTTGAAAATAAAATCAAAAGTTGAGAATGAGAAGTTCTTGGGAGTGTTTGATAAAAAAGTAGTAGAAGTGCTTATTTATTTGTAAAATTCAAATTTGAAGTAGAAGCGAGAATCTAAAGACTCTCTCCTCGCTTTTAGATTCGATTAAATGAAGTAGAATCAAAAGCAGAAGTTGTTCTTGCAAACACTAAAAAGCTTTTTTTAAGCAAAAAACAAAAAACACTTATTTTAAGTGTTTGCAAACACTCCCTATATATAAACTTATAAAGTGGTTTTAAACATTTTCTAGTTTTCAACATTGGAAGCTCATTCTCCCGACCAATTTTGAACACTGAATATACTATACTAATTTACTCAATAAGTAGATTCTGGTAAGCCAAATAACTTTTTTATTGTAATTAAATCGGATCAATTTAAACATTTAATCAAAAAAAAAAAAAACTTAAAACCAGTTTCCGAGTGCTTTAACGAAAATATTACAACATCAAGATGAAAACTATATGTAGAAGGTTTATTAGGTTTTATCAGAAGAACACAAAGTGATCTAAAGTTTACGTGATAATATATACTCTTATATTTGTACCGACCTATATTTCATGTTCCATGTGATATATTCAATACATTACATCAATACCATATCATCTTGTATACATCAAATGAAACATATAATGGACCAGATCTCGTGTGCTATAATGCTAGAGCTATCATTATCAGCCCGATACAATGGGTCATTCCGATCGCCCGATGAAAAGGTTGGGTTGTGTTGGGCTGCAATTTCACGGACCCAAAAGGAACCGTGCCTATTTGGCCTGGAAATTGGTCCAACTCAATCATTTTGTGTGTCTTTCAAAGCATGGGTGGGTCGGGCTCGAAATAGTGATCTCACGATGGAATTTGGTTAGACCTAATTGACACCTCTAGTTATTGTACACCTGATGTGTAGGGTACAAACTTAGCACTCCCTTTCATCACTCACAAAAATTCGTTGTTCATTAAATTCAAATTGACTTCTCGGCAAGCTTTTAGCCAAAGTAGTTGAAAAACATTTAATTCACATAGTGTAATATGTAAAACAGAGTAATATATAGCAATAAACTCCAAAAGTACAGGTAATTAATAAAAATATCCACTTACAGCAAGAATCCCCGCAGTTTTTTTTTTTTTTTTTTTTTTCTTTTTTTGCCATCATCCAAACAGTGTGTGTTCATTTGTAGTCTCACAACCTCAGAAGACCTAGGCAATTTCGTATTTTTGAATTTCAAATTAGTAAGCCTAAGTGAGTTGACAGAGTACCCCAACATGTCCATCCCATGTGCCCAAAATGTCTTTTTCGCCATCCCATTTGGGATCATACTTTCGATTCCCATTTTACCCTCCCCATCATTCTTTATTCCCGGCTTCGTCCCGCCGCCCTCGGCCTCCACGACCAGCCCCATCAGCTCCATAAGCAACGACACGGCCGTCGTCCGGTCGCATATCGAAGCATGCAAACGTAGAACGATCGCGCATTTTGCGTCGGACAGGGCGTACACGCTAGCGAAAATTACGTCAATGCCCTTGGGAGGGAAGGAATTCGGGTCGGACCAGGAGTTGATGTTCAACTCGTGTTCCAAGATTAAGTGACTCGGGGAAAGATTATTGGAGCCTTGTTTGGCGGAGAGGGTTTGGAGGAGGCGCGTGGTTGATGGGATATCATGAAATTCGATATCGACCTGTGGGGTGGTGGTGGTGGTGGATGTGAGGAGTGTGTACTCGTTCGTGGTGGCGTTGTAGTGGAGTTTGGATCGGAGAAGAGGGTGAGTTTTTCGGAGTTTTATTAGTATTTCGTGTAAAAGTGGGGTTTCGGATGGCGATTTAGCCATTTGGAGTACTAGGACTGTGGTTCCGGTCCCACGCGACACTGCGAGGGACCAGTTTTGCTCAGTGGTGCTCATAGGACGATTTTTAGTTGAGTCGAACATTTCTGTGTTGTGATGAGTGCCCGTCATTGTTGTAATTTGCGGTGGTGGTGGTGGTGGTGGTGATGAGAGTGGAAGAAAATTTGATAGGTAATATGTAATTGTGTGATAACATGCATATGTTTCCTTCATTGGCTGGTGGTACATATATAGTTGAAGAGGAGTTATTATGGGATGGAATTAATGGTAATGCTGAACAGAAAGGTTACAGTATGAATTTTGGTTTTTTTTTTTTTTGATCGGTAGTATGAATTTTGCTTTGAATTGGGGTTGGGTGGGGTAGAGTCAAATCATTTACTGAAAAAGTTATGGTGCCATTAGTTGCAATTAATGTTGGTGTAAAAGGGTTGTATAGTACTTGTATTGAGTTGTCTATTGACATTTCCAAAATTAGGGATGGTGCAACACTGTCTATTTATTTTCTTAGTGTAATTAATGTAGATTAATAGGGCAGAAACGATATAATTTAGAATGCTCAAATCAATTCATATGGAGTATAATGCAATTATCATCACTATTGATGTGGAAATATATATGATAAAACCAGAGTTGTATAAATTGATCTAGGTGCGCCCGTTTAGGCACCATCTATGTTGAGACAATTAAATATTGGAAATGAACCTCACCACTATAAATATTTCAAATAATTTTATACATAATATTTTTAAAATATACACCATAAGATGCACAAAGAAACATAATTCTACGTACTTTCCAATTTTAAAATTCACTCAAAACTATTCAACCAAATAAATCTCATTTTAAATATATATAAAATTATATTTTCATTCATTCATCCAAATATAATCTCAATTTTCACATGAATATACATAAATTCACAAAATTCGTTTCCAACACCAGAATTGGAAATGTACTATGGAAACACAACAATTACTACAAGAAAAAATATGTAGGTAAGTATTAAGAAAATCACAAAGTGTAGGTAAAATTGTTGTAGGTGTAGGTAAAATATTTACCTGCAAAATCTAAAATTGTTGGTAACTACCTACAGAAAAACTGTCGGTAAATTGAAAACTATCGGTAATCTGTCGGTATAATTTGGGGAAAAATAATAATTTTTATTCTGTAGGTAACTGTAAAATTTAGTGACAACATTATTTGTCAATAAATTCTGTCGGTAAACTTGGATTTCTTATAGTTATCACAATCTCCCAAGTGTTTGGGAGAAAAAGCAGTTTCAAAATGAGGTTTTAGATAGAAAGACATAAATATTCTTCTTATTATCATTAGGGAAATATATGTTTTTCAAATTTGAGGATAAGAATGTTAAAATCAAACTTTTTTTTTATTTACCAAAATACAAAAAATATTTTTCCAAAAACATTTAAATTTTGATTAAAATTGAAGTAGAAGCAAAACAGAAATTGACATTTGTTAATACTAAAAATAGTTTTTATTTTCAGTTATTATTTTTTATTTTATTTTTTTTGTGTCACAACCACTCCCAAAAATTTGTCCCACGAAAATATACTTTGTCCGTGTATATTTACTGCAATTTGTTGGCTTATTAATTACACACCCAAAAAAAATCTCCCACACGGTTTTGACTTTTCTAATAGGCCTAAAATTCTCAAAACATATTATTATTGTTTAAAATAAATTGTGAAACACCCATTTAAACGATCAAAAATGAACCTAATTAAACCTTACCGGAATTAAGAACAAATACATTTTCGATTTTCCCGAATAAGTGGAATCTGTATTTTTCACATAAGACATTTCCTGTGCTCGAAAAACTTATGTCAAAGATGCATTCATTTTCGCCATATTGGCAACTTAGGATGCATGTGGACATTGAATGCTCTGTCTTTTTTCTTTTTTTTTTCCTTTTATAAAGTAATAGTCACAATATCAATATTACACAAGACAAAAACTTATGTAGGACGGTCGTTGCTATGGGTGATATTTTTAGTGTAAAAAAATAATATTTTATCTGAATACACTTAAATTTAGTGTATTCACACAAGGTACGTATCACTTTTTACACTAAAAGTATCACCCGTCGCACCATTTGTTAATAGACTAAATTTAAGTGTATTCAGACTAAGTAGCATTGTTTACATCTAAAAGTCATATTTTTATACTAAAAATATCAATTTTTACACTAAAAGTGCAATCCATCACACCGTACGACCATCTTACAAGAGACCTGCTCATACACAAAAGATCAATTAATAATTAATTGATTCATTTATAAGTAACTAGTAAATTATAACAAACATCAAATATATGTTCACCTCTTTGGGCCTAAAAAAAAATCAACTCATCAGTTTGTTTGCGTTCTAGTACATCGAAAAAATTAGTTTTTGTATCAATTTTCTTTTTTTTAGTACAATAAATATAATAGGGGAGAGGAGAGGAGAGGGTCTTACACACTCATGAGTACAAAAATTTAGTTTTTGTATCAATTTGCATGAACTCAAAGCCATGTGAGTGTTACTACTTAGCACACAACCACAACACAAATTGGGTTAAACCAAATTCTGTTCAAATTAAAATTCCTTTTGTTTGTTCATCAAAAGAAAAAATAAAAAGTCCTTTTGTTCGAATTAATGTCCGTTATATATGCTGGTGTGTGTCTTTACTCTTTACTCAGGGGCAGTTGGTAAGATCGTGAATTCTGGTATATGTCATATAATTAATGATCCTATTAATTGTTGGAAAGTAGTGTACAACACGCTTTTATGTAATTGTACGTGGTCCTTAATTATCAGTTTTGATGTATAGTATATGATTGTTTGTGATATCAACTTTATCTTGATGATATAGACACATTCTTTGGGTTATTGGGAAAGTTCGATCTAATATGAATGTATGTGTTATCTTTCCACTATTTTCCCCAATCATACTCAAAAAAAGTATATGAATGTTTGTAATGAACAAACATAGAAGAACACAATATACCTAATAATACACTTAATTAAACAACAACAAAAATATATATATAATTTCGTCATTGTTAGAACAATTAAACAAAGTTTCAAGTAGTATAAATACTCTCTCATATTCAAAATAAGTGACTTTCTAGGAAAACAACAAACATATTACAGATTATATTAAAATACCCAATATACCCTTAATTAATCATAAATGTCGCTTTGAAAGAAAATAAATTTAGGCATTATTGTTAATAAATATAATGGTAATTTGGGAAAAATATTTTTGATCAGTTATTGTCACTAGGAGGGAGTATAGTACAAGTATTATTGTTTCCTTACCTCACTCGACACGCAAAATAAATTCGTAATATGTGTGATTACATTTTTTTCCTTTTAACTTCAAACGTTTTGAGAGTAACATACCTTCATAATTTGAAATAAAGACAGGAATACAGTAAATGTCATGTACTCAATGCCTTATTAATAAAGGAAGTCATATATAAAGTTATTATTTTTGTTTTTGAAATAAATCATACGCACGAAATTTACACGAATTGCGTTTTCATGAATTTCGTAATTTTTATCATAATTGAATTTCGGAATTTGTAACGATTTTCACTAAAAATTTATAGCTTTTTTATTATTTGGGTCTTAAGAAAAGGTGGTCACACAACACTAATATCAACTGATTCGGAGAGAATGCTAGCTGTGAAGTATTAATTAATTGAGAAGGAAGTCTGTCGGAGTAGGTCTATGATTATTTAAAGATTTGATGGATCAAGTCATGGACTTGGTTAATTCGTAATAATCTCCTTTTTTTCTTAAAAAATAAAATAAAAGTATATGTTAAAATCTTAGTGCAAGTGGAGTAAACAAATCATACATAACCCATTTTTATATAATTTTCACTACAAGAAAAAGGTAATAGACATCGGTTAAACATCGATGTTGAAAGTTGAAAAAAACCGATGTTGAAAGCCCTGTTGTTAAAGGGGGGTTTTTAACATCGGTTTTTAACCGATGTCAAACAGTGAAACAACTTCGTTTAAGAAACGATGTTTATTAAGAAATATAAGTGATGTTAAAGCCCCTGTTGTTAAAGTGTCAACTGTTTAACAACATTTCATACCCGTTGTTGTTTCCTTTAACAACATCGGTTTACAACATCGGTTTGCAACCGATGTTGAGACCTGAAACCACAACGGCTAAAAGCGATGTCTTAAATTGCATAACTGATGTCGTTTTTATTTTTACACATCACTTTATAACCGATGTTGTTTGTTTTTTTAAACTGATTTCATTTCATTGAGCAATATTCTGTTTTTTACCCAAAAATCCCTGTAATTAACGACAATAGCACCAATATTTACCAAGCTAAAACAACAAACAATTAAGTACAATCGAAATTAAAAACTATAACCTGCATTAAGCCATTCATTGAAAATGTGAACAACGAGTTAAAGGCGAAAATGTGGCTATACAAATGAGTACTTAAAGGGCCATAATGTTGCAACATCCTCATTGTTCCCAATTTGTCAACTTACATTGCAAATCCTTACTAGTAATATTTTTAAACAAAATCTAATGAGTGCTAGTGGAAATAGAACAAACACGTCCTCAAAACATCCTTCGACCCCGCGATCTGGTAAAACAACCTGAAAAGATGGGTATAATATTAATTTTTAAGTCGAAAAGAAATCATCAACCATATGACAGTCTAGTGAAGGCATCACAACACATCCTCAAATCTATCAACAAATTGCATGTGTAGATATCATGCAAAATAAATAATATATATATATATATATATAATTCTTTACAAAAAATGAACTTTTGTTCTCACAAGAACCTACAGTAAAGAATACAAACCCAATTTTAACACCCAGCAACTACTTTAAAACGATACCATTTATTTGACCATAGCAAATGTGCTTGTTTGTGGTATTTCATAGTCATAGTCATAGTTTGAAATATCCAAAAACATAAGCGAGAACAACTCATCAATAAACATATTCACAAGCAATAAACCAAACAAATTTAACTATTCACAAACAAAATTCTAGCCAAGTCAATGGTAGCTTGAATACCTATTCTACTCAAACATGTGATCTTGTATGCAGATCACGATAGTATATTGGCTTGAGTGACCTATCACTCTTGAGTGCAACTAGCAATTACGAGAAATTTCCAAAGGCAACTAATGAATTGCATGATTATTTAACTTCTCAAACTCGTCAGACGAGATAAGAAGACTTGTTCAAGGTTTAACTTCTCAAGCTAATCGCCTCTTATTGATCTTGGTACAAGATCTTGCTCCTGGGGTGAAGTCAAAATTAGCAAATTGAGCAGTGGCAAAAAATATCAACAAAGCATTGGTAATATAATACGGACTTTGTTGAGGAGTATAATTGGGAAGTCATTATTCAGGAAAAAAGACAACCGAATGTTGATATCACAATATAACTAAAGAAATATGTTGAACTACAAGACATATAAACTTAGGATAACTTTAATACATCAAATAAGCTTTTGCTCAAACTCCTAATTCATCAAGCCCAAGCCAGGACTCGAGTGAAAAATTCAAGCAATTCTTGACAATTATAAATCTCGCATAGTAAAGTCCATTCACATGCCACCATATATGGCATAAACCAATACATGGTACACATGATTTGAAAAGTGAACCTGCAAATATAAAGATTCCGGACAAAAAGAACATATTTAAGAAGGCATCCGAAAAGCCAAGGCTCTTACTCGGTTGAACAAAACACACCATAGGGTTGGCCTAAATAACAAACCGAGTCCAAGAACAATTTTTAATTATATTTTGCTTTGGATAACGACTGATTCTAAGAATGATAGTGAATCGTTATGCCAAATATTATGCGATAAAGCCACGAGATAGGAAGCCACAACATAAAAGATATAAAATCATATGATTGAAATACAAATGTATATCGTGCACCATATGCTTTGGACAGAGGGAAAATAACCAAAATACTCCGGGAAAAGTAATTGCTAATATTGTCATTTAAAAAAATTAGTCTCATCATTCAAGTCACGCATGTCTTAAGAACAGACCTTGATTTTCTACAAGCACTAAACTTGACTATCTCTGACTTTTGTACCATAAGTGACACGAATCTTTGTCAAAGGCGTAACCAAGAATTTAGGAAGGCAAAATAAGGCAGCTGATTAAAAGGCACAAGCACCTAATGACTTATTAACAACTTCGAGTATGTGAATATATCGAGAATCAAACATTGCCTACAAGCGAGGTCATTTAAACGATGGAGTTTTATAAACCTCTACTCACTTAGCGACTTTCTCTGGGGTGACATACAACGACTTGTATTTGCGATGAATCAATTAAGCTCTCGAAAATCTCCTCATTGCTTGATCCACTCCATGTTGGCACTCGAGATAAGCGGCGCAGTATATTTGCCTGGTTGCGATTTGATACAAATAAACATGTTAGGTAGATTTATCTCGATCAATAAGAACATATCCCAATTTAAGCAAAAGATAATATATCATTTCACCGGTGTGATAAGGGAAATTACCTGTAGTAGATGCATTATTTGGTCTTGGATAAGAGAAACAAGAGGTGAAATGACTAAAGTTATGCCGGGGCATACAAGAGTGGGAGCTACAAGAAACAAGCATTAACATCGTGTCAAAAGCCAATTTAAAGAGTACAAAATGAACTTGAATTACAAATTGACAAACAATAGAACATCCACTTTATACCACTGGTAACTTAAACTCACTCATCGAACAAAGTCAAATTCGGTTCCACAAGAAATTATTAAGAGCGAAAAATGGAACTTTACATCAGGTTTGGGAACACAAACTAGAAACCTGGCAAAACATGATTGCAAAGATGTGTTGCCGCAATTTTTTCTCAAACATTATCCAAATGCATAACATCCGCTTTCTTAAGGGCCACATATAAAATATCAATACAAGGAATACTAGCACCACTTATAAATAACCATCAGTCTACCGTATTCATAGTTTCATCTAATGAAGAATTTACTCTCATTCAAGAATAAAAATAAATACCACTATTGCATATTGTAACTTGGGTACGACTCATCACATGCTTTATTACCTCCATCAAGTAAGTAACACGATGTTGAAGAAAAAAAAAAAATCTGAATACTTAAATTCCTCACGATAGCAACTACATATGATAAGCAACGAAAATTGATTAATTGTCGCATGGAGTTTCACATTTGATTTGGATATTGTAATGTCTACACCGGGTCTAAACATGAAACCAAGGACAAAATCAAAAGAGTGAGAATAATAAGCAACCATAACTATCTTGTTCAAAATACTAACATTCATTTCGATCTAAAATGGAAAAGAAAAAAAAGGTATCTAGCTTGATAATATACTAATCCGCATGATTGAGTCACTCGGAAAATTTGGATAAAATGAAAAAGAAAGGTAATGACACGGAAATAAATATATAACCCGATAAGTCGGGCTTTTCCCCCTCCAGTTGGCATTAAAACAAATACATCATGGCCACTCATTGTAGCATTGATCACCTCCCTTTGGTTTGGGCGGAAGGAATGATTGCGAACACTTTCTTGTTGGCCTGGATCAAACAGATGGGCAAAATATTAGAAAACCGGTAAAATCGAAGTGATAGATCATACCCTATACAAACCTCTAGCTTCTTTGTCCATGAAAATTCCGACTACTCCATTTTTGTCAGTTGAACCGTCTATGTAATTGATGTCAACATACTTGGGGACATATGGTTCCCTCTCCAATGGGGCATTTGATACCCCAAACCCATCTGTGGAATAAAATGAAGTGGAGGATGAACCCCATCTATCAAACCCGTCTTGCTCATTGTTTGCTTGAATCGGGAATCAAGCCTTGTGGGATCAATTCTAAATGGCACACGGAGGGGTCTCATCTTTGAAAAGCCATAGGGGTTCTTTGTGATTTTCAGAAACTTACCCTCTTTTTAGCTCTATATAATTATCTGTCATGCAACAAATGACAAAACAATGCATTAATACCAACGAGAACACATTATAACAAAAGGTGTCATAGAGTAATTAAGCAATGAGGGTGTACACAATGATTATATACAACATATAGGCTCTATACATATGCAAAGCATAATAGAACAAACATTCGGGTATTGAATGGTATAAGTCAGGAGTCGACCGCAACATGAAGAAACTAAGGTATAAGTCTCAATAAACAAGAAAAGCCTCATTCAGTTCAATGATTCAAGTACTACAGAGGACTCTCCATAACAAAATCAAAATTTAAAAGCATTTCAATAAGCGAGAACTAATTAACATGTTCTCCAAAAACAAGTGATAAGACCACTGCAGAGTATGTTCTCAAATAAAACAGGGGACAACTTCTTAGTTGCCTATTTTTGGATCATTTTTTCATTTTTATTTAATTATTTGCATCATATTTTTCATTATCATTTTAGGGACAGTCAAAACAAGTGATAACAACAATGTGGCTATTTATTAACGAGGCTTAAAAAGTGATAAAAATATATTTTCATTTAGACTATATTTTTGTACTAAAAACAATTTGTATTTATTCAAAGATCGGACTTGGCTATTACGAGTCAAGGAAGAAAACAACAAACTCAAATACAAGAAGATTCTCAAGAACCATCTAATATTGAGCAAAGTAGCAATGACGCCCTGGTTTTTATTATTAAATTATTTTTTATTATTAATTTTTGTTGCTTTCAAGAATATTTTTCAACCCCATGCTCCTTGATTATCTTTAAGCAATTCGAATTTTTAGATCATATATTTATTGTTTTGATATAGGTGCAACCAAAAAAAAGTGGAAGAGGGATAACAAAAGGTACCTCTGTTCGAGGAAGAAGATACGCAGGACGGAAAAGCTAGACATCATTATTAAAATTGTTGGTTATGTTCTTTGTGTAACATTTTCGTTTTTCTAATTTGTGTAGAAGGAAAAGTAGCATCGGATGAGCTGCCCATTTCCCTTCCTCCTTTACCTATAGATCTAAAGTGAAAAACCCAAACCACCAATTGTGCTTGATCAACCCTCTTAATGCACCTACTTACGGAAAAGCAGAGAATTCCACCAAACAAGTTCCTCCCCGACTCGGATCCAAGGAGTACATTGGCGACGATCTAAATATCGAGGTTTGAGAAGCATGGGCAATCTTCTAATATACTCGGTACCAAACATGTTTAATTAATTTATGACCACCGATCGAAGAAATTAAACAAACCTACTAAATTCAATTTATGACCAAAATTTACAATCTACTAACTAATTCTATTATGCGGACTCTAAAAAGAAGAACTAAAAAGATTCTGCATACTCCATTCCACCTCCAACAAGTGACAATATTCAAAAATTTAGTCTAAATTGCAAAAAAAAAAAAAAAAAAAAAAGTGAGGGCTAGGGTTTAACGTACCGGGGCGCGGGAGTTTTAACAATGGAGACGAGGGAGTTCAGCGGTGGAGGCGAGGCGGTGGGCAGTGGCGAGTTGAGAGGATACGGTAGGGCGGGATAGGGTCGCAGGGGAAGGAACGGCTCGCAAGGGAGGAATTGAACGACTATGTTAATTTTTAGGTTAATTAGAGAATTAGTTTTATTTTAAGATTTAATTGATAATTAAGTGGGTTTAATTACATATGGAAAACACGTCCCTCAAAAAAGAAGGAAAGAAAAATTGTGAAAAACTAAAAGCAAACGTGTTAGCACTTTTATTTTAAAAAAAAACGCGTTTGACATTCAACATCAGTCAGGAGAACCGTTGTCTATTAACTGACGTTAAAGAACCTATAGACATCGCCTAGGGAAACCGTCGCAAAAGGGGATGTCTAATATATAATAGACATCGGTTTTCACATCGGTCGAAAACTTCCGATGTCTATTAGCGAAAAACTCCAATCAAACACATCGTTTTTCGTAGAAAGCGATGTTAAAACCTATTAGACAACAGTAATTTCGGAAAGACGATGTCGTTTTGGTGATGTCTATTCTTATTTTTCTTGTAGTGATTTTCACAATACCTAAGAGGAAAATACACAAACCATAGTGTATATCTTCCTTATATCGTCGTCTAAATATATTTGGGAATAACAATATTAGTTATTATGTAAATAACTATAAAATTTAGTGAGAAAATCATTTCTGTCGGTAAATCATGTCGATAAATTGGAATTTTCTTGTACATGATGTACATATCCTCTTTAACACATTCATTTCACTTTTTTTAAAAAAAAGTGGAGTTGTTTACTATCATTAAATGCATGTGTGTACGGAATGTTTAAATTCCTTCTTTAATTTATATAGTTGTTATCAATCATGAAAGTTATTTTCGTGGGGTTTCAGTTAGCCCAAATTATGAATTCGGTCATATATAGCTTATTAATTACTGAACAGTTAGAATGAGGGGAAATTCTGCTACAATTTTCAAGAGGTAAAAAATTTAAAGTTTTTTTGTTTTCAAGGGTTTTCAACATACTATCTTCTGCTTTATGACACTTTTCTTTCTCTCCTTTTTTTTCCCCTAGATTTTGAAATGATTTGAGATTTTGACTATAAGTGTGTGAGGGGAAATTCGTGGGCACTATAGGAGTTAGGTTTTTTCTTTTTTCTTCTTCTTCTTTTTTTTTTTTTTTTTTGACAAGGAGTTATGTCATATATGCATTGTACAAGAGAAGATAATGTTAGCAACAAAATAGTGATGCCGTCAAAATTGTGATTCATATATATGTATTCAGTGATAATAATTTTTTTTTAAATGCAACAATACAAAGTACTCGTTATGGATAATAAATGACATATATGCATAATGACAACATGAATCTTATTAAGTCATTCGAATTGTTGTTGTTGTTTGTTAAGTTGTCACTATACATGTGACACTAATTAATAGTGATAAATTACTGTTAACTTTCGGGGAAAATTGCAATTTTGGTCCCATAACTTTGGGAGGGTGTCAAAACTAGTCCCACTCGATTTTACTTTTTCAAAAACACCCTGTAATTTACAAATTGTATCAAAACTAGTCCCACTCGATTTTACTTTTTCAAAAATACCCTCTAATTTACAAATTGTATCAATTTGAGGACAAATCCCACCGCCGATTGGAATTTTCGCGGAATTCATCACGTGACACGAAATTTTAGGGATTTCTCACCCTCCTTGACACGTTGTGAATAAAATGCCAGCGTGGAAAGAGATTTGAGGGGGGAAAAAAACTCGTCACCGAGATTTGGATGGGAAAAAAACTCGTCAACACCCTGTAATTGGGCATATTTTTTGGGGAAAATGGTGGTAACGAGTTTTTTTCCCTCCAAATCTCTTTCCATGTTAGCATTTTATTTCCACCGTGTCAAAGAGGGTGAGAAATCCCCAAAATTTCAGGCCACGTGCTTATCACGTGGCCAATTTGCGAAAATTTCAATCGGCGGTGGGATTTGTCTTCAAATTGATACAATTTGTAAATTACAGGGTGTTTTTGAAAAATTAAAATCGAGTGAGACTAGTTTTGATACAATTTGTAAATTACAGGGTGTTTTTGAAAAAGTAAAATCGAGTGGGACTAGTTTTGACACCCCACCCAAAGTTATGGGACCAAAATTGCAATTTTCCCTAACTTTCGTGTCATTGATTTTGACTAATGATTCATTATTTTTATCTAAAAAAACTAGTTTATGGTTAAAATGTTTTTGATGAAAAATAGGTGGGCTTCCAATTGGTTTGGGTTCAAGGACAGGCAAGTATTTCATTTAAGGTAGTTAAGGGAGGAGCTATATTAGGTGTCTATTATGTCAGGGTTGATGGAGAGAGTCATTGTCTTCATAAAGCCTTGTCGATTCATACTAATCTTATAGATAGAAAAACATGTGTATAAGTAATATCGATATCGTTGGAAGTTGGTTTATTCAATTTTGGTTTTGATCCGGATCAATATTGTATTTCAGTAGTAGAAACTTGTGTTGTCATGACGATTGACCCAAGTTCAAATATGATATGAATGTGTATGTTCTTAACCTAGCTAATATCCCCCCACTATATTTAAAAAATGGGTTTTAACCCAATTTTGACTGATTATTTAACTGGGTTCATTTATTTAAAATAAAAAATAAATTAGTGCGATAAACTTACTTTCGTTAAATAATAGTATATTTCTAGAATCCATGTGGTATGGATAAAGTCCGCAAATCTACACTGCGGTAGATGAGTTTAATATTCGAATTTCTCAAAATCAATTTCGAGTGAATGAGAAGTTAATGTCTAAATAAGCCACTTAAATGCACTTTTATAAGGTGGGAATATGAAGAGTCACGTACCATATTGGAAACATGGATCAAATTTGATTTGCTTATATAGAATTTCACTTTAGTAAGGATTTATCATGTGAAACTCCTTATGTGTATCCTAGTGGATCAAGTGGATTCGGACTAGCTTCGAGCTAGCTCAATGCTACCATTGGAATTACTATGGATGTGATATGGTGGATTTGTCTAAAAATCAGGCCATCAGGGTTTGGTTCCGTCGCTCAATGACGTGTCAAGGTAGCTCATGTGGCAGTGATATAACAGATTAGTCCAAATAGAGCATGTGTGGCGACCTGTTGACGACGCATGAGCAAAGGCTGCAATTGGTCCTTTGTAGAGGGCGCCAATAAGGGGACATAATAGTCCAATATGTAGATGGTGAATGGTAAAAGGTATGGACCTTCACAAAGAGTGCAATCTGGTCCACCAAATCACAATTGTTGATCAAATGTAAGGGTGACCATGGTTCTAGAACCGCTGATTCCGGTTCAAAAACCACTAGTTCCGATTTTTCTAAAAAGAGAAACAAGAATTAGAACCGAAATCGTTGTCTCATGTTCTGGTTCTAACTCGGAACTCAGTTCCTCCACAATTCTGGTTTAACCAAAACTGTTTTTGTTCGCTACGTGGAAATAGTCCAATTCCTTTTTCTAATTTTCATTTCCTATTTTTTGGATAGCTAAAATTGATAAATTATTTTTTCTAAAAAGAGAAACAAGAATTAGAACCGAAATCGTTGTCTCATGTTCTGGTTCTAACTCGGAACTCAGTTCCTCCACAGTTCTGGTTTAACCAAAACTGTTTTTGTTCTCTTTTAATAGTTTTTTGAATTTTTTTGAAAAAATAATTTATCAATTTTAGCTATCCAAAAAATAGGAAATGAAAATTAGAAAAAGGAATTGGTCTATTTCCACGTAGCTCACTTATAATTTTTGGTTTGATATTTTTCTAGTGGTTGTTAATATAAAACATCATAATAAATATTTAATATTTCTTCTAGCATATTTTTATTATAAAGAAAAATATAAATTACAATTTAACCTTGAAAACCGCCGATTTCACTGTCAGTTCTACGGTTTTAGACACCAAGGAACCAAAACCAGAATCGACCTACACGGTTTTGATTCCGCTTTTGGAACCGGGTTCCGATCAACAGTTCTCGGAACAAACAAAAAGACTATTGCCATCTATCGAGTCATCAAATATATACTACGAGAATATAATGATATTCATATTCTTGTTCGCATAATATATGAATCTGCATAAATATTTTATTTGGATTCGTATTCTAATTTTTCGAATTCGAATGTCAATATACGAATTCGAACACTGAATGGAATTGAAAAGATTCACTTATTTTATACCCCTACCCGGAACCGTTGACCATGGTTCTAGTTCCAGTATAGTATGAAACATGGTTTCAATTCCATTTGGTCACTCCTAATCAGATGACACGATCAGATGTCTCGGATCGATGTGGACTAAGGATTGCACACAACCTAAAAGGACATACGAAATTCCATAAATAAGACCCCCTGAATTCACTAATCAAACCAAGAATCACAATCCACTAAGTTTGTTGTGATGCTTTATGATCTATTGTATATAGGTTTAGTATTGATTTTGTTTGCCTCTCCCTCTTCCATTAATTAAAAGGTGGAAGTTTATTTTTGGCTTTTCCCGTTTAACTTTAGGATATTGGATCTTGGTTGTTTAAAATTAAATAAAAATAACAATTTTCTTCCTTGCAAAAAAAAATGTAGTCGAGTTGGGGTGCAAAACATTAAAATAAGTATAAATTTTTACATGGTAATACATACTATAAGCAAGGTTGCAGAAATTGCCTAGCGCCTAGGGCGCCTAGGCCGCCTAGACGGGCGCATAGAAAAACCCAAGTTTTTCTTTTTTTTTCTTTTTTTTTGTATTTTGGCCGATTTTTGCCGATTTTTTGCCGATTTATTCCGACTAGACCGCCTAGGCCGATTTTATTCCCGATTTTTGCCCATTGTTTGGGCGCCTAAGCCGATTTTTTTGGCCGATTTTTGGAAAATCGCATCGGCCTAGGGGCGTCTAGCGCCTAGGCCGATTTTTACAACACTGACTATAAGTGTGTTGATTTGTGTGTGCATACATAATGCATGGTACTAAATCTTGGGTATTGGCCCCTTTGCATTCAATCCATTTAAGGATGCTTTTGACTATGTGGGTAAGTAATCATAAGACTTATTATGAGGGGAAAATGACACAAATACCCATTTATTTATGACCGTTACCTTCAAAATACTGAGAGATTTAATAAGAAATACCTAATAATACGTTGACCGCATTCTAATACCAATAAATAGGCTGAAAGTCAACACATTTTCGCACAATACGCTGCATATAACAACCACCAAAACAGATTTGCAGATCCACAACGCAGACGTAAACACTTTGCGAACAAGAAGAAGAACAAACAGTACGACGGTGCGAGCAAAGGAAGAAGAATCAAACTGTAAATTAGTAAAATAAAGAAGAAAGCAGAAACAAAAACAAGGTACGAAATACCAATCTCGAAAAAACAATGCTTAATTACTCTGAAAAAATATTATTTACATCACTGCGCATCTATTTTCACATAAAAAATTTAATTGAACATATAAATATACATCAGATGAAATTGAGATTGTACCACGAATTTGCGAATACAAAATTTGACCAAAAATGAGTGATTCAATATTATAAAATGCTTATTTTGTTTGAAACTTGATACAACATCCTAAAAAGTTTTATTGTCATGATAATCTACACATCAAAATGTTTGGATCTTAAAAAACCGCATGCAATTATTTAGATAATTGTTTCATTGTTGTTTCAAAAGTGTTTCTATTTTGCATGGAAATCACATTGTTTCCCCTGTGCAGGAGAATTGTTTCATCTTTATTTCAACGATGTTCATTCATGTTTCAAATAGGATAATTCTAAAAACAACAAAGAAACACCAATGAAACAACAAATAAACAACACATCTTGTACAGAAAAATTTGAAAAGTAAAACAACAGATCAACAACATAAAAACATATCAGAAACAACACAGAAAAAAAAAAATCATAGAACACTAAAATAACAAAAATAGATCCAGCCTTTTTCTCCATTTTAAGTCGAAGTAGAAAGGGTTTCTTCGAAGCCATTATATAAATACGAAAACAAAAACCACGCGAACAAAAAATTCAAAAACGTAGCATCTTACACAGAAGGTTTTTGGCGATGATTATGGAGAAGTTAACCAAGCAGTTGCCAGAATCACACACTAAGCTTGCCAAAAATGGCGACTTGCTGCGCGGGAACTCGAGGAGTCGAGATGAAGAGACAGAGAGAGAAAATGATAGTCTAGACACGAAAAGACCGCAGAACGTATTTTAGGGAAAAAAATAATAAAAGACCGTAAAAATGTGAGGAAGAAGGTATAAATGGGATTTATTGGTATTTTTGGGATTCTGTCAAAATTAGGATATTTTGTGTAATTTCCCCTATTATCAGCCTATTAAGTATTACCTTTATTTTGGAAGTTGGTTTAGGCCATGATACAACGTTGGGCCAGTATTTAGACATTGGTCCAATTGACAAAGTATCACACCTAACCTTGGTATAATGGTATTATACAATCCACACTTGACCATACATGCACAATTGCACATTAACAAATCTACCCTTTAAGTGACACCGCATTATACTTCTTCCATTTGTTTCAATGCAAGGGACATTTTATACATTTGACATATTATCCTACACAATCTTTAATGCCATACAATAAAATATCTTAATCCTATATCCCAAAAACCAAATTATATTAAATTATACAATCAATGAACAACAATTTTTACACAATTTCAAAATTTAATCCAGTCTCATCAACAAAAATAAACGATCCCTTATAGTATAACTTGATGTTGGTGATTTAATTTTAAAATTCTCTAAATACACTTGAAGAATGAATTAACTTTGTGCTTCAGTGGTAGGGGCTAGTGCTATCAGGGTAATTGACCAAAGGTTTGATCCCATGTGAGAGTGTGTGTGTTTTCTCCCCCACTTTCCCCAATTATACTAAAAAATTAAAAATAAAATACGCTTGAAGAAATCTTGTGTTGTAGATCATAATCTCTTGTCGTTGACAATATTTTTTCAAGAATTTTATTTAGCATTTACGTAACGAAATACAAACGCATATATAAATGACGTGGAAGCATTATATACTATGAAACAATGATATGGATATGAGACACGAGTATGATACGATACATGTACATGAATATGTCGTGTTTTAAAATTTAAGAATACGGGTACGGTATATATATACACATATAAAATTATATATTTTCATATTATTGAAATATAAACTTACCAAGTACACTTAAAAAAATCAAACATAAAAAACATATATTTCATAAATACTAAAATCTGAAATGAGATAACTCACATAGTCACAGAAAACATATTGAATATATCATCAATAGAATAACTTCTACATCTTTTCATATGCGGATTTATAATAATTTATATGGATGCGGTCTTGTTTACTTCAAACTGGGATGTATAGACCCATTTTTTTCCCAATTGGATACTCTCTCTATATATACATATTTTTTCTTTTTTTTTTCAATTGTATACTATATAGATATCTATATATAGGGCTAGGATTAAATGTGGCAGGAGGCTTGCCGTGTGGTAATGTGGATTAATCAAATCCATTAATTCAACAAATCCAAAGGTTCAGAGTTTTTTCGATTTTTTATTAATTTAGTTTCATCCAATTAAGTGCATAACTGTCATTTTATTAAAGCATTTATTTTTGGTAATTGTTCGTCCCAATGATTTTTATGGATTTGATTTTATGATTGTTCCTCCTTTTCATTCACGTGTGGTTTACTCACAATGATGCACAATTAGTTATACAATGATGCACTGTTAGATATAAAATAGTGCACAATTCAGTATTAAATGGTGCATAGTTCAGTTATAGAAACGTGATCTTTATCACATCCATGATTGTAGAGCGTAATTATGGAAAGATGGTTACACTACTTTGTCTTTATAGTTCTTTTAGATGATATACAATTAGTTATACAATGATGCACTGTTAGATATAAAATGGTGCACAGTTCAATATTAAATAGTGCACATTTCAGCTATTAAAATGGTGCATAGTTCAGTTATGAAAACGTGATATTAATCAATCTCTTGATTGTAGGGGCGTGATTTATGGGAAGATGGTTACACCATTTTGTCTTTATAGTTCTTTTAGATGATGTACAGTTAGTTATACAATGATGCACTATCAGATATAAAATGGTGTACAGTTAAGTTATTAAATGGGAAGATGGTTACAACATTTTGTCTTTATAGTTCTTTTAGATGATGTACAATTAGTTATGCAATGATTCACTGTTAGATATAAAATGGTGCACAGTTCAGTCATGAAATGGGAAGATAGTTACATCATTTTGTCTTTATAGTTCCTTTAGATGATGTACAATTAGTTATACAATGATGCACTATTAGATATAAAATTGTGTATAGTCAGTTATTAAATTGTGTACAGTTCAGCTATTAATATGGTGCACAATTCAGTTACGGAAACGTGATATTAATCAATCCCTTGATTGTAGGGGCACTATAGCATTTTGCTAGTTACTATTATGCCCTTTCCACATATTAATTAATTAATTAATTAATTGGTTATTTTTAATAGTAATTTGGACCATTGAATAAAAGGTGTGGATGGATGGGATCAATCGACACTGCCATACGGTAAGAGGTTGCCACACGAGATCTCATCCCTCTATATATATAAAATAACAAACTTGTTTCCAAGTCTATTTTTCCGCCTTTTCGCACTTGCTAAAAACAAAATTTGATATTTTTTAATGGAAAATAAAAAAATAGACATATATGTTCAATATCTTTGTAATTATATCAGTAAATTTTGTTTATCTTAATTATGATGACACTTCAATTTAGGTATGTCTAATTAATATTATTTGGAAATATTTTTTTAAAAAAAATGAAAAAATAGTTTGTTGACCTATATTATTATAATTTATCATTAATTTTATCTATTTCAATTTTGGTATGCGTTTACAATCTAATTTATATATTATTTATTAGTATTAAATATTATATATTAAATAAATTCTAAAATATCTAAACAAAATATGAAAATGAATATGCATTACTGGCTCGATCTTCGTAATTGTGATATACAATTTTATCGATTTTGTTTTCAAACTATCAATTTGATAAGATTTTATTCATAATAAATGATGAAAAAGAATATAATGTTATTTCAAACTGGAAAAAATTTGTACGAAGTGTGTTGATATGTAAAGTATATTAATGAGTTATTATATCTGGAAATTATCTATTTTGATTGTATTGTAATATCTATATATCTATAATGATTTATTCTATCTTAACGTGTCCAATGTTTATGTTATATTCAAATCTATATATATGAATAATCTCACGTCCATCTTCAATACAACTAATCAATTATTGATGATCTCCATCATCACAGGCTATTTAGTACGGGTTGATATTAATACAAATATTTAATTATTAGATGTATCAAAATGGGTTCGGTACAAGGGCCAGGCTATAATTTTGGGGGCCCGCAAAAATTGCACCCATGTGGACCGAAAATCTGGTTGTCCCAGACATTTCATATGTTTTTTCATGGATTGGGTCTTAAAAATAGTTTTTCAATGGAATTTCGTCAGGCCCAACCCAAATTTTCCCCTTTGCCCGACAGACTAGTGCATGTCGACCAATTTGATAGTTTTACTAGTTATTAGAATAGCTCGTACATCGCACGGGGGCCTCATCTAGTGTTTATAAAGAATGAACCACATCCCTGATGGCCCTCCCAACTACCCTTGCCCTAGAGCTTTGTGGATGATGTGAATCGCGGGATGTGCCTCAACAAGCCAGCGTCCTGAGCTGCCATAGACTTAGTCACCACATAAGAAATTCTCCTCACCCTGTTACATGGGGGATTTGAACCTCCACGGTGCAAGTGCCAGCAAGCAGACAATACGTCATTCATGTCTTTTACCAGTTGAATTATGACCCGGGGAGACTCGAGTATGTTTATGTTGTAAAATAAACCATGGGTTCAATTTGAAAATTTAGGAAAAATTGCAAAATTAGTCCTCTAAACTATATAGGTGTTGCAATATTCGTCCTTTAACTTTTGAAATTGCAATTTTAGTTATGTGACAATTTTGCTTCTTGGCAAAAATAACAATTTTAATCATGTAATTTTTAGGACTTGACATATTCAGTCTTTTATTTTTTTAGTTGTGATAATTTCGGTCCTATGACTCAAAATAACCAATTTTGCAAATTTATACGTTTTTTTTATATTTTTATAATTAGAATATAATAAACGTAAAACTCGCATCTCATATTTTAATTTGAATTCATTAATTTAAAATTCTTCTCACTTTAGACACTTTATAGTATAAATGACAAATAAATTAAACTCAAGTAAATAAAAATATGCTTTGATACTATTTTTTTATACTTGACCTTAGATATACTTGATATTTTGGCTATCAGGGGCATTTTGGGAATAATTAAAATATTGAAATAGTTAATCAAGATCAAATTTGCACTTACTTAAAACTTATAGGACTAGAATTGCATAAATCTAAAATTTGCGGTACCAAAATTACAACAAAAGCAAAACATATATGACTAAATTACAATTTCAAAACTTATCGGACTGATATTGCAACATCCTTGGAGATGTAGAACTAATTTTGCATTTTTCCCCAAAATATATTAACTGAGTGCATAAGTTATAATATGTTAATAACTAGTGGCTAGTGCACAAGTAATCGTCGTGCAAAAGAATAACTTACACAGGGAAGTAGGGGGCTTACCGATTCCCAAAAGCAAGTATTGATCTAATTTGCTGGGAATAATGTTTAATAAGCACCAGTGGTTTAGTGGTAGAATAGTACCCTGCCACGGTACAGACCCGGGTTCGATTCCCGGCTGGTGCACAGCCTTTGTGTGGGTGCTGTGACGACCAATTTGCGCCAAAAAGTGGATATTGGGTTACCCACTTTGTCTGAATTCTGGACGAATTAGTGGCGCCTCTGAGCCCCCTCCCTAATCCTTTTCTATTTTTTTTACTTATTATTTTTTACTTCTTTAATGTTTGGTTCAATTTTTTAGACCTAAATTTATTTAGCCAATGATTTTATTTTTATGTTTAATCTTTTTTTTTCTGTCGATTTGTATGCATAATCATTAATCCCGTTGGGTTCCAAGTTTGTTGTCTTCAATAAATTTGTCGCAAGACCCAGCAATACACACCAAGAAGAATGATTCAAATGTATAATCAGTTATATAAATATCACACAGTTGGCATTCATTTTCAATAATACAATTCAATGATTTCTCATCTATCTTTGGTTTCATCACCAGTAATACACAAAGTAGCTACAGACATTGCTTCAACAACACAATATACTTTGAACAAAATTTCGTGTATGTGTGTGGTGTGAGCAGGGGAAAATATAGATCTAGAAACAACACAAACCTTTGCAAATTCATCGTCTAGATTGTCACTGAAAGAACTGGATAGATAAAGGAAGATGATAGAGCAAATGAAAAATGTCCCAAAATTAATAATAATAATACTACTAATCACTTATATAATAGCCGAGTTTAGAAAACATTTAACATTCATCGCATAAAAATTTCATCCGAAGCAGGCATGGGTTATTCTGGAGATACTTGGTGATCTGATGACATTATATGATTATATCAGTAGAAAATATTTCAATTATCACAAGATCACGAAATAAATATGAAAACAACAAGCTTACCCAGAATAAACACGCATAACCTCGGGAGTATTTAACACTTTACATTATAGAAGTTACCATATTAATTTTGGAGTTAAAATCATGCTTAAATTGTGGAATTTTAATATGGTAACTTCTATACACGTGTCAATTATCCGTGCGATATAATAAGAGATGAAATACCATCTTGGAATAGAAGATCGCATCTAGTAAACCTACTCGGATAACTAGTATATATAATAACAAACATATTTCTAAATTAATTTTTCCGCCTATTTGCACTTGCTAATTATGGTTTGCATTTACATTTTAATTTAGGTATGTCGAATTAGAATACTATACAAATAAATTTGGTAATTTATTTTAAAAAAGGAATGGTAGTTTGTTGTCCGAAATTAATGTAATTTATTAAATTTATGTATCACTAATCAATATTAAATATTGTATTAAAAAAGTAAAAAAGATGTAAATGAAAATATAAAACAAATCAACATTATTGGCTATAATATTATCTCATTTGTATTTTACGATCAATTTAACATGATTTCATAATTTTAAGCAAATCCTTAATTGTAATGAGATTATATAACTTCGAAAATATTGTTTATATATAAAGAGAGAATCACTTATAAATAGTAGTATGAAAATTTTCCGCCCATTTTACCTTTCTAAGTCTAAAAATGTTGAATTATTATTAAAAAAATTGAGTAATACAAAATAATAATTTAATTATG
Organism: Rehmannia glutinosa; assembly: GCA_016081115.2. NCBI lineage: Eukaryota > Viridiplantae > Streptophyta > Magnoliopsida > Lamiales > Orobanchaceae > Rehmannia > Rehmannia glutinosa. Next base: position 551,967 of record JABTTQ020000358.1, read on the forward strand.
TCAACAACTTGCAATAAATAATACTAATATTTTGGGTAGTATTATTTTGACGACTGAATTATACTTGCCAAATCTAAAAAACTATAATTTTTATTTTCAGTAAATCAACTTTCATTGCCAGAATAAGTCTGGTAAATTCTAATTATTAAATTAAAATTATTTTAATAACTATTTTTATACTTTCTTAATTTAAAAAACTTATGTTTGCCTAAAAACTTAAAAAAAACAAAAAATTTTAAAAATAAATAATTCAAAAAAGCATATAAGATCTATAAAATATTCCATAAATCTAAAATTAACCAACAATTCACAAAATTATATAAATAAATGAGAAATTATGAAATAAAATTTTAAAATTATGAAATAATCTAAAATTTATTTGATAAGCCTTAAAATCATCTGATAAAATCTAAACAATATTAAAATAAATCAAAAGATTATTATAATAAAAATACAAATCATTGGATAAATTCAAATATATTCAATTTATATCCAAAATTATTATAATTTAAAAATTAAAAAATAAAACCTTACTATTAAAATGAAAACTAATAAAATAATAATTTATTCATCATCACAATTCACAAATACTGCCAAACATTGTAAACTCCAATGTACTGGTGATTTGATGTGAAATACAATATTACAATTTTTCAGCTGCAATATATTTATTGCCAGATTAAATTTGAAACTAATTACATTTCCCCAAAACAAAAAAAAAAGAGAATGATATATTTAAAAAAATTTATAAAGTATTAAGATTTGGAATAGTGTATAATAGAAAAAAGTAGTTGATAGTGGTACAATGTATAATAGACGTTTCTTATATAAAATCGTAGAATTAGAATATGAAAGATATTAGAAAGCAAGTGTAATAGTTTTAATCAAGTTTGTTGTTACAAATTAGACATTTTTTCTCTCACTCTTACTTATACTTGTCTCTTACTCAAATGGAGGGTTGGAGAACTAAATCATTTGATGACAGAAAATTATTATACGGTTGTTTCCAAAATTTCCAAGAATACTCTAAGTAAATTATACTTAGGTTTTATTGAAAATACCTATAGAAAACTTTCTTCTCAGTATCATGAATTTCTTAGAAGTTTATTGAAAATACTTATAGAAAACTTTCTTCTCAGTATCATGAATTTCATAGAAGTTTATTCGTGACATTTTGTTTCTATAAATATTTTTCTAACTTTATTAGAACTGTCTATTAAATATCTTTCCAAAAACTTCCAACATTATTCTTAGAGAGGCACAACATACTCAAAAAACAGAAATAAGACCAGTTAATGATATCTAAAATTTATTATTTTCATCACAAATACTTGTATTTCAAACAAGGTTGTAGAAATTGCTAGGCGCTAAAAAATAAACTAAGCAAGTGATCATATAAATGTCATCAATGCTTCCAAAAAGAAATCCAGATAAGTTAAATAATAAACAACTTGATGCACTGATTTAGTTTTCTTTTAAACAGTTGTTTCGCACAATTCCTTGTATTTTGTTGTTTCGTCGCCCCGATTCATCTAAGTCATCGCTATCCATTGGTTCATGGTATAATAATCAATCACAGAGATCCATAAATATTTTTCAGCGCGACACAATTTTCCACAATGTATCGACTAATTTAAAAATTTGTGTATCCATAATAGCCACAAAACTTGAACACTTTAAGGTGTTGGGGAGTGTTCGCCTTATTTTTAGCTTCACCGCAAGTGTACGGTGTAGTTTATAGAATAGGGTAAGCAAGGTCGTATCCACGGAGACTAATAAATTAGTGCGCTAAGTATTGAACCAAAATAGTTTTATTTTTATTTAGACGATCGAAAGTTTGATGGTTGTTGTTTTGAGATTAAGACAATTTAAATCACTAAAACACGAAAATAAGATAACACAAATGAAAGAAGTATCAAGATGATGAAATGGATTTCGAGTTAAGGTTTCGATTAATAATCCTCTTGTTGTCCGATTAAATCAAAGCCAAGGTTATTATCAATCTTCCTATAAGACGATCACAAAGCTATTTTATCCCCCTCTCGAGATGTATATAAAACGTAGATTGAAATATCTATGCTAGCATCTCTACTCAACAATAGATACACAACTCCCAAAAGCATCAAAGATCAAATGTCCTCACAATATTCGCAAACCTCTCGATTCATGCAAATATTTGTGTCGAGTATTCAAGATCTAATATTGAAACTCATCTCTCGAATTATGAATCAATATATCAAACAAGTTAAATCATTGATCAAGTGATAAAACAAGAATAAGCTCAAAATACTCAAATAGACTTTAAGATAATAACTTCAACTAAGATTAAAACATTCAACAAGAGTTCATTAATCTACTTCCAAAACCCGGAAATCTCAAGAGTTTAGCTACACATGATTTCTAAACAACTCATAAACAAATTGTTCAAAGCCATTACAACTAAATGAAAGATTGAAACTAAAAGAGAAACAAGAAAAACTTAGGAAAGTCGACAATCTCTCGATATATCTCCGTTCCTTAAGCTCCGATGCAACCCGATTGTCTCCTTGATGTCTTCTTCCAAGAATAGACCCTTGTCTTGTGTTGTAGATCCCAAAAAATGTCGATTCCTTTGTGTGCGCCCCCAAAAAGCCTTTTATACTCCCCATCATGTTTAGGGCTTAATGTGATTATGGGATTCAGTAGCAGAGACGCACGGGTGGTGCGCCCACGCACGGGTTACCCGTGCGCCACCCTGTTTGGAATACCCCAACTCTCTGTAGGGCGCACGGGTGGTGCGTCGAGCCACGGCCTACCCGTGCGCCACTCCGGTGAGATATCCCGACTCTGTAGGGCGCACGGGTGGTGCGTCGGAGCACGGCCTACCCGTGCGCCATCTGCGCAGCCTTCAATCAACCTTATACGGGTGCACGGGTGGTGTCTTGAGGCACGCCCAACCCGTGTGCCCCCTGTTTCTTCCGTGAACGCTCAACTTTCGCTCTTTTAGGCTTCACTCTCGTATATCCACTCAATTCTCCGTGTTTCCACTTTGCTCTCGTCGTATTCTTATTTAATTATCTTCAAATATCATGAAATTCCTACAAAATAAGCAAAGTGTAATATCTTTCCACAAGGAGTGAATATGTAACATTTAACGCGAGTATATGCATGTTTACTTATCATTATAGCTCGAAATACACATCGAAACACATGCAAAATTCACACTTATCAAAATCCCCAAACTTAAAGCTGTTGACCGTCCGATCAACAATATTTAGAACACGATAAAGCATAATAGGGAGATAAAGATAAAAACGCACACAACGGATCAAAAAAAAATTCATATCATTCATCATGAATGTCAAGCAACATACCAGTCAAGCCTCAAATATCTGATCAAAGAACACGCCTCAAGTAAAACAAAGTGTAATGCTCTGAATTCCAACTCTCAAAGTTAAGTGTATACTCTCATCTCTCGAGGATATAGGACGTGTTTACGCTCAAATCAGTTCGATGTCGCAAAATTACCATAGGCTTGCAATTCGTCTCATATCTCCGCCACTAGAGTGTATGCAATTTGTGAATCAAAAAGGACTTTTTCTTTTGGTTATAATGAAGGCTCTTTGGTTAGGGTAGGAAAATATGGATAGAGTGACTCAAACTCGAGCGTATAGACCGATGAGCATATAAATCATCTACATTAAAGCTCAATATGCTACTAAATTCTTCTCTCATTTTCACCAACTCTTCTTATCTCCATCCCCTTTCTTTTGTAAAACACCATCACCTCACATTACAATTCTTAACCTCCAAGTTCATTCAAAGAAAACTCATTCATAAAGCTATTTTTTTTTTTTTTACTCTTTTGTGAGTTTTCAACATTCTTTGCTTCTCCTTTTCTTCCCCTTTTGTTCCCATCAACCAATTTATCCAACTTTTCAATTCCAACCCATTCAACCTTATTCAATCCCTTTACTCAATGCTATACGCTCAAGTATGGGGTAACAAATATATCAAGTTAAGGCTTGAATTGTTGCTATCAAGAAATTAGGCAATAGGCTCAAGTTGGCTAACTAGGGATTTCAATATCATCATTAGGTAGGCAAAAGGCTTGAAGGGCTAACAAAAATTGCCTTTGATCATTTTCACATTCGCATACAACATGTGACCTTGATAGAGATACCAAGCAAGTTCTAGAATTCTAACAACATGGTGATACACTCAAATCACAACAAGATGCGCAAGATACAAGCAAAGTAAAGGCTCAAAAGCTCACAGGCTTGCAATTATGTAATTCAAAGCATCAAACCAAGTTTTCCATATCAACATGCTCAATGTCATCTATTCAAGGCTCAATCGGCTCATTACCAACATCCAATCCCAACAATATGAATTTTCAATCAACACACAAACAACAAGTTGCACATGCTTGGTCAACACACTCTCTAACCACTACTAAAGCAATAGACGTGCTAAAGCTATAAACGTGCTCTAATGCAAATGCAATCTAGAGTGCTCTAATGCAACTATATGAAAACACAAAATGCATGATTTTTTTTTTTTTGTATCCACACTTTTCATATATTAAAATACTATCTCCCCAAACTTGAATGAAATTATAGTGTCTAAGGGGAAAAATAGAATTTCAATAACAAAAAGTGGGGATATACTCAATCATCACTGCGGCGGCGGTGGTGGGAAGTGGCCTTGAGAAATATGCCACATTTGTAGCTGTTGGAGCACTTGCCACGTCTCCTCGGAACGCTGCTCCGATCGCTCGCTGTACGCGAGAAAATCAGCCCTATGTTGCCTTAAATCCTCTCCTTGCCGCCTCAACTCTTCTTCTTGCCGCCTCAAGTTCTCCCCAAACGCATAAAACATGTCTTGAAAATTGGCGTCGCGATGGGGTCCTCCACTGTGAGACGGACCGGGGCGATCTCCGCTTTGAGAATGTCGAGGATAATCGCCTCCGTGTGAGGACTCGGGTATATCATACCCAATTTGGGGATGATGAGGTTCCATCCCCATTTCGCGTCCATGTATCTCATCTTCCTCCTCCTCCATATCTTCTTCATCCAAGAAACCTTCAACTCTGCGCTTCTTTCTTGACTCTATAGCCTCGGTAATTCGGTTATGTGCGTCAGAGTTCATTAAGAAGTTGGTGGTGTCCATCAATGTATCAACGGTGGTGTATGGTGGGTTAGGCAACGGAAATGAAGCACCTTTCTTTTGTAGAAGCACCAATCTGTTGTCTTCATTCGCTATGAACTTCATATGGTGCAACGATGCCAAATTAACCCGAGTGCTTTGCCGGGATAGGCTCCAAGCCTCGAAAATCGACATTGAAATGCCGGGCAATAGGGGTAATGAGGCCCCTATAGAAATCGTACCCCCTTCCCCCTAGCTAACTGTTCAATTTGCTCGGCAAAATTAACGGCGGTGTTGTAGGGGGTGTTTGTGACCATACACCAGGAGGAGATAGAGTTCTTTAGTCGTCATCCCTCCAATGTTTTCTCGGCGAAAAACAGAGGAAGCGATCACGCGTGTATATACCGGAAAACGGGATTCCGGATCCAGGAGACTTTGGCGGTCCGCGGCATACAACATTGGCCCGTTTGTGGTGTTTCCACAAGCATTCTCGAAGTCGTATTGATCATAATGGGGCATCGGGCGGGTACGAGCGTTTGTTGGGACCTCGAAAATGGTGTTCAATTGAGTCATAGAGAGTTGTCTACGAACATTCCCAACCTGAAATTTTATCATGTACGGTTGAAGGTCCCCTTGTCCGAGTACTTCCACGGTACTCAAGAACTCCAATGTATACTTTTTAAATGTCGGCCACCTTCGGCTCATGAAGTTCGTCCATCCTACCTTGGCGAAAAGACGCCACACGCCCTCATGTATCCCCAAAGTTTGGGTACAATCATTGTCGGCGTAGCGAGATGGAGCTATTTGGCGACCGATCAAGCGATTCCATCGCTCAAGATCATCGGCATTTGTCAAGTTGACCCCATATGCCGCTGGACTGTTTTGGTCGACCTCGGTGGTGCCAAGTCGCGTTGTGCGCCCCCGCGTGCACGTCTCCTTCCACCTTGTGGGTTTTTCTTCGCTCGGCCATAAGGAATTTGTACTGGAATACATTCTATTAGCATCCCAATATCATCAATGGCAACAACAAAGTAGGGAAGTAAAGCTAATATATTAAGTGATGTAAATTCACATGCCCAAGTCACTTTGATCGATCAACTACCCCAAACAAACAAAAATTATGGCCATTCTCGACAAATATTAGCTCAAATAAACATTAGCCATGCCTTATTCATCAACAATTCACCTACATCTCCTCAATTATACAAGCCCACAAGGTGTTTGATAATTTGCCTCAAAGAATAATTCACAACATTTATAGCAAAAATATCAAAATACACCCCTACCATGCTCCTTAATACATAATTAACAACGAATTGACAAGGAGAAACGGTGTTCTTACCAGGAATTCTCTAAGTTAAACTCGAAGTGGAAGATTTGAACCCTAGGTCCTATTGTTCACAATTCTTCAAGCAAATTCAAATTTGATGCAAAGTGAAGCTCAATTGTGATGGAGGAGGTGTTATGCGGATGAATTCAAGTGAAAACTAGGAGAAATTTGAAAACTAGGGAGGATTCGAGAGGGCGCGAGTTGAGGGGTTTGAAATGAAGAACAGTTTTTTTTTCAAAACCGTCCAATTTATCCTTCTTACGCAAGGCGCACGGGTCGTGCGTCGGCCGACGCACGTGTTACCCGTGCGCCACCCGGTGAATTTGCCCAACTCTACGAAGGGCGCACGGGTCGTGCGCAAACGCACGAGCTACCGGTGCGCACTTGTACAAAGACAATTGAGTTCAGTTTTTTTTTTTTTTTTTTTTTTTTGAAACACGCAAAAATGAAACAAAAACACACAAATCACACTCATTAAAAGAATTACACAAATCAAATCACTCAAATCACATAACTGTGAAACTAAACACACACAAAAATGAAAATCACACGAAAAACTGTTGGGTTGCCTCCCAACAAGCGCTATATTTAACGTCTTTAGCTTGACGCCTTTTGATTCCGATTATGATCATTGCGAACTGAGGCTTGTCACCTCATCGTGCAGTTTTCCATGCCAATCCCGCTCACTTGGATGTACACCTCCCTTGATCATTACTAAAGGAGGTTTTTCATGCTCGTCAACTATCCACATGTTCTTCTCTCCATCGTCGTGCGAATGGTACGTGCACGTTCTTGGTTCAACTTCAGGCTTTTTGTGCCTTTCCTTCTTCTTCATTGTTAATCCCTGCATATTATCTTTAGAATGCACACAATTATTCAAGCTATCAGCTTGAGTACAGGAATTAGCAATTGTTTTTGTTTTACAACCATTAAGATCATCATGTCCTTTCACATTCCGGAAAACGGAAAATGAAATACACTCATCATCAACTTGTAATGTAAGCTCCCCTTTCTTAACATCTATTAGTGCTTCCGCGGTTGCCAAAAATGGACGCCCAAGTATAAGAGGGGTGTCACAATCCTCATTCATATCCAACACTAGAAAATCCACGGGGAATATGAATCTATCGACTTTTATGAGCACATCTTCTAGTATCCCCATTGGATGCACGAGTGATCTATCCGCGAGTTGTAGGGTGACCGTGGATGGTCTCACTTCTCCGAGTCCAAGCTTCCTGAGAACGGACAGTGGCATCAAATTAATACTAGATCCTAGATCACAAAGTACATTATCAAAGAAAATATCGCTTTATTGTACGGGATAGTAAAACTCCCAGGATCTTTCAGCTTTTTTGCGGTATTTTCCTTTGTATGAGTGCGCTACATTCTTCCGTCAAGTTTACAATCCCATTCTCCGCCCATTTGTTCTTGTTGGACATCGCTTCCCTAAAAACTTCGCATAATTTGGCATCTGTTTCATTCTTCGCAAAAGGAACGTTAATGTGCAATTTTTAAACATGCCCACAAATTTAGCAAATTGATTATTTGATTAGTCTTGTGAAACAATCGGGAAAGGAAGAGGAATATTATATTTCAACAAATTAGAGTTAGGATACGATTCACGTTTCTTGGCTCTTTTGTGTTTATCTATTTGTTGCTCGGTTCCTCCTTTAACTTTCATATTGCCTTGGGCTTCGTTTCTGTCATTTCCCTGAATTTGAATGGTAGGTTCGGCATCACACACGTCCTGGTCGTGCGTTGATATACGGGTCGTGCGTGACTCCGACGTCACACCAATATCAGCATTTTCAGACTCTTCATTTTCTTTTCCACCCCACACATGGATGGCATGGCAATGTTCCCTCGGGTTGACCTCTGTGTTGCTTGGAAATTGACCCTTTTGATGTTGACTCCCCACAATTGCAGCCAATTGACCGATTTGAGTTTCCAGATTCTTTATTGAGCTTGCCAATTGTTGTTCTAACTTATCCATCCTAAGGTCTTGCTTATCGGGCGCTCGGCTCTCGTCTCATTCATGAAAGCACTAGATTGATTTATGAAAGAGGTGAGTATATCTTCCAACGACGATTTGCCTCCTCCATTACCGCCTCCACTCGAAGCATTAAACCCCGGCGGAGGTTGTAACACGTTCTTTGTATTCGCATAGGAGAAATTTTCATGATTTCTCAACCCTGGATGGTAGTGCGTTGGGTTTGAATTATTCCGGAAATTGTTGAAATTCCGGTTATTCACATAATTTACCTCTTCCGTCGGATATAGAAGAGCTTCACTACCCGTGCTCGTATCTGATTCTGGCCCCTTCGTAAATACATCAATTGAGTTGTCAAAGCCCCTACTTGTGCCGACAATGTTTTGATAGGGTCCGAATCTGAGATTTCGGCTACTCGTTGTACATTGGATCTTTCAGATGGCCATTGGTAACTGTTCATGGCCATTTCCTCAAGAAGATTTAAGGCATCTTGTGGAAACCTTGCCAACAATGCTCCTCCCGCTGCGGCATCTACAAATGCTCTAGTCTGTCCCATTAAACCATTGTAGAAGAAACATAACTGTTGATCCTCTGGAAACCCATGTTGCGGACATCTACGTAATAAATCCCGAAACCTTTCCCAAGCCTCGTACAAAGGCTCCGAGTCGAACTGTCGGAATTGAGTGATCTCGCTTTTGAGCTGCAAAGTTTTGCTCGGTGGAAAGAATTTAAACAAGAACTTTTGGCTCAAATCATCCCAAGTGCTCACACTTCCTTGCGTCAAAGTACCCAACCAATTTCTCGCCTTATCCCGTAAAGAGAATGGGAATAGGCGCAATCTTATGGCGTCATCCGAGACTCGTTCATCTTGATCGTATTGCATATTTGGATAAAATGGGCAAGGTGAGAGTTAGGATCTTCATTTGCAAACCCCAAACCGATTCTTTGCACCATATTGATTAGTGCCGGTTTGAGCTCGAAGTTGTTGGCATTGATGGGAATATGGGCAATACCACCGTAATTACGATTCGTTTGTGGTCGAAAGTAATCACGAATGGCTTCTTCGTTGAACCCAGTATCGGTAACTCGTTTCCACCATTGTTTGGCGGTATTGGTAACTCATTCAAATCCCCCATTATCGGATTGTGTTGTCTTTACTCGTCTAGTGGTAAAGATCGATCCTCCTCGCGAAAGCCTCAACTTCCGGTATAAGCGGTATTAAGTCCCCCTGCTTAGAGCGCGTGTTCATACACTACCTGGACCAAACTAGAATAGACAAGTCAAATAATGTGGAATTCAAGTCACATAAAAAAAATAAAATAAATAATAAAGAAAAATGTCTAAATTAAGAATAATTCTATCTATCGCAATATTAGCACCAATAATTGTATTAGTCCCCGGCAACGGCGCCAAAAACTTGTTCGCCTTATTTTTAGCTTCACCGCAAGTGTACGGTGTAGTTTATAGAATAGGGTAAGCAAGGTCGTATCCACGGAGACTAATAAATTAGTGCGCTAAGTATTGAACCAAAATAGTTTTATTTTTATTTAGACGATCGAAAGTTTGATGGTTGTTGTTTTGAGATTAAGACAATTTAAATCACTAAAACACGAAAATAAGATAACACAAATGAAAGAAGTATCAAGATGATGAAATGGATTTCCGAGTTAAGGTTTCGATTAATAATCCTCTTGTTGTCCGATTAAATCAAAGCCAAGGTTATTATCAATCTTCCTATAAGACGATCACAAAGCTATTTTATCCCCTCTCGAGATGTATATAAAACGTAGATTGAAATATCTATGCTAGCATCTCTACTCAACAATAGATACAAAACTCCCAAAAGCATCAAAGATCAAATGTCCTCACAATATTCGCAAACCTCTCGATTCATGCAAATATTTGTGTCGAGTATTCAAGATCTAATATTGAAACTCATCTCTCGAATTATGAATCAATATATCAAACAAGTTAAATCATTGATCAAGTGATAAAACAAGAATAAGCTCAAAATACTCAAATAGGCTTTAAGATAATAACTTCAACTAAGATTAAAACATCCAACAAGAGTTCATTAATCTACTTCCAAAACCCGGAAATCTCAAGAGTTTAGCTACACATGATTTCTAAACAACTCATAAACAAATTGTTCAAAGCCATTACAACTAAATGAAAGATTGAAACTAAAAGAGAAACAAGAAAAACTTAGGAAAGTCGACAATCTCTCGATATATCTCCGTTCCTTAAGCTCCGATGCAACCCGATTGTCTCCTTGATGTCTTCTTCCAAGAATAGACCCTTGTCTTGTGTTGTAGATCCCAAAAATGTCTGATTCCTTTGTGTGCGCCCCCCAAAAAGCCTTTTTATACTCCCCATCATGTTTAGGGCTTAATGCGGTTAGATTATGGGATTCAGTAGCAGACGCACGGGTGGTGCGCCCACGCACGGTTACCCGTGCGCCACCTCGGAATACCCCAACTCTCTCGTAGGGCGCACGGGTGGTGCGTCGAGCACGGCCTACCCGTGCGCCACTCCGGTGAGATATCCCGACTCTCTGTAGGGCGCACGGGTGGTGCGTCGAGCACGGCCTACCCGTGCGCCATCTGCGAGCCTTCAATCAACCTTATACACAGGGGTGCACGGGTGGTGTCTTGAGGCACGCCCAACCCGTGTGCCCCCTGTTTCTTCCGTGAACGCTCAACTTTCGCTCTTTTAGGCTTCACTTCTCGTATATCCACTCGATTCTCCGTGTTTCCACTTTGCTCTCGTCGTATTCTTATTTAATTATCTTCAAATATCATGAAATTCCTACAAAATAAGCAAAGTGTAATATCTTTTCCACAAGGAGTGAATATGTAACATTTAACGCGAGTATATGCATGTTTACTTATCATTATAGCTCGAAATACACATCGAAACACATGCAAAATTCACACTTATCGGGAGAAAAAGTCATTGCATCCTCGACTTCTCTATTTGAGCTTTTTTAAAATTTAAATAAATAGAAATATATAAAAATAAAGGAAAAAGTCCTGATCACAAGCCGACCAGGTAGCAAAGGGAAAAATAATACTAAACTATAGAAAAAACAACAAAAATAACTTAAGAATGCAATTTAAATGAAGGGCGTATATTTCTAGAGCATTTTCGAATAGCAATTACATCTGTCTTTTTAGCACGCGCTCGAGTATCATCTTGATGATCTGATAAATTGGACTAAGATATAACATGTGAAATATTGGCTCAGGATCCTCGAGCTGCAATTGTCATAGATGCACATAAATATAATAGAATTATAATATGAAAGATATTGCAAAATAAGTGTAATAATTTTAATCAAGTTTGTTGTTACAAATTAGACCTTTTTCCCCTTACCCATATTTTACTTGTCGTTTCATCAAATGTAGGTTAAGGAACTAAATCATTCGATGATATAAAACTATTATACGATAGTTTCCAAATTTTTTAACAATACTCTAAGTAAATTCTACATAGTTTTTTATTAAAAATACTTACAGAAGACTTTCTTCTCACTATCATTATTTTTTTTTTAAATTTTTTCGTTAAATTTTGTTTCAATAAATATTTTTCAACCTTTTCTTAAAATGCTCTATTAGATATATTTTCAATATTTTTCAACCATTTTTATAAAATTTCTAACATTTTCTTAGAAATGCGCAACATATCTATCAACGATCTTTAAAAAACTTCCAATAACTTCTAATATTTTTCTATAAATGCAACATTTTGTCATTCTTCTTTAATCGTATTTGGTGACTTCAATCATATTTTACATTATCTTGAACATTTCCATTTGTAAAGCTTTTGTGAGTATCATTAATTGTTTTTGGTCTCATAATAATTGAGGATGAACATATCGAGGTTTCTTAAATAAAATATTTATAATAACATTGAAATATTTTGTTATTTTTAAAGCGATCCGATTGTTCCTTTTTTCTTTTTGTTTCTCTTAGTTAACAAAATGAGCAAAATAACAAAAACACGAAACGAAAATTAATGTTCATTAAACGTGAAAACAAACTTTCACTTCATACAAAAGTAGAAATGGGGAACTACCGCATGAGATAGAACTGTTCATTAAATGTGAAAATTCACTTCTTACAAAGCATAAATGAAACCCTACATAGAACTAACTAGAAACCAGCCCCATAACCCCAACTCACTCGGTCGGAATCAGAAAATCTCCTCCGATCGTTTCGGCGCGATTGCGAGCAATGAGCGATTTTTTTGCAACAACATAGTGGTCACAATGTATCTTAGTAATTCAAAAACTTGTGTGGCCATAATAGCCACAAAACTTGAACACTTTAAGGTGTTGGTGAGGAAAACTCATTGCATCGTCGACTTCTCTATTTGAGCTTAAAAGTTCATCAAGTTCAACCCATCTTAGTTGCACATGAATATAGTAGAATTATAATATGAAAGATATTGCAAAGCAAGTGTAATAATTTTAATCAAGTTTGTTGTTACAAATTAGACATTTTTCCCCTTACCCTTATTTTACTTGTCGTTTCCTCAAATAGAGGGTGGGGAACTAAATCATTCGATGATATAAAACTATTATACGATTGTTTCCAAATTTTTAAGAATACTCTAAGTAAATTTTACTTAGGTTTTATTAAAAATACAGAAAACTTTCTTCTCACTATCATTAGTTTTTTATAAATTTCTTTGTTATAAATATTTTTCAACCTTTTCTTAAAATGCTCTATTAGATATATTTTCAACATTTTTCAACCATTTTTATAAAATTTCCAACAATTTCTTAGAAATGCGCAACATATCTATCACCGATCTTTAAAAAACTTCTTATAACTTCTAATATTTTTCTATAAATGCAACATTTTTGTCATTCTTCTTTAATCGTATTTCAGTGACTTCAATCATATTTCACATTATCTTGAACATTTCCATTTGTAAAGCTTTTGTGAATATTTGTTAATTGTTTTTTGGTCTCGCAATAGTTGAGAATGAACGGATCGAGGTTTGTTAAATAAAATATTTATAATAACGTTGAAATATTTTGTTATGTTTAAGGCAGTCCATTTAATCCTTTTTCCTTTTTGTTTCTTTTAGTTAACAAAATGAACAAGATAACAGAGAACACGAAACGAAAATTAGTGTTCATTAAACGTGAAAATAAACTTTCACTTCTTACAAAAATAGAAATGGGGAAACCACCGCTGCATAGAACTATTCATTAAATGTGAAAAATTCACTTCTTACAAAGCTTAAATGAAACCCTACATAGAACTAACTAGAAACCCGCACCCATAACCCCAATTCACTAAGTCGGAATCATAAAATCTCCCCAATCGTTCGCAGCGTGATTTGCGAGCAATGAGCAGACCGTGTACAACAAAAAAGATAGTGGCCACAATGTATCGACTAATTCTAAAACTTTTGTGGCCATTATAGCCACAAAACTTGAACACTTTTAGGTGTCGGGGAGGAAAACTCATTGCATCGTCGACTTCTTTATTTGAGCTTAAAAGTTCATCAAGTTCAACCCATCTTAGTTGCACATGAATATAGTAGAATTATAATATGAAAGATATTGCAAAGCAAGTATAATAATTTTAATCAAGTTTGTTGTTACAAATTAGACCTTTTTCCCCTTACCCTTATTTTACTTGTCGTTTCCTCAATTGGAGGGTGGGAAACTAAATCATTCGATGATATAAAACTATTATACGATTGTTTCCAAAATTTAAGAATACTCTAAGTAAATTCTACTTAGGTTTTTATTAAAAATACTTACTGAGTAAAACTTTCTTCTCACTATTATTATTAATTAATAAATTGGTTATTTTTAATAGCAATTTGGACCATTGAATAAAAGGTGTGGATGGATGGGATCAATCGATCTTTGCCATACGGTAAGAGGTTGCCACACGAGATCTCATCCTCTATATATATAAAATAACAAACTTGTTTCCAAGTCTATTTTTCCGCCTTTTCGCACTTGCAAAAAACAAAATTTGATATTTTTTAATGGAAAATAAAAAAATAGACATATATGTCCAATATCTTTGTAATTATATCAGTAAATTTTGTTTATCTTAATTATGATGACATTTCAATTTAGGTATGTCTAATTAATATTATTTGGAAATATTTTTTTAAAAAAATGAAAAAATAGTTTGTTGACCTATATTATTATAATTTATCATTAATTTTATCTATTTCAATTTTGGTATGCGTTTACAATCTAATTTATATATTATTTATTAGTATTAAATATTATATATTAAATAAATTCTAAAATATCTAAACAAAATATGAAAATGAATATGCATTATCTTGGCTCGATCTTCGTAATTGTGATATACAATTTTATCGATTTTGTTTTCAAACTATCAATTTGATAAGATTTTATTCATAATAAATGATGAAAAAAAGAATATAATGTTATTTCAAACTGGAAAAAATTTGTACGAAGTGTGTTGATATGTAAAGTATATTAATGAGTTATTATATCGAAATTATCTATTTTGATTGTATTGTAATATCTATATATCTATAATGATTTATTCTATCTTAACGAGTCCAATGTTTATGTTATATTCAAATCTATATATATGAATAATCTCACGTCCATCTTCAATACAACTAATCAATTATTGATGATCTCCATCATCACATGCTATTTAGTACGGGTTGATATTAATACAAATATTTAATTATTAGATGTATCAAAATGGGTTGATACAAGGGCAGGCAGTAATAACGTTGAAATATTTCGTTATGTTTAAGACGGCCCCCACTTATTCCTTTTTCCTTTTTGTTTCTTTTAGTTAACAAAATGAACAAGATAACAGAGAACACGAAACGAAAATTAGTGTTCATTAAACGTGAAAATAAACTTTCACTTCTTACAAAAATAGAAATGGGGAAACCACCGCTGCATAGAACTATTCATTAAATGTGAAAAATTCACTTCTTACAAAGCTTAAATGAAACCCTACATAGAACTAACTAGAAACCCACACCCATAACCCCAATTCACTAAGTCGGAATCAGAAAATCTCCCCCAATCGTTCCGGCAGCGGTTGCGAGCAATGAGCAGACCGTGTACAAGAGCATAGTGGCCACAATGTATCTGACTAATTCTAAAACTTTTGTGGCCATTATAGCCACAAAACTTGAACACTTTTAGGTGTCGGGGAGGAAAACTCATTGCATCGTCGACTTCTTTATTTGAGCTTAAAAGTTCATCAAGTTCAACCCATCTTAGTTGCACATGAATATAGTAGAATTATAATATGAAAGATATTGCAAAGCAAGTGTAATAATTTTAATCAAGTTTGTTGTTACAAATTAGACCTTTTTCCCCTTACCCTTATTTTACTTGTCGTTTCCTCAATTGGAGGGTGGGAAACTAAATCTATAAAACTATTATACGATTGTTTCCAAAATTTAAGAATACTCTAAGTAAATTCTACTTAGGTTTTTATTAAAAATACTTACAGAAAACTTTCTTCTCACTATTATTATTTTTTTATAAATTTCTTCATTAAATTTTGTTTCAATAAATATTTTTTAACGCTTTCTTGTGTACATATTGTCATCTCCACTTTCTTGTGTACAATATATTTCAAAAAAAAACTTATAAAAAGTATTTTTCAATATGGAAAAAGTGGAGATGACAATATGTACACAAGAAAGTATTGTCGAGGCATAAAACCCGTAAGATGGCGATTTCTTTACATGTTCGTTGCTTTTTTCTTTATACTCATTCATCTTATTGACCTCTTTTGCTTCAGGATTGTAAACTTCATCCTGTAACATTGAAACTCATTAAAAAAAATTGATTACTAGTATATAAATAAAATATTTTTGACTTACACTATGTTTCCATTTTTTGAAACTGGGAGTTAGACAAATGGATCCCGCGAGAGGATGTTCGCGCAACTTTTCAATAACTTGATTCTGTCTTCCACCTCCATTAATGTAACCAAATTGCTTGATAAATTTTTTAAAATCCTACAAGTGAATAAAATGCAAACTATTAAGACTCAAATACAAAAACATTGTAATTATTAACAACTGAATAAAAGCTAATTAAAGACTCAAAAATTAAAAATATATTTCACTTACCAGATTTATGTCAGGAACTCTACAACCCACATGTTTAGCCTTGTAAGGGTATTGGGCCTCAGTGCATAGACCATGCTCTTGAATATACTTAAAAGCATTCTTATAGTTGTTCGGCAGCCCTTCTGGCGGAATAACATCTGGAACCGGTCCATAAGGTCTGTATTTATGCAAACAGTCAAGTTGAGGCTTGTTAAGGTGTTTCTTGTTTGCGTTGTTCCACATACATGGCATCAATGATCGGAAAGGTATAACAACAATCTAAAAAACAAACTCACATTTAAGAGAGGAAAAAACAAGAATGGTAATAAAACTATTTATGAAAAAAAATATATACTCGTTCGCCCTTGATTATGGACAGACATCAAAGCATCAAGATTAGTTAATACCCAGCAAAACTCAGCCTGAAACAACTCCACCAATAAAATACATATATTATTTTTTTGCGGAATTTTTGGGGATTTTTTGGGGTTTCTATTGAACCAATTTTCTTTGGTCTTCTTCGATAACTAAGAACTTATGATATTTTTTTTTTAGAAGGAGAACTTGTGATATTTTTTTAGCATTAATTTGCTCGCTTATTTATAAGGTAATTTTTCTTATATATTAAAAAAATGTCTTTTTTCTATCATAATTTTTGAAATATTTTAAATTTTCTAATAGTTTTAGTTTCTACAGAAAAAATAGTATCGAATTAAAGTAAATATAATTAGATTTCTTCTCAATAAAGATAATAAGTATATCCTAAATTTGATTAAGCTACACACATATATACATATGTAGATTGAATAAAAATAAATTATTCATGTTTATCCTACGAGTCTAAAATTTATCGAAATACATTTTTATTTAGTTTAATAAAAAAGAATATATATATATAAAAAAATTATGGAGATCTCTCTCTCTCTCTCTATATATATATATATATATATATATATATTGTACTCAAATTAATAAAAATCGTTAGTTACAATATATTTTTATTGTCCATTGGTATTCTTTATCTAGCTATATATATTTGTTTGTACTCAAATTAATCAAAATTGTTAGTTACAATATATTTTTACTGTCCATTGGTTTTCTTTATCTAGCTATAGATATTTGTTTGTACTCAAATTAATCAAAATTGTTAGTTACAATATATTTTTACTGTGCATTGGTTTTCTTTATCTAGTTGTATATATATATATATATTCGTAATTTTAATATCATAAGTTTTTAATGACTTTTATTATATAAAAAATAACTTCATTATTCAAATTCAAAATTTAACATCTAGTACTACAAATCTACAATAGAATCAATGCATTGAGGGTAATTTTTATTTTATCAAAGTATCTACTTCATGATGGTAAATCTTGAGAAAGATGAATATCGATGACAAAGGTAGTTATTTCAAATTTCCAATGAAACGGTACCAATTTGATAGAACTTTATTCATAATTACTACACAAAACTTTGATGCTTATAAGGTAATAATTAGAAATTAAAAAAAAAGTTAAATCGTACCTGTTGGAAGAAGGGGTCATCACATAATTGTATATTTGTCATTACCCCTTCAAAAAAAACATAACATCATAATTTATTTCAGTAAACAAGGATCATATCGAGTAAACTAAGAAAAACACACTAAGATCATAAAAATAAAACAACAGAAAAAAGAAAAACGGACTAATTGAAAAAATGCTACATATATTCGAGTAAACTAAGAAAAACACACCAAAAGTACCCGAAAAATAAAGGAACTCCAGCAAAGGCAAAATTACAAAACAAACAAGGGCAAATTCACACGAGTAAATTAAAAGATGAACAGAACAAACATATCATCACAGGAGTAAATACTAAAATAAACTCCAGAAAAACACACCAACATCACCCTTGAAAACAGAGGCAAATAATACATATTTTTATTATTACCAGATCGTCATGCTTAGTCTTGCCTAGTCTTTTTTTTCTCTCTCTCTCTCCACACTTTTTCATTTACTTCTTCAAGCTATTCTACAACGTCTCCCTCATTTTTATTAACCTTCATTATAAACACAAGTCATTCAACTCTTCTAATAAAGATTGGATTTTTCTCACTATGGAAAAAGTAGAGATGACAATATGTACACAAGAAAGTGTAGTTACTCCATGCAAAGCCGTAAGGTGGCGATTTCAATATGGAAAAAAGTTGAGAAATATTTATTGAAAATATGTACACAATAAATGTTTTTCAACATTTTCTTAAAATGCCCTATTAGATATATTTTCAATATTTTTCAACCATTCTTATAAAATTTCCAACATTTTCTTAGAAATGCGCAACATATCTATCACTGATCTTTAAAAAACTTCCTATAACTTCTAATATTTTCCTATAAATTCAACATTTTTGTCATTCTTCTTTAATCGTATTTCAGTGACTTCAATCATATTTCACATTATTTTGAAGATTTCCATTTGTAAAGCTTTTGTAAATATCTGTTAATTATTTTTTTGTCTCACAATAGTTGAGGATGAACGGATCGAGGTTTCTTAAATAAAATATTTATAATAACGTTGAAATATTTTGTTATGTTTAAAAAGTCCACTTGTTCTTTTTCCTTTTTGTTTCTTTTAGTTAACAAAATGAGCAAAGGAAATAGAGAATACGAAACAAAAATTAATGTTCATTAAACGTGAAAACACTTTCACTTCTTACAAAAGTAGAAATGGGGAAACCACCGCTACATAGAACTGTTTATTAAATGTGAAAATTCACTTCTTACAAAGCATAAATGAAACCCTACATAGAACTAACTAGAAACCAGCACCCATAACCCCAACTCACTCAATTGGAATCAGAAAATCTCCCATGATCGTTCCGGCGGCGATTGCGAGCAATGAGCAGACCGTTTGCAACGGCATAGTGGCCATAATGTGTCTGACTAATTCAAAAACTTGTGTGGCCATAATATCCACAAAACTTGAACACTTTAAGGTGTTGGGGAGGAAAACTCATTGCATCCTCGACTTCTCTATTTGAGCTTAAAAGTTCATCAAGTTCAACCCATCTTAGTTGCACATGAATATAGTAGAATTATAATATGAAAGATACTACAAAGCAAGTGTAATAATTTTAATCAAGTTTGTTATTACAAATTAGACCTTTTTCCCCTTACCCTTATTTTACTTGTCGTTTTCTCAAATGGAGGGTGGGAAACTAAATTATTCGATGATATAAAACTATTATACGATTGTTTCTAAATTTTTTAAGAATACTCCAAGTAAATTTTACTTATGTTTTTATTAAAATACTTACAGAAAACTTTCTTCTCACTATCATTAAATTTTTTATAAATTTCTTCGTTATATTTTGTTTCCAAAATATTTTTCAACCTTTCCTTAAAATGCTCTATTAGATATATTTTCAATATTTTTCAACCATTCTCATAAAATTTCCAATATTTTCTTAGAAATGCGCAACATATCTATCACTGATCATTAAAAAACTTCTTATAACTTCTAATATTTTCCTATAAATACAACATTTTTGTCATTCTTATTTAATTATATTTCAGTGACTTCAATCATATTTCACATTATCTTGAACATTTTCATTTGTAAAGCCTTTTTGAATATATGTTAATTGTTTTTGGGTCTCGCAATAGTTGAGGATGAACGGATCGAGGTTTCTTAAATAAAATATTTATAATAATATTGAAATATTTCGTTATGTTTAAGGCAGTTTACTTGTTCCTTTTTCCTTTTTGTTTCTTTTAGTTAACAAAATGAGTAAGATAACAGAGAACACGAAACGAATATTAAGAACACGAAATGAAAATTAATGTTCATTGAACGTGAAAACAAACTTTCGCTTCTTACAAAAGTATAAATGGGGAAACCACCGCTGCATAGAATTGTTCATTAAATGTGAAAATTCACTTCTTACAAAGCATAAATGAAACCCTACATAGAACTAACTAGAAACCAACACCCATAATCCCAACTCACTCAGTCGGAATCAGAAAATCTCCTCCAGTCATTCCGGCAGCGATTGCGAGCAATGAGCAGACCGTTTGCAATGGCATAGTAGCTCAACCTATGGAACATCCTCCCACAGATGAACCTAGGAAACATGACTCTGCCTCTAAACCCATATACTTCCCTCAAAATGATAGGGGCATTGATTTGTTTCTAGTGATGGTCGTAATTCTCGGGAATGTTATCAACACTTGAGCAATGTCATCAGTCTCCCTCCAATTGCGCCCATTTAGAGCATCCGTGAACAACTTCAACATGTTGTGTGACGGTGAGCTGAATCGTGACATGGTAGAGCAGAGTTTTGTGATTTGATTTTTTTCTTTTGTTTTCTTCTCTGAAGCACTTCAGACGAGTGAGACGAAGGTTTTTATAGAAAGCAAGGAAAGTTTTGAAAAATATTGGGGGCATGAATGTAATTTTAATTTTCACTTTCACGCTTAATGGAAGGAATCGCGTATCACACTTCACGTGATATATTATATATCACACTCGAATTAAAAATAATTTAAAATTTTTGTTTGCCTACAATCAATGGCCCATTCAATATGTACTAGTAAAATGCACATGCGTTTGCACGTGAACCATATTGTTTTACTAATCTAATTAAAAAGAATTTTTGATATGATATAATTTTATTTATTATTATAAAAAATCGAACATATCGTACAATGCATGTGAAATATATAGTGAAGATACAACGGACCAAAAACTCATATATAGTCTTGAATTGTTTCTAACAGGGAAGTTTTGTTTAAGATGCATGTAAAAAGCTTTAAGATTGCCTTTGGAAATCACTTACAAACAATTTAAAGCTAACTTCAATTTACAAAAATGCATTCTTTCAAGTCACTGGGGTTTGAATTGTACAAATAATCAAGATGGGTCTATGAAACCATTAGAAAGTACTATTGTAAGAAATTTGTTACACGAATTGAAGTTGCACCAAGCTCTCTATTGCTTTATTTTTGTAAACAATGTTGTCCATTCCTTATTTGAATTTAGTAATTACTTTAAATATTTGTGCTCGATACTTGAAAGTTGCTTTCATTGTCAATTAAAATTTAGACCTCCACAAATATTTTGGTTATATGTCACTTCTTTTGATCATCTCCTTTTCCTATTTCATATGCATTCCTCGCTCGAGCGTAGATCATAGACGTAGTTGATTTCTCTTCTCTGTCACCATTTTTCAAAGTGGAATGTATCGACTACTACATTTAGTTTTCCATGACAAAGTAGAGTTATTTTGGTGTTTGAAAGATTAGCCCTATGTAGCACATAGTCTCCTACTTGATTTTATATTAACAATAATTCAGAATTAAAAAAAAAAACAATTCTCATTAGAAACAATCAAAAGTTCATATTGAAAGAATTTCTTTTTCTTATATCAAAAATATAATTACATCAAAATTCACGTTCACCTATATGCTAGCAATTATAAATCTTATAAAAAGGGGAAACTAAAATCTATAGAAAAATAAATAGTCTATTATATCATTATGTTCTGATGTTAAATTTTACTGTACTGGGCATACGAAAAAATTTGTTGTTGCCTCTCAGTATTATATTCAACACTATTTTGCATATACATGATGAAATACTGCTTCTAATTTGATGTTTGAATAATTTGTTCAAGTTTTTCAAACTTTATTAATATTCAATACTGAAAATTGTTTTTTTTAAAAAAAAGTGAATCAACACATTTTTTTTGCAAGAATCATACGGTAAGGATAATATGAATAGACATCATGTAAGTAGAGTTTGTTAATATATTAAATAAGTAATATTAACTAAGTAATTAAATCTATGTGCTAATAATTTAACAAATTAATAATCAATTTTCTGATTTTAAAAAAGGACTTTTATAGTAAGAACATATGATGTTACTGTTATTAGTACATAATGATTGTATCTCAAATAGTGTAGTATGATTTCGTTGAAGCTAATCAACTAATTCAAATTAAAATAAATGTATCATTTATATTATATTATATAGTATAAATGATTCAACCAACGTCCATCTTCATTGCGACAAACAAGCAGCTAATAATTCATGTCCAATAATGAAACAGTTTGTCATCAGGGTAATGTTTCATAATCCTAAAGGCATCTATAACTCAAATATAGGGGCTTTAATAGTTTTGGTAATTAACCCAGACCTCCGGGGATAGTTTTTATAACTAACCCTTGTATTATCTAATATAGGGGTCTTCACAGTTCGATTAACCGAACTGAAAACTGAATATGTATTCCATTTTTTATGCCTTTAAGAATCATAATTTGGTATTACAATATACATCATTAGAGTTTAGTATTCTAATATATTTATAGATAAATTTAAATTTAATTTATTTTTAAAATTTATGACAATACTGGAACACGTGTTTGGAGTGTATATCATATTTTTAACTTAAAAACGAATCACCTTCGAACAATTCGGATAAATGACAAACTCTGAAATATTTTATATATTTTAAAATTTTGATATAAATCAAATCCTTAATATATAATTCATAATATTGTAAGTCCAAGCGGCTATGATAATCTAGAGAGGGGGTGAATAGATTATCTCCATCTTTTCGATTATGCCCTCTTTTTTGAACCGAATGCTCAAAGACAATAATAAAGGAGCGGAAAGTAAACAACACACGTCGATTTATAGAGCTTCGCCCCACCTAGGGACTACGTGCTCTACCACCCCAGATATCCGTGATGGATTTCAAAAAGAAAAAGAATTTTATTAATTACCAAAATTAATACAAATTCAACTTACAACACTTCAAGAGCACCACACTCTTCAACAACACTACCTATGGAGATTACCACAATCTCCTTTAAAGATTACAACAATCTTCCTTCAACGGCACCTTTGAAGATCACCACAATCTTGAATCTTGAAGAATACCAAATTCTTCAACACCTCAAGAGTACCACACTCTTGAAACACCTATCACCTAGATCACCCAAGTGTATTCTTACCACAAGAATACTCAAGGATGTCTTGTGTTGAATGATGACCAAAAATCAAGATTACAACTTAATAATGGTATTACAATATGAGTGCAAAGTGTAATCAAGAAATGAAAGCCTAGACCTCAAGATGTGAAAGTGATAAGCTAGGCAAATTACAACAAGAATAATAACTATGAAGAACAAATATTTGCTTGGAATGTATCTTGTTGTGTTGTATCTCAATTGTTATATTGGTTGCTCCAAAACTTCCTCTATTTATAGGAGATGATTGATCAAGCAAAGGCTCCTCTTGGGGATTGAAAATCTACCAAAAATACAATTAAAATCAAGAATATAGTGTTAGAAATCAATCCCACAATTTAAGGAAAAGATGCCTCATTGTCAAACGAATTAAATTTGTCATTAAAACATGGGCGACCGATCGCACAAAAATAGACGTTTTCAAGAACACATAGAAAAATAACACGCAGGCGGACGGTTAGGGGGGACTTCGACCGGTCGACGACCTTGACCCTGACCGGTCCCCTCAATGATATTTCAAGGAGCAATGTTCTGCTTTCGATATTTTGCTCCAGTGCGTCGGCCGACAGTGGTGTCGACCGATCGACGCCACGGCCGACGCCGGTCGGCCTGGCCGACCGGCCTATTTCCCTTCCGTCTCATTTTTTGTTCTAAAATACATCTTCGAGTCACGGGTGGCCCTATACGGCGACCGGTTGACCTCGAGACATAAATGTTGTCCAATTTTTGTCGAAAATAAAACTCAAGAAATACTCGAAAATTTAGTAAAAACATTTTAAACCAATCGAGAGTATTTAGACAACATTTAGGAACCTTGTTTTGAAGTAAAAACTAATAAACATAAAACCATTAAAAGTGTTGTCCAATTTTATCCGAAATAAAACTTGAAGAAATACTCCAGGAAAATATTAAAATCATTTTAAATCATTTAGGAGTATTTGGACAACAATTAAAAACATTGTTTTGGTGTAAAAATAAAATCATCAAAATTAAGATAAAAACATGTATCAAACAATCTCCCCTTTTTGATGATTACAAACCAAAACAATATTTTGAGGACAATTTTAAAAACGATTTTCCGGTAGAAATATCTAAGATTTAGAAGCAAAATACATAGGCAACCAAGAAATGGAGTAAAATATTATCCAAAGATAAGCGCAAGCTCCCCTATCAAGAAGACATCAAGAGTAATGTAAAAACAATTAACCATAAGCCAAAAGCTTAGCTTTTACATATTGTTTAAAAGCTTATAAGCTCCACCTGTCAACAAAATATCATTAGACAAGTATATAAGTCCATCAAACAACAATTGGACTAAATATAATTCACAACTTATGGCTTTTAAGATGCCATAGCTTATAGATTTTATAACAAGCTTTTATTAGCTTCTTTGAGCTAACGAGCCAATATCCTGTTTCTCCCCCTTTGGAATCATCAAAAAGAATGTTAGGATGATAAAAACATTATACAAGTTTGTCAAAGTGCGCTAACAATACGATTTATCAACCATTGAAAGAATTAAGTTTAGAATCCAAAGAAAATTTGGAGAGATGTATCATAAGAAATCCATAAGCTCATTTTTGTTAGCCAAAAACATGATCTCAATAAGAATTTAAGACATTTGAAAATAAGAGAATCATGTAGGTGATGAATCTTTCATTGAAACATTTTATCGAACACTTGGCGGACGTCAAAATTTGAAGAAAATATATATAGCCCTTGCAAAAGAGATTAAGCCAAGTTTTTCATATCATCTCCAAAAGCAATTTTCAACATATGTCCAATAAATAAGAGGCCTAACAAAGTAAATTCTCAAGGGTTCAACCCAATTGAGATAATTTTAGCCAAATAAGAGATCAATGCATTACGAATGCCATCAAGCAAAAATTAAAGAGCCATCAAGTAATACATGTCAAGCATCAAACAATGCATATAAGACATTACAAATGTCCCAAATCATCCATGAAAAAGATCAAGGCATCAAAAAAATAAGAGAAGCACTTTTATCATCAAGTACTTCATACCAACAATACCAAACTAGAGTATTTTTACCATCAAATACTCCATCAATATCATGATCATCCAATAGCCATTTTCAACTTGCTATTTTAACCCTTTCAAGAAAACAAGCAAATCTCATTAGTGCAAATTAGAGTTTTACAAGATAGTTCATAAAATTACAAAATAACATGGACAAGAAAGGAAATGCTAATATAATAAAGGGGTGGGGACATCATTCCTCGTCCAAGAGAAGCAAGTTCGGGAATAAGATCTTTGATGAATTTCTTCAACTTGCCGATTGATTTTTGTATTTTGGAGGTCTTTTGCTCCAAAGCCTCATACCTAGCTTCATGAAATGTTCTTAAATCATCATACCCGGCTTGGGTGTACCTCCTAGACGGTTGGGCACCAGTATTACCCTTCGGATTGCTCGGTTCGCCCTCCTCCGCCAATCTTGCGGCCTCAGCATCATCAAAGAAGTCGTTTGGATTTTCGGATGTGGAACCTTGACCTCTTCCTCTAGCCATTTTAGTTGGTCGGATATCCATATTTTTACGCATAGTGACCATTTGGGAGATGTTATCAATGTCAAAATTATTTTGAAATACCTTCGAATTACACTCCGACGAAGGTAGTCCCGATTGTATAAGAAGTTTGCAAATCCAATTGCCCATAACAAACTTCTTATTTCCTTGAGTAACAGACTCAATAAGACATTGAATAAGTATAGCGCCAACATTAAGCGGTTCCCTTCTAGCAATCTTATAAGTTAAGAAATAGTCCATGTTGCTAGGCATTTTTCCCGCTTTTCCACATATGCAATAGGCGACAATAACGGATATAATCCGGTGCTCAAGAGTCATCGCCAACAATGAATATTTTGGTCATACGCCCAAATAAGTCTTGACTTCTTTCATAGAAACCCCCAACATCTCATCATTCCAAATTGCACAAGAAAAATAGTCCCAACCACATTCTCTTACATGTAAAAGCCGACAAATTTCATTAGAGTCCACCTAAAATGACGACCCCCTTACAAACGAATTTACCGCAATAGCTTCCTATTATCATCATATTCCACCCACATATTTGCATAAAAGTGTTGAATAATATCATCATCATATAAAACATATGCATGCTCCCACAAAAACATCCAACCTTGCTCTTCAAAGAATCCTCTAATAGTAGGATATTCATTAGTAAACGAATTAAATCGACAAATTTTAGTGCGAGCAATCGATTTTCCACCCATTTCCAAATCTTCATAGTACCACTCCACATATTTATTGATGAAATCTAGAACATTATTAGAACGGGGAGCTAATGGTATTAGAGATTTCTTACTTTTCGCCCAACGGCAATTTTTGAACGAAATTGTTCCGCGGAGCTCGGCAATTTGGGGATTGGAGAGTACGGATTTTGAATGTCATCGCGTTCTTGAGCCACGTTCCTTTGGGTAGCTCGAATATCCCTTTGTTCGGCTTCTTCTTGCCGATTTCTCGAAGAACCCTCTCCGCCTTTTCTACGCTTGGAGGTGGGATTTTGACCGGTAGAATTTCTTGGAGGTGCCATATATGTAAAATTCTTGCAAAAAGAAGTGGATTAGCAACAAGAATCACAGAGATTGATGAAGAAATGAAGATTATAGAGAAAAGGGGTGGAGACGCTGTGCGTGCGAGGGTTTGAAAAACCATGTTCTGTTTCTTAAAATGAAGACAGACGGATTTTAACCAAAAATTTGGCACAGGCGACGGCCGAGGGTGCGGCCGATCGGCGTGCGAGGCGATGGTCGGCCTGCCCCGCCTTGACCGCCCCAAAGAATTTTTCATTTTCATTTTTCCAAAATTCGATTTTACACCCCAAAAGTTTTAAAACTTTGTAAAAATGTAATTGATGACTAAATCCAAGCGAATACGAGTTTCGATAAAACATATACTCGAGAAAATCGAGATTTTACGAGTAGTGTCCTTTTGAGAAAAATTCATAAAATCATTTAGAGGACTTAAGGGATTGAAATGAAATATTTTGAAAGATAAGTGCATAAACATGACATGAACACAATAACCGAGTACTAAGAAAAATACGAGTGAACATACTTGATGGTTTAAGAATCTCTTGATGAAGAAATAGACGATAGCTAATAAATATGAGATATATAACCTACACAATTTTTTAAACAAATTTTCCACAAGATATGATAGCACAAGTGTAGGCCAAACAATAATAGATATCATAAAAATGCTAATGTTATAGAAATCCATAAAAATTCATTAGTCTAAGTTCTCAAGAGTTTAAAATTAAGAAGAATGTCTCATTTTTCAAAGGATTTTTAAAAACTCATATATAGAAGACCTTAATATTAAAAATTTGAAAAACTCATTTTGCAATTAAAGCATAAATAAAAACATGCAAAAAATGCATATTTAAATAGGGGAGATACGGTTTACCAATTTCGCCATTTCCATGGGTTATGCCGTTCTCTTTATTGGTGATATCTTTCTTTTGAAAATCATCTTGTTGATGATAGCTTCTCCGATTGTTCCATCTCCAAGGATTGTATCCTTCCCTGGTTGATAATATTTCCTTCTTGGAAATTCATTTTGGTGATGTCTTCTTTTTGATCAAATGAGAAGGTCATTTGATGTCTTCTTGGCGGTATGAATTTTTTCCGATTATTATTCCGCCGGTACCTAATATAACATTGTTTTGTGGTACCCTCAAGTGTTTGGGTCCTTTGGGATTAGTCTTGAGACTTTTAGGTCTCCAAAAATAATTAGAGTTATTTCTAGCCCGACAAGTATTAATGGCGTGTCCCTTCTTACCACAATAAAAGCAAGTGATAGTACTAACATGTATAGGAACTCGATTCTTTTTCATATACTTGATAATATTAGGCTCATGATCAAGTTCATTATCCAAATTATCACAACCATTATCATTCTCAACATTGGGCAATTTATTGGTACTCAAGTTGGATTTTGATAAATTATTTTTCATGCAATTCATATTCTCAACAAGAGTACTATTTTGTTTTTCAAGGTTTCTAACCTTGTCAGTGTGTGGTGGTGTGAGCACATGATAGTGATTCATAGGAAGTAAATAAACTATCCTTTTCATTTTTCAAAATATTGAATTCCTTTTTCAAATTTTTGTACTTAACAAGTAAATTTTGAAATTCACTATAATCATTTTGAATAACAATATCATAGGAAGTAGAGGGTTTAAGACATACCTCGTTTTCTTCTTCGATGCCCATAAGACATTGTTCGACTACTTCATAGTTGGAAGTTGTAAAAGGCTTGTTCCTTAGATTTGAACTTGTATCCCTTTGAGAAGTAGATGCTTTTGTTTGACTCCTTTCATTTGCATATACTCCATAGATGGCTTCTAATTTTTGCCATACTTCATGTGCCGATAGAATTCCTACAATATGTTCATATTCCAAATTAGTAAGTGAACAATACAAAATATTGAGAGCTTTACCGTTTAAGGAGATGATTTTCTTCTCTTCATCATTGAGCTTTTTGAAAGCTCTGGAGGTGTATGGTGTGTCTATCATCGGAATGGATTCTCCATTTATGACGATGTTCCAAATATCGAACCTGAGAACCTTGTAGATAACATTCCATTCTATCTTTCCAAAATATAAAATTTTTGGAATCAAATAGTGGTGGCTTGGTGATGCAGTCTTAGGTAAGATGAGCTTCATTCGTAGCCGATGATCGTTCCTCTTCACTCGCGATGTGAAACGAGCTTGCCAAAGAGTTTGGCTCTGATACCACTTGTAAGTCCAATCGGCTATGATAATCTAGAGGGGGGTGAATAGATTATCTCCATCTTTTCAATTATGCCCTCTTTTTCGAACCGAATGCTCAATGACAATAATAAAGGTGCGGAAAGTAAACAACACACGTCGATTTATAGAGCTTCGCCCCCCTAGGGACTACGTGCTCTACCACCCCAAATATATCCGGGATGGATTTCAAAGAAACAGTAATTTTATTAATTACCAAAATTAATACAAATTCAACTTACAACACCTGAAGAGCACCACACTCTTCAACAACACCACCTATGGAGATTACCACAATCTCCCTTTGAAGATTACCACAATCTTCCTTCAACTGCGGCAGCACCTTTGAAGATCACCACAATCTTCAATATTGAAGAATACCAAATTCTTCAACACCTCAAGAGTACCACACTCTTGAAACACCTATCACCTAGATCACCCAAGTGTATTCTTACCACAAGAATACTCACAAGAGGATGTCTTGTGTTGAATGATGACCAAAAATCAAGATTACAACTCAATAATGGATATTACAATATGAGTGCAAAGTGTAATCAAGAAATGAAAGCCTAGACCTCAAGATGTGAAAGTGATAAGCTAGGCAAATTACAACAAGAATAATAACTATGAAGAACAAATGTTTGCTTGGAATGTATCTTGTTGTGTTGTATCTCAATTGTTATATTGGTTGCTCCAAAACTTCCTCTATTTATAGGAGATGATTGATCAAGCAAATGCTCCTCTTGGGGATTGAAAATCTACAGAAAAATACAATTAAAATCAAGAATATAGTGTTAGAAATCCATCCCACAATTTAAGGAAAAGATGTCTGTTTGTCAAACGGTCGAAATTTGTCAAAACATAGGCGACCGATCGCACGAGAAATAGGCGTTTTGAAGAACACATAAAAAAAATAACACAGGGCGACCGGTCAGGGGGGACTTCGACCGGTCGACCTTGACCCTGACCGGTCCCCCTCATTGATATTTCAAGGAGCAATCATCTGTTTCGATATTTTGCTCCCAGTCTGGCCGACTGGCCTATTTCCTTCCGTCTCATTTTTTTGTTCTAAAATACATCTTGTGTCACGGGTTGCCCTATACGACGACCGATTGATCTCGAGACATAAATGTTGTCCAATTTTTGTCGAAAATAAAACTCAAGAAATACTCTGAAAATTTAGTAAAAACATTTTAAACCAATCGGGAGTATTTAGACAACATTTAGGAACCTTGTTTTGAAGTAAAAACTAATAAACATAAAACCATTAAAAGTGTTGTCCAATTTTATCTGAAATAAAACTTGAAGAAATACTCCGGAAAATATTAAAACCATTTTAAATCATTTAGGAGTATTTGGACAACAATTAAAAATATTATTTTGGTGTAAAAATAAAATCATCAAAATTAAGATAAAAACATGTATCAAACAAATATATGATGAAAAAGGCATATAATGTTACTTTAAAACTGGAAAAAAAAAATGTACAGAGTATGTTAAATTCTAATATTAATGGTCATTATATTTGAAAACCATATCTATATATATAATAACCAAGTCACTTATTAATAGTAATAAAAAAAATTCCCGTCTAAAACACATTTCTAGAATTAGTAAAATATAATTACAACTTTTAATTTTGGAAAATTCATATCTATATATAATAACAAAGCATTATATAAAACAAGCTTTCCAAAACTATGTGTGAACTGCATTAGTTATTATTTTTGTCTATTTATTTTTTTGTAAAAGAATAATTATTTTATTTTTGATCCATTTTTATGTATAATATATCAAATTAATCGTCTTTCTACCATCATCAGTTTGACACCCATATTGCATATTGAAAATAAAAAACAAGCATAAAAAATAACAAAATATATGATATATATATATATTTAAAAAGAGTCGTTGGAAATAGTATGTTGAAATTTTCTCGCCTTTTTGCATCTCTTGTAATAAGTAATAATAATATGTGCAAAAATAAGAATTGATAAATATTTGGTATTTCATTATTTTTTGTAGTCATTTTTCTTTAAATAGTTACCTTTTAATTAAAATAATATAAAAAATAGAATTATGTAAATTAGTTTTCCAAATCTGTATGTGTACTGCATTAATTATTATACATATCAAATTAATTTTTTTTTATTTTTGATCCATTTTTTACATATAATATATCAAATTAATTATTTTTTACGATATTCAGTTGACACTCAAATTGCATATATAAGTAATAAAAATGGTAATAAAAAAAATTATAAGAAATATTCACTCATTATTTTATAATTTGTAATGGGCTTTATAAACTATGTATTCGGGTTATTGGACATTAATTTGTATATTCATGTGTTTTGGTTATTTGTGATATATGTATAGTTGTTATTTGACCTTAGCCCATTTTCTTAATAATTATATAGAATTATATTTAAATTGATTAATTCAATTAAAAGTACTTATTTTAATTGAAGAAATAAGTATCTCAAAATAAATATCCAAATTTATGTCACATATACCCATACATAGCATAATATCATTATATATTTATGTAAGAAGAAACCAAGATTTATTTTAATTTAAAATTATACTCATAATAGTATGTTGTATATAAAAAAATATATTTTTATATATTGAAATACTTTTCATGTTAATAGAAATTATTTCTATATATCAATGTATTTTGATTTTAAAGTTTCAAAGTTGTATATTTAGAATTAGAAATGAATTTGTCTGTTTGATAATTTTTTCATATATGTGTATATATTAAAAAAATTATATTCTTGAAATGTTTATTTTACCATAAAATTGTGTTGCTAAATATAAATCATTTTTTTGTTTAATTCTTTTAATAATTTTGATAATTGTTCAGCTTCCTAGATCCAAACACAATATTGGAATTTGAACTGACTTTTATTGTTGATTGTATATTGAAAAAATAATTTATTAAATATTAAGCATTAGGGTACTAAAAAATTCAACATTGGGTAGTTAAAACATTTTTCAAACTTTCTATTTCTTAAAGATAAATATGTTCTATAAATATATACAATTCATATTCACACAACAAAATATTTTGTATATAATGAGATTCTTTTATAGTTTATAATAATTTATTTTATTATTGTTCAATCGTATGATTAATAAAATTAATTATCTTATTTTATTATTTTTTAAATTTTAAACCTTTTGCAATCAATATTAAAAAAACATAGATAACATAAATCCATAATTTATAAGATAAATAATAAAACATATAAAAATGTAAAGATTTTGGTGTTAATTTTATAATTAATATAAAAAATTATAAGTATAATCAATATTAAAAATAGATAAATATAATATACATATTGGGGGAATGGGATGGGATTCATGGGAACAGAGAGAATTCCCATTTTATTTAATTGGAATAGGAAGGGGGCGAAGATATAAATATTGTCCATGTCCCATCCCCGATTCTAAGGAAGCGGGAGTACCAATCCCCAAATTAACTAGGATTCTCCGCCCTATTCGATTCGGTTAGCAACGGGGATGGTTCCCACGAAAATGTTGACATCCCTAAATGCATAAGATTGAATTCATATAACTATTAGAAAAATATACATGTAACAATACAAAATAGATATATACATCCGTGCATCGCAGGTAAAAACTAGTA
Source organism: Rehmannia glutinosa (assembly GCA_016081115.2). Taxonomy (NCBI): domain Eukaryota; kingdom Viridiplantae; phylum Streptophyta; class Magnoliopsida; order Lamiales; family Orobanchaceae; genus Rehmannia; species Rehmannia glutinosa. The sequence goes on from JABTTQ020000358.1 coordinate 584,980, forward strand.
TTTTAATTATAAAGTGATATAATTTTTTAAAGTACAACCTTCTAAATGTATTATTATATTTATAATTAAAGTTGAACTTAATTTATTTTTAACAATGTATAATTATTATCGTATGTATGAAGTGTGATATAATTGTGTTATTGAAATTAAAAATAAATAAAATATCCTAAAAAATATGTTCATAATATATTATTAAAAGAGAGAATAATGTAATTTCTAAAATTATAATTTTTCTTGGTTCATTGGTTTCCTTTGTTAAATTATTTAAACATAAAAATATTAATTAATATTTTATAATGACATAATTATTTTTTATTATTGCAAAATGGAGTTTTTACCGACCCAACCTATATTTTCTCTTTGGTTGGTGGGGACGACTCGAATCGGCTCATTCGACAACTCTACTTATTATTAGGATAGCCCCACACACATCGCACGAAGTAAATCTTGTGTATCTAATAAGTATCCATGGAGTATCGGATAAAATATTATGTCCGATATATATTCGATCAATGGTGTAGTGAACACCATAAATGGGTGGACAAATACATGAAAGTGGGCGAGTTGGATAGAAACACCAAGAAAATCATATTAATGATAACTACTATTTTTTTAAAAAGATGGGGCTGGTAGAGATGTCAACGGGGCGGGGGAACGATCCCCATCCCCGTCCCCGCGAGACAAATGGGGAAAATTTTCCCCCCCATCCCCATCCTCATGGGAATTCCCGCTCCTCGCTTTAATTTTTTTTTTTTTTTTTGCAAAAATTTATTTTTTTATAAACATAATCATTTTTTATATTAATATATTATATAAAAAACTAATAAACCACTCATTAATAAAATAAATTAAATATTTTGTCAATTTTCATATTTAATATGGATATATTTATATTATATTATATATATTATAAATATTATATTATATATTTAATAAGCGGTCATGAACAGGCGGGGAGAAAAATTTCCGTCCCCCGTCCCCTGAGGAAAAATTTCGGGAGTCCCGCCCGTTTGAGGCGGATCCCGCGGGAACGGGATTCCTTGCCCCACCGCCATCTCTAGGGTTGGGGCAGGTTAGCCCCTTAGCTATGCCCATGTATCATGGGATGAGATTTCTGTTTCATTTTTCTAATTTCACTTCCTATTATATACATTTGGATAAAATGACACATGTACAATTGTGAAATTATCATGTACATATTTCATTCATATGATGTAATTGAATAAGTGAAATAGAAAAAATAAAACAAGAAATCTTTAATCATGTATGCTATACGGTACGTCATCATAAAAGAAGTATTCTTTTAGATTATATTTGGAAAAAAAATTATGTTTCAAAACTTCCAATGGTGTGTTGATTTGGGGGCCCAATAGGCTCCTACACGCGGAGGCCCAACTAAAGGCCCAACAAGTTCAAAAATCATCGAGGCGTGAGGGCATATCTGTCAATTCGGTGTGTCTTAAGTTCCGACGTCGAACGCAAAAGTGAACCGTTGGATCCAGATTTCACAGCGGCTTCTCAAATTTCAAATTCTCAGTGCCATCGTCCCGCTCTGCTTTTCATTTTCTAAATCTCACACACCCCACACACTGAGAGGGGGAGATCCGATTGCTGTTCCATCAACGGTAAACTTCAAACACAAACACACGTTGTGAAGATGTCGGTTAAAGAGAAGGGAGTTAATGTGCAGGTTCTCCTTCGCTGCAGGTAATTGGTGTTGCTATGATGCTAGGGTTTATGAAGTTTTTTTGTAATTTGTTTTTGATCTTTTTTTTTTTTGGGTGAATTCATGCTTAATGCTGGTGATTTTGCAGGCCGTTCAGTGACGATGAGCTGCGGAACAATGCGCCGCAGGTTGTGTCGTGCAACGAGTACCAGAGAGAGGTCTCGGTTTCGCAGAATATCGCGGGCAAACATATAGATAGGGTCTTTGTGTTCGATAAGGTAGCTTTTAATTTTTCTTTTCTTTTATTTTTGTAGATGTTTTTATTATGTAGTGTTTTGTAATTGAAGTTTGTTCTGAGAATTATTAGTAATTTGTGTTGAGGGAATCCTAAGCACAGTCAATTTTTAGGTACTCCGACATATTCTTTTCAGAAATTTATAATCAATGCTCAAGAGCTGAACTGTTGAAAGAGTAATTCTGAGTACTGAGTTTGAATTATATTGCAGTATTGGAATTTGGCGATAGATATAATTTGTAAGATATATTTGACCCCTATTTTTCAAATTCAGGTGTTTGGACCTAATGCCCAACAAAAGGATCTTTATGAGCAAGCAGTTGTTCCAATTGTGAATGAGGTTTTGGAGGGTTTTAACTGTACAATATTTGCCTATGGACAAACTGGCACAGGAAAAACTTATACTATGGAGGGTGAATGCAAGAGGTCTAAGGTAGTGTACCTCCATATGGTTTTACTTGTCATCTTTGATTTTTACTCGGTTATTGATTTGTTTTTTTATCCCTTGCAGGGTGGCCTAAATGGAGAGTTGCCACCAGAAGCGGGAGTCATACCCAGAGCAGTAAAGCAGATATTTGATACGTTGGAGAGTCAAAATGCAGAATACAGTGTGAAAGTCACTTTCTTGGAGCTATATAACGAAGAAATCACCGACTTGCTAGCCCCTGAAGATTTGTCTAGAGTTGCCCAGGAGGACAAGCAGAAAAAGCAATTGCCACTCATGGAAGACGGGAAAGGTGGTGTTCTTGTCAGAGGACTAGAAGAGGAAATTGTGACAAGTGCCAGTGAGATTTTCACTTTACTTGAAAGGGGATCTGCAAAACGTCGAACTGCAGAAACCTTACTGAACAAACAATCAAGGTTCTTATTCTGTTTCTGTCTGAAATGTGTGACATATTTCTTTTACTTTTTTGAGAATAAACCTTAATTTTTTTGGATGTCAGTCGATCACATTCTCTCTTTTCCATAACCATACATATAAAGGAAGCAACCCATGAAGGTGAAGAATTAATAAAATGCGGCAAGTTGAATTTGGTTGATTTGGCTGGTTCAGAGAATATTTCTCGTTCTGGTGCAAGGGAGGTAATTTTTGAACCTGTACTCAATTAGTTATCATTTTTACGAAGTAATTGTCTGTTGTTAAATATTTTCATGATTGAGGTTATGCTGTCTCTTGATTTTTCTTATCAATGATGTTACTGGCCAGCTTGCATCTTCCTTCATCATTGTCTGACTAATTCTGTTTTCTAATATTTCCAGGGGAGAGCAAGAGAAGCTGGAGAAATAAATAAGAGTTTGCTAACATTAGGCGAGTGATCAGTGCTCTCGTAGAGCACCTTGGACATGTTCCTTATAGGTTCAATCTCTAGTGATTAACTGATTTTTTTCTTTTTTCTTCTTAAAATTGCTTTCTCATTTATTAACTTTTGACCTCATTGTGCTAATTCTTTACAGGGATAGCAAGCTCACACGTCTACTTCGCGATTCGTTGGGGGAAGAACAAAGACCTGTATTATTGCTACAGTATCACCAGCTGTGCACTGTCTCGAGGAAACCCTTAGTACGTTAGATTATGCCCACAGGGCGAAGCATATAAAGAATAAACCTGAGGTGGGTTACATATTTTGCATTGTCTAATAGTGACATCGTTGGCTTCCTCCTGCTTTCTTGTACTCATGGAAACATTAGGTTCTTCCATCCCTATTTGAGCTAATAATGTCCTAGTAAAATTCCTAGCAGTTTCTTTTGTTTTTTTGTCGTCCATGATAAAGCTGATTATTACTGTTTAATACTGATGATTGAATTATATAGTTTCTTTTGCAAACTTCCAATAATCATCAGGACTCAAATATGATAACTTAAGCTTCTTCCACTTCTTGATGTTTTTTTATATATTTATGTTTAATTTGTATCTGTTGTTTTAGGATAAGTCCATTAGAATTAATTCCTCTTGTAAGTTGTAAAAATGATATATATTGCAATGAATCTCAGATGGTTAATAGAAAGATGTGATCATTTAATTGTTGATTGTCATCAACTTCATTTCTTTCACTTGATTTTGTGAGATATAATATGTGATAGCCGATAGGTAATTTGGAGCAAATCTAGTTTTCGATGAAGGTGCTTATCACATATGTAGCCTCAAGATCTTTTGCTCTAACTTGTAGGTGAATCAGAAGATGATGAAATCAACTCTTATTAAGGATCTGTACGGGGAAATTGAACGACTTAAAGCCGGTAAATTTTTGTGATTTGTGGAATTCTTTTTGGTGTTGTCATACTGGTGCTTCAATATGAATCTACGCATTGTGAATGCACATTTATTCTCTCTCTCTCCTCTCTCTCTCTCTAATAGAGGTCTATGCTGCACGGGAAAAGAATGGGGTCTACATACCTAAGGAGCGGTACTATCAGGAAGAGAGTGATAGAAAGGTGATACATCTTGGATGGTGCAACCCTTTAATTTAATCAGTCACTTGCTTTGCAATTTATCTAAATCCTATAGGAATCTTCTTGCCGAGGCTAGAGTTATTATATACTTGAAAAAGTTAGATCGATACTTCTGCTGATGAGTGCCATGTAATTTATGGTAATGAACTGTAAATTTCAATTCATTAATCATCACACACATTTGTTTTTACCATTTTAGGCAATGGCTGATCAAATTGAACAAATGGGACTGACAATAGAAAACCATCAGAAGGTCAGTTTAGTCGATGGTCTTTATACCAGACATAAACATTAGGTATGACTATTTCTGAAGGCAATATGCATTGAATGTTTGATACACAGCATATAGAGGAACTGCAAGCGAAATATGATCGTCAGGTTGAACAATGTACTGATCTGAGCAGCAAACTTGACGCTACCCAAGTAAGCCACCTTTATTGAGCCAAGAAGTATTTCCGGATCGTCTTTGAGTCTTATACTCTTATGTGGGGTTGTTTGCAGAAAGACTTGAACCAAACAAGCAAGTTGTTGGCAAATACTAAGGACGAACTAAAACAATGCCAATATTCTCTCAAGGAGCGGGATTTTATCATATCTGAGCAAAAGAAAGCTGGTATTTTATGGTTTTGCTAGTGGTTGAAATTTTTCTCATGTGGTATCTAAATTGTATTCCTGAATGAATGATTAGAAAATGCGCTGGCTCATCAAGCAAGTGTACTGCGGGCTGATTTGGAAAAATCTCAGAAGGATAATGCCTCTCTATTTCTCAAAATCGGTAAGTCTTTATGTTGCGGTTTGAGTTTTACATATGTTATTGAATCTGGGAGGGCTAAACCCTAGTGCTTTTAATTGTTATTAATTTGCAGCAAGAGAGGACAAACTGAATACTGATAACAGATCAACTGTGAACTGCTTTCAAGCTGATCTTACCCGGCAGCTTGATGCCCTTAGCAAGTTGCTGGCTGGATCTACGTCTCAACAAAGTGAACACCTCAAATGTGTTGAGAAACTTTGCAATTCTTTTTTCAAAGTACACGAGAAGGTAGTTTTTCAATGTTTCAGCTGGTCGTACAAACTTTTTATATTTGTCTTTCTTTCCAGTAAATTCGTATTGTGAATTTAAAGAATACTGTGAGAGAATTTATTTTTCCCATGAAGCTATTCCCTATTCTTTTGTGAATTTGACAAACTTTTGCTGCTAGGCTGCTGTTGAACTGAAGAATAAAGTAAGCGCTTCAAGGGCTTTGTGCGTTTCTCATTTTGAGGCTGTTCAAAATGTTGTTAGGCTGCACAAAGCAGGTAGTAATGCTGCTTTGGATGAACTGTCAGCTTTGGCTTCTTCTCACTCAGACTCTATTGGAAAAGTAATAAACCTGTTCCCACATTCAAGATTATTCTTTTTGGTGTTTGTATCTTTGCCGTGTATAATCTCACTTTTCTGTTAAAATTTATGACGTAGTTATTAGCTGCCGAGGCAGTCGAAATGAATTCAGTTTTTGATGATCTTCAACAAACTCTATCAAGTCATCAAGGGGAAGTAACTCACTTAGCAAGAGAACTTCGGCAGGTTTGCATATACACTCTAATTATTCTTTTTGTCCCTATAAAAAATTGTCGTTTTACAACTAAGCAAATTTGTGATTTAATTTTTCCTCATAGCTGATATATTAACTTGAGAATTTCCAGAGATTTAATGCTAGTACAGAGCATTTGATGGATACTTCGGAATCCCTTCATGGATTTCTTGAGAAGCTTTTGGAAGAATCAAAGAGGCTTGGAAGTCATGCAACTCAAGTTGATGAAGTTCAGACAAAGTGCATTGCTGATTTTCAGAAAGTTTATGAGGTTTGCTGAAATTGAAGTTAACACCAATAGCAAATTGTGACTGTCTCTTTAGTTTATATTAAGTTTGATTTCTTCAGGAACAATCCCGGTCAGATAGTGAGAAACTTATTGCTGATATGACCACACTGGTTTCTGATTGCATGCGTCGTCAGAGACATATGGTTTGTTTTTTTAATTCTTCATCGTTTATGTTTATATTTGTATTTTTCCATTGCTTTAGGCATCTAATCATGATAGCTGACAGGTGGACGCAAGGCTTGGTGATCTTAAGGATAGTGTAATTGGAAACAAGATATTTTTGGATGGACACATTTCAACAGTGGATGGCATTACTTCAGATCTGAAAAGAAAATGGCAGGATTGCTTTACACAAACAGAAAGTAATTTTAAGGACAATGCTGACTTTTCTGCAGCTAAGCATTGTCGTATGGAGTTACTATTGCAGAAATGGTAAGAGATTTGCCATCTTTTTATATCTAATATTTTACTCGTTCTCCCTCTTCTCATCCAGTTTTGATCATTGATGCTCTTTTTAATGGTTGCATTTGATGTGACCTTTGGTTACTCTTAATATTCTCTCTCAGCGTAAACACTGCTGATACAGCTTTGGAGCAGTGGCAAAGAACCCAACAATCATTGAATGACATGGGAAGTCAGCATGCCTCAACAATTGCTTCACATGTTAGGTTAGTTAATTTACCCAGGGGGCATTGTCTAATTGTCATGCCTTTTTTTCCATGTTATGTTTCTGTGTCTGTATATGTTGATTTTTAATTCTATGGATTGGAGGAATTGCTTGGTTGGACAGTCTACCGTAGTGACATTCTCAATTTAAATGAATACATGTATAAACTAGCCTTGGACAGTCTATCCAAGTGACATTCTCATTGTACATATATAAGCTAGCCTCTTGAGCTATCTGTTTTGAGTGGGAACTTAGTGCAACATGATATTTATTTACTTATGGAATGCTTCTGTTTCAGGACCATGAGTGAGAGTAATGAGCGACACGATGTTGAGATTGAATCTGCACGACTTACGGTTGAGACGGATGCAGCAAAGAGCGGTGAAGACATCATTCATTTCATTGATGGTTAGTTTTCTAGGCTCCTCTTTTAATCTTTTAAAGTTTGTTTAAATTTAAACATTGTCTTTTATATTTCAAGATTTTTTTCTATGTTCTTGGTGATATTGGTATCCAACATGTAGAAAATCTCAACCGAATCGCAATGGTTAAAATTGTTGCAATCTCTGCTTGGTTGTGTTATCTTGGTTTGTGAGAACCAAATGTTGATTGCTGTTTCTTCGGCCTTAATTATTAATTTTTATATATTGGGTGTTATAGTGTTTCCTACAACATGTTGGGATTTTTGTGAAGATGACGAATCGAATGTTTTTCCTAATTTTAGACTATTTATTTAAATTCAGGCTTGTCAGATAAAGAGAGAGCATCTGTTTCTGAAATTCTGACAACTGCTAGAGCTCATTCAGAAACTATCGAGAGCCTTAAGAGAGATCATTCCGAGCAGGCAACATGTATTGAACAGCATGCGACTGATACTTTCAGGCAAAAATACATGGTAAGTCCTATTTTATACATTTTACAACCTATAGTGGTTCAGATTAGTGAAATATAAGAAACAACTACCTCGAGGCTTCATCTGGTTTGATGGATTTGAAACAACTTAAATTATTCGTGACATGTTCAGTGGCTAAGGAAACCATAATTCTCTTTTTCATTTTCTTTCTTAAATGTCAGGATTATGAGCCAACGGGCTCCACACCTATTAGAAGCGAGCCAGATATTCCCAGCAAGGGCACTATTGAGTCACTTCGAGCCATGCCTATGGAAGCCCTTCAAGAAGAATTTCGAGAAAACCATTCATATGAATCATTTACAGGGAAGGAATTAAGGCCATCGGTTACACCTCGCGCACCTCTTTCACAGATCAACTAGCAACTGCAGTGTTGTTTCTTGCTTCGTGATGATGCTTATCTAGTTTTTTGTAGTTGTACTTTTCATGTATGCCTTACTCTCCCAACGAGACGAATTAAAGTATGTCAAATGCTGCTACAGTTGGTTCAAGATTTTAGGTGCAGATTGTTGTAGGGTAATGAATCGAAATAGATCCCTTGGGATTTGCTAAATGTTGTAAGCTTCTCATTGGTTTTTTATTGAAAAGGTGATCAATATATATGTTTAAGTTTTGTAAAATATTACTTACCTGTTTTTTAAGGAGTACGTTTCTATTTAATCAATGTATGCATGTATGGTGTGACATGCAAAAATAGATCTTAAATGCTTCTCCGTGGCTGCATTTGTGTCGTTCACAAACCATCACAACTTGTCTATCCATCCGTATTAGAGGATGCTAATGTACTGAGCTAGTGAATTCTTTAGAGATGAGATTGATATCAGAGTAAATACATGACAAATAAATCAAGAAGCGAAGATGAATTGTCTTGTTTTGATTTGAATTTCATCCTGTAAAATATTTTAAGATGAGTTAAATACTTGAACGATATGATGGAATTTTAGTTTGAACCAAAGATATTAAAGTTTACTAATATGTAAATTATTAATATTGATAAAATAGTAGAGGAATAGCAGGCTAAACGTGTTCAACAAACTACACTCGCCCACTTAAATTCTTTTATTAAAGCTAAAAATGTTAAGAAAAATGTTTGATAAATTCTTTTACTAATAGATAAAAAATTAATGTTAATAAAAATGTTTGATGATGTAAAATATGTATTCTTCTCTCTAACTATATAATTTGTTGTAATTTGCCCATAGACAAACCAAAAGTAAACACGTGTTAACTCGTGATAGGCCCAAGTCAATTTTCGGGAAGTTAAATATAAAATGTTCAAAGTTAGCAAAGTAAAGTCCCCATCCTTTATAAGAGACTCACTTGGATAAGGTTAAAACTTTCTAAAAGTGACGCAATTACTAATCAAGTAATCATGAATGTTTTCTTATTGTTTTTCCCCTTTCTTTAATTTTCTTCTCCTTTAAGTTTAGTAGGAGAAGTGCAAAACTCGCAATAGTTTGGCGGGCCAAATGCAAATATCTCAAATATATACGTATTAGATGACTAAGAAAGGCCAAGTTCGATTTCCATCCAATTTATCCATCAAAAAAACAAAGAAAATATGTTTAAACTTTGAAGTAGTTCTTTATGTAATGCTTGGTCTAAGAAAAACCTGACAATTAAAAGAGAAAACCCACCAAAATATTCATTAATTGAAACTCTAAAAATCTAAAATCCATTCACAAATATGTACAAGAATCCTCATTACTTCAACAAAACCAAGCTAAATAGCATCAAAATGGAAAAAATGAAACCTAAGTCATAATTAGTCCTTAGTCTCCATCATCTCCACATCTCAATGGTTCATCTGCAGAGGCTTACTCATGGTCCACGCCTTCAAACTCTCAATATGTACAGTCTCTGTCCCATTGTTGAAAGCGTACAAATGTGCATTTCCATAAATTGCAAGAGTAGGATAAACCCTGGATGTAATGCAAGTCTTTCCTCCCTCACCAAAACTCTCCACAACAGAATTATCAATCTACAAAGGAAATAATAGCCATGAAAATTAATTAGAATCTTTAGCTTTAATTAGAGAAAGGTATAAAATTTTAGAATAAAAAAACAAGAAATATGAAATAATTATGTGTATATTTACCAAGCTCCTGAGAGAAAGCTTCTTTTCTTTCAAGTCTACATTTACAAATCCTGCAAATGATGGCTTGTATGCATTGTTCCCATTCTTCATGTGGGATTTACCGTCCATTAAGGTGGACCTGTCAACAAAGATTAAATAAGAAAAATAAACAACACTAGATTTGTCATTTGTGCTACAACATTTTTTTTTTTAAAAAAAGGTTAATGATATCCTGAGTTTGTAATTTGTAAATTATAACAATTACAAAAACACCCCTTAGGTTTGGGCTAATTGCAAAAAAAACCAGAGTTGTTTCGATATTACAAAAAAAGAACGCCACGTTGGATTCTGTCTTAAATTTAACGGGGTAAGTATAATATTCTTATAAATGCCAGAGGTTTTTTGAAATGTTTTGTGCTCGTGAAGGGAAAAATGCAAGACAAAAACAAACCTCAAGAGGCTTTATGCAATTTTCAAAAAATCATGATTTTTTGTAATTAGCCCGAACCTGAGTGAGTTTTTTGTAATTATACCTTATATATAAGAAAGGGTTAGTGGGCATTTGTAAACTTGAAAGAAATTGGAGTTTTTTGTAATTAATGTAAACTTCAGGGGTAGTTTTTGTAATTATCCCTAGAGAATATTTAGATAACAAAATTAGAAGCATAATTTAGCATTTCTACATCTTATTGATCTAAAAGAAAGTAGAGCTTTCTTGCAAATATTTATGCAAGAATATACAATACATACCTGGATGCATCAGAGCACATAAGAACAAGATGCATGTTTTGATCCTTAAAAACTCTGAAAAAAACAGGGGTATATTCCTCCAGATTCTCTGAAGCCAACGTCAATAGCCCAAATGGTCCTAATCCACCTTGAACCGTTGATCCCTTTTGGCTGCAAAGCTTTTGTGCATCATATCTATCCCAGCTTGGATCAAACGGCTCAGCATTGTCCAAGCTATTGAAGGAAAATGTCACATCCACATCAGCCTGTCATGGATGTAAAAATTCATGCCAACTATTAGTTACCTCTATAGCTTCAAGTACATATATATATAATAGGAATAATTACGAAATCGCCCCCAAGGTTCGGACTACTTACAAAATAATCCAGAAATTTTAGAAAATTACAAAAACACCTTGAGGTTGTATAGGTCTTATATTTTCCACATCATAAGCAAAAATTATTTTAAAAATCCCCCGCTTATAAATTTAAGACAAAATCAAACCTAAAATCAAACCTCGATGGGGTTTTGTAATTTTAAAACATCTCTGGTTTTTTTTTTTTTTTCATTAGCCCAAACGTCAGGGTGTTTTTATAATTATCCTATATAATATAATATATAAAGGTGAAAAATAAATAAGCAATACCTGTGCAGCTGTAATTCCTTTAATTTCAATCTTTTCACCCTTTGCGAGCTTTTGGTTGCTCAATTCCACCTTGTTCCTTCTTAGAGTTTCAACTTCCTCAATTGGCCATTGTAGCAATTGCTTGCCACTAGGATCAAGCACAATTGTACGTGGAATAAGCTGAAAATAAAAAGGAAAGAAAAATAATGAGATTAGTATAATTGCAATTTAAATAGAAGAATTCCAAGTTAATAAATTTTAGTAATAAATACAAAAACTACCTTAAAGTTTAGCTTAATTACAAAAAGACCCCACTATTTTACAAAATTACAAATACCCACTTGATATTTGTTTCTGTTCTATTTGTAATTTTGAAAGATAGTTAGGTGTTTTTGTAATTAAGCTAAACCTCAGGGGCAGTATTGTAATTATTCCATAATTTTAATAAAACACAATACCTGGATACCAGCCCAACCCTTCTTGATATCATTCTCTGTAGTATCACTCATTAGCCCAACCCCACACAATCCTTCTATTCTTACTAGGGTCAAAAAGGACTTTGATGCATAAAAATTTCCATAGTCATATCTCAGCCCATTCCAACCATCAACCATATCCTTATCAGGAATATATCTATCCTTTTGGGCCAAATATGTACCTAGGGTATAATACTCATATCTGGTTACATCCAGGCTCACTTTCAACACATGCTTCACATTTGGGCCCATAACCGAAGTGTCCAGCCCATTTTTACCAGAAACCGAAACAGGGAAAAATCAGGGCATTCCCAATTCCCAGTCTTAGCAGTAGAATGCAATGGATGCTTGGCCTTAACCCAGTGCTTAAAATCTTTGCTCCTATACAAATGGGTCATCCCTCTGTGCTTTCTTCTGCTGCCCATTACAATTCTCCAGCGGCCATCTCGGCCCAACCAGGCTGTTGTTGGGTCACGGAATGAGGTTTTGTTAATGAACTGGTCCGCGACGATGAGTGGGTTGTCATCGGGCTTGATCCACTCGCGGAGATATGGGTCGGAGAGGTTTGCTGGGATGGCGTAGTTTTGGACCTGGGTGTTGTTTTCGTCGACGATTCCGGTGTAGAGAATAATGGGCTTGTTTCCTGGGAGGACTGTGGCTGATCCAGACCAACAACCGTATTTGTCGAAGGGCTTTGATGGGTAAATTGCGTGTTCTACTTTTTTCCAGTTGATTAGGTCCGTTGATACTGAATGGGCCCAAACTATGTTGCCCCAAACAGCACCTTCTGGGTTGTACTGATAGAAGAGGTGATATATTCCGTTGTAGTACATTGGGCCTGTTACAAAAAGGGCAAATTTAGGAAATAAAGTAAGAAAAATTGCCATAAATTAAAAAATGTAAAAATAATAAAATAAAGATAGAAAGAGATACTCACCATTTGGATCTGATGTTGATTAATCAGTGTATCACCCACCAGGGCACATGAAAGAAACAAATCAAGTCATCAATAAGACAGTCAAATTCCACCAAATTCAAAGACTTAATATATTTTTTTTTTTTGGGCACAGACTAAATAATACCTAATTATTGAAACTAGTGAACATGATGTGTAACAATCTCTTTCTAAGTGGTATAATTCTGCAATAAAATCTAAAAAAAAGGTTTAGAAGACATTCTAAATTTTCTCTATTTACAAAATAACCAAATTATCTTTTAAAATTATCAATAGCCATTGACATTTGTTTCTACTTTACAATAATTCAGACCTATTGAGGGTAAAACTAAACCAAACACAAAATTCAAAAGTGTATTTACCATACCTCAAGGGAGTATTTATAATTTAAAAGATAACAAAAATATTCTGTAATTAAACTGACCCTCAAGGATAGATATTTACAGTGGGAACACTAGGACGAAAAGAGATTGAAAAAATAATTTGTTAAATGATATTAAGAAAACCATTTTTAGAACCACCCAATATTTAGAAAAAGCCAAGACTATACAGAAAAATATAAACATAAGCACTTGTCTATTTCAAGAAAAATTAATTATATATATCCAATGTACTGAAACTATATCAGAAATTAGCAATTTTCACACAGAGAACAGTGCAAAGAATCTTTTCAAAGCACATGCACTTTTTTTCGTTGTTTATACCAAACAGAAAAGGATGTTGGAAATTAAATAGACCTAACAAGTACCATAGTAAAACTGAATTCCATTTTAAGTGTGAGATAATGACGTATCATTGTCGTCATCTACCCTATAAGAAAAGTCCCTTGAATTACTTTTTATTTCATCCGATTTGGACCCTCAAAAAGGTATACATAAAATTGATCAAGAAATTAAGACACCTACAATTTGGCAGGGGACCATGGAATAATTCTGAGTTCACACTTATGCATGCATGCAAATTGCAATAGTTGACTATAAAGTTGTGAATTATACTATCAATAATAGCTTTCACACAATATATATGCTTCCAGGATTTTATCCATGCTACTAGTGGCAGACGCGGGAATTGAGACTTGAGGGGCGAAATTTATTTAATTTTTGAATACAATTGCAAGATTTTTTTCTCAAATTTTTTGGGGGACAAATGTATTTTCTCCCATAACTTATACGTAAATATATAAATATAGACAAATAGCAAATAAATTAAAAACAAATGGAAAATTTTGAGGGGTAGCAGCCCTCACTTGCCACCCTTGGATACAGTGAATGCTACACCCGAAGAAATATTATTGTGGATATGCACAAATTCACACACAATCAGATACAATAAATACTGATTCTGGTGCATTCCTCTGGAAATAGCATCTATGTTTTCAGTTTGGCAGTCTGAATTTTCCACTTCAAAATGTCATATTAATTAGTTGTATCAATCCATGCTTGATAATATTGACAAGAGAAAAATCAAACATGATACAGCCTGCGGGGACCGTGACATTGTTGTATTAAAGCCACATAAAGTCACAAAATTAAATATCAAGCAAATATACCTACTTTTTTTATTACCCTAAAGAAACCCTGAAAAAGGGGGCATAAATGTGGTTCACACAAACAGTAAGGCAACCAAGAGAACGATGACGCTTTAAGTTTAACATCCGTAAGATCTTTCACGTACCTATTGCCTACATATTCATGATTAATTAACCTAAAGTACGAAATTCAAGATTTTTTTTTAATATCGAATCAAGGTGTCATTAATATTAATTTAATACTATTTTATGCAATTAAACTGATTTGCATGGGACAAGCTAGTATCTAATCAAGATCAATTTATATATTACCCTGGGGGCCTGGAGACGGCAATTTTTATAAATGTTCCAATTTAGTACAATTAATTTTGTATAAATATTAAATTTACAATTTTTTTTATATATAATTGTTAAATTTTAAAATATTGTCCCTCTAAAAAATTTAAAAACGCCTCTTTAATTAATCTGGTTTCCTATTGTTTATTTTCTGGCTTCGTATTAGTTCAGCCCATACATCAACACCAAAACAGCGTATATTGGACCCATTGCAATTTAAAAATATGCCATATAACTAAGAAATTCTAAAACCCCAAGGGTTTTGTCGATCCATATTATCCCCATACCAGCAAGGGACACAGATCCGACACTTCCTTGAGACTATGGGACATTCGTCTTTCCAAGAAATGGTCCTCAAGTTCCTGAGTTCAAACCTTGACTATCACACAGTGAATCCCGGGGTTGTTACTTTTCCCCAGAGATTAGAATCATTCCTGATAAG